>JAZDUA010000666.1:0-502500 GCA_038098605.1 Gryllus longicercus
AATCAAAACTGTTCTGTTCCTTTTCTGTCCACTGCCACTCGACATCCTTCTTTAATAACTCTGTCAAAGGTCTTGCTATTGTACTAAACCCATCGATAAACTTTCTGTAATAACCTGCTAAACCTAAAAATGACTTTATGTCCTTCGGGTTTCCTGGTCTGGGAAATTCTGTTACTGATTGAACTTTTCGCGTATCAGGTTTTACTCCTTTTGTTGTCACCACATGGCCTAAGTAGTTTAATTCTACCTTCAAAAATTCACATTTGTCGGGTTCAATTTTGATATTATGTTTCCTGAGTTGCCCGAGTACTTCCCTTAGCTTTTTGTTATGCTCGGCTAATGTTTCTCCCATTATCAACACATCGTCCATGTAGCAAAAGCATCTGTCACCAATTGACTCGTGCAGAATTGAGTTCATCATGCGTTGAAACGTAGCAGGAGCTGATTTTAGACCAAAAGGCATACGCGTGTATTCATAATGGCCGCTAGCCGTACTAAATGCAGTTTTGCATTGATCCTCTGGTTCGATTGGCACTTGTAAATACCCACTGGCACAATCGAGAGCAGAAAAGTAACGCGATCTTCCTATTTTATCCAAAATATCCTGAATATTTGGAAGAGGATAGCTATCTCCTACTGTTACGTCATTAAGTCGTCTAAAATCCACGCAAATTCGCCACTTCTTTTTGCCAGTCGCATCGATCTTTTTCGGAACTACAAGCAAAGGAAAATTCCATTCGCTCTTACTATGAGTAATTATTCCGTCATTTAGCATTTGTTCTACTTGCCTCTGAATTTCCTCCTGATGAGCCTGAGGTAACCTATAATTCTTTAAAGTAATTGGTCTACCTTTAGGAATAGAGGGTGTGGGAATATAATGTTTTGCCGCTGTCGTACTAGTCAGTTTGTCTCCCGGTAATTTGAAAACATCTACAAATTCACTACATATGTCTCTAATATCTTTAGCTCCTTCCTCTATATGATGCAATCTCAAGTTATCATATAATAATTCTATTCTCCGCTTCGTGAACGCGTCTTCATTCGTCCTATCAGTAGCATTATTTAACTGAGTCGGAGGTTTCTTTAATATTGGTGTTTCTCGTACTATTAACGTTTCGGGCGTGACATTTACAATAAGACACGGAAACGTTTTATCACAATTCGTTAAAGTTGCCGCACAGACTATTCCTGGCTGCAATAATTGTTGCTCTACATATCTCACTCCTTTTTCTGTGGTCGGGAATTGAACTACTGACTCACTGAAAGGTGGTATTGCAATATTTTTAGTAAACACATAATTATTCCTTAAAAGCCAATCTTGTCCTAATATAACATCAATATTTCTAGGCAATTTATTTACAACATAATATTTGGATTCTATTGACTCACTGCAATTATTCAGAGTTAAATTTACCATACCTTTTACCTTGATATTTTTTTCCACTAATACCTTGAATCTCAATTACATCATCGCTTTGGGCAATATTTTTGACTAATGAGGATTCCCTTACCAATGATACCTGGGCCCCTGTATCAATTAAGGCTATTCCTAAGCCTCCCTTAATTTCCGGACACAATACATATACCTCGTATGGTCCCAAATCATTTTTCATGTAACTGGTTTTATCAAAGGCGTCCCCTTGTTTTACGCAGTTAACCTCCCGCGACTCCTTGCCGCATCCAGGGTTCATCACAGTAACTATATCACGTGAATCTCTATCACAAGAGCTATTCCTTACAGTATCTTTATCACGCGAATCTCTTTCACGGCTGTGATTTCCCCCAGTTTCCATATCACCTACGCAGCCATTTTGTAGAGTTACTTGCGGCTGCTCAAGCAACTCTACTGCCTGTTTCCCTGTTTGCAATTCCTAGTTTCATGATTTCGCCTACCACATTTGGCGCATTTCGGTTCATTATTGCAAACCCTAGATATATGACCCAGTTCCTGACATCTATAACATTTCACAGTATTTACAGCAGTAACATTAACTTCACTTTTAATATGCGTACTTTGTTGCCTCCTAGAATCATATCGCGTATTCTCGTATCGCGAATTCCATTGCCCCTGATTACTCTTATACCTTTGCGATTTCACTTCGCTTTCTTCTTGTAAAGCGGTTTCAACTATTTGTGCTAAAGATTCCTCTTCTCCTTTAGCTTTAACAATATACCTTATCCTTTCATCTTTCAGTCCCGCAATAAACGTTCCCTTTAAGAATTCTCCTATTAACTGCAGACCTCCTTCTACGTAACGCGCATTATCTTTCTGCTCTAATTTTTCCAACCTGCCTTTTACTTCTCTTCTCAGATCTATAGCCATACTATCTACTCGCGAACCCCATTGTGCTACTGTTTCATTTGATCCCTGCTTCGACGTGAATAATACGCCCGCGTAATATTCTAACGTACGCCGTACAGAGAAGTTTTCCTCTAATATCGCTCTAACCTGTTCCCAAGTTTCGCGTTCTGTTCGTGCTAATAACCTATCTTTAGCATTGCCAGTAATTTTTGATTCAATGAATTTCAAAAGCAATGATCGTTTATTGGGGTGTACTACTTCCGTTGCTGCCTCAACTCCTTCTATAAATTCTCTAAGATGTCGGGGATTTCCATCAAAGTTACGCGATATTAATTTTACTGCCTGTATAACTGATATATAATTTTCCTCATTATCGCCAATATCATTGTCTGCCATGGCTGGATTAACCTCTTACCAAGAAAAAGATGTAGGGTGGCTTGAAGATGCGCAGTTCGGGCCTCCAGTGAAGGCTTCGCAGCTCCCCTCAGGGTAGAGGACCCTCTCGCGGCGCAGGCTGCCAACGGCTAATCACCGAAAACGTCCCTCGGGCTCGTCAGCGGCTGCTGGTGCTGGCCTCCAAACCACGGACTCGGCTTCTGCAGGCGGTGAACGGGTACCCACGGCGCCTTGTGGATTCCTCTGGAGCGTTGTTCCCTCGAGAAAGGCTCCGGCCCACCTCGATACAGGCGCGAAGTCTCTCCAGCCCGGCCGTCAGCAGAAAGTAATTGAATTCGCTGTGCTCCTCAATCCCACCGCTGCCACCATGTAATGCCTTTCGCTGCAGGTGTAGTGCTGCTAGCAGCGATTGCAGGCAATTACAATTGCTTCCAGTACAGGATGCAATAAAATTTGGGTTCGCAGGGAAGCTAAGTTCCCTGGAGGAGCGTGATGGTCAGCGAGGTTTCAATTAGAGACCAAGTCCGATGAAGTATGAAATTTTAATATAAGAATAGAGCTGCAGAGCAGCGTGATGTGTACACAGCAAAGTCTTTAGGCGGTCTCTCCTGTCTTCTCAACGCTACACGATCCTTATATGGGAAACAGAGAGTTTAACGAGGCTATTACGCCGCCTCCCCCGCCAGAACTCGGCGCGCCCTCGACGCCATAAACTGACATAACTGTCAGAGGACTTTTGCCCTTCTTGAAAACTAACAAGTTCCCAAACATTCCTGTTTCCACGTCTGGATCGTGTCAGCGTGACAGCGGTTCGGGTAGTTTAATCACCCGTGACCGCAGCCGGAGCGCCCGCTCCCGGCGCGACCCCAATTCAACCATGAAGGGTAATATTTCTTTCACATACAAGTTGAAAGAAATATTCATTGCTCTTCTTAAGCAATGCGTACTTCACATGTACGTAGGTGCATTTGCCATTACACTAGACATTTGATGGACTGAAACATACTTTTGAATTTATCTACATATTTTCACTGAATTAGGTAAATATCTCATTGTAAGACTTTTTCGTAATTATTTCGATTTTTTCATTAAGAATGTCCATACTTTTTTTATTTAAAACATATTTTGCTAAGAAGTATAATTTATAACTATTGATTGAACTCTTAAAATTACAGACACACTGACACTCGCAGAATTACAGATAAATTACAGAAGTACAAATCTACTTAATTGTTTTAAAAATAAGTTTTATTTTTAAAACGTGTTTTCCCCATTCACTTGATCGCTTTGAGCGTCGTCTAGAGTGGCATTCTCATAGAACAGCCTCTCATTCTCTTTCAAACTCTTCTCTCTCCTTCCCTTTCCTCTCACCCCAAAACAAACTCACATGTTTGAAACAACAAATACCCGTTTAACGCTCGTCATATTGAAGTGACGGAGGAAATTTCGTTAACCGGTGGCGCCTACGCGAATAGCATACGAGGCTCACGTCGAGAGGGTTACGTCGTGAGCACAAAGGGGGTCGTAAACTGTGGAAACGTCTTCCTCTGGGCCCCTCGCGACGCGACAGCAGCGAAGGGAGGCGAGGGTGGCAAGAGGGCGTACTAGCGGAGCAGACGAGAGGGCAGGGGTGGCATCTGGAACATGGCGGGGGTTCCAGAGTTATTTATGTACGGCTGAATTTGTTTGTTTATTTATTTATTTAGTGCATGGGGGAAGACAGACCGAAGATCTCAGTTCTGCAACCCCTAGTTCTACACGGTAGGCCTTCCAGGATGAAGGAAATGACCGAAATGAGGGGAGAATAAAATAAGAACGAACTGAAACATAAATGGAGCAGTGGGAGGTTGACCGAAGCTCATTTGAGCATCTTTTAATTCCTCGAAAAATATTAGAAATGAGTTAAAATTGCTGAATTGATACAGATATTACGATGGTTTTACGACAGCTGATACAGGTCTCACTGATTGGTGAACTGTTACGTCACAGCGCAGACATCAGACAAGTTAAAGATGCGGTTCCGGAGACATTAGTAGTATTGGTAGATGGTGCTGGCTGAAATTGGTGGAATAAAGAGCAAGCTTGAAGTGGCGACCGTAGCTAGCAGAAGATAATCGACCACGGTATGATAAAGGCAATGGCTTGTGCAAGGGGTCTGAAAATCAGGCTAGTACCGCCTCAATGCCTGTTCGCTCACCGCCGGGGCATTTCAGGTAGGTAGGTGGTCGGGCGACAGAAGTGATGCGGGCTTGAGTATCACCGCTTGGACTGGAGAGAAAATTCCAATTCCAATTCCAAGGTGCATTGTAGCTCGAGAGCTGACGACGGAGGCGAGGGGAAAGCAGCAGGAGGAGGAAGGAGACCGCAGATTCAGCGCGGCGAGGCGGGGCGGGTGTTGCGGCGCCAGACAGCCGCCACATGGGACGAGGAGGGAGCGGGGCGGGGCGGGGCGGGGCGGAGGGCGCAGACAGCGAAGGCTCCCTGGGGGCGGATGCGCGCCGCATTGTCAAACGCCTGACGGCGACGCCTTCGCCCTGCCCCCCCCCCCCCCCGCCCCTCCCTCACCGCCATGCACGCACTGCGGAGCGCGCCGCGCGTCTCTCTACTCGCCAATGTACGGGATGAATGAGATGAATGAGACTGCCGTTTCAGCCGTAATCTGTACACACAATGTCAAGAATCATTGAAAATATATATAAAAAAACACGCGTTGATTGCAGTCGTAAGTGGAAAAATTCTATATTTAACAACAGACGTTTCGATCTCATTTGCGAGACAGAGAATCTCGCAAAAGACTGGAATAATATCACGTGTTGTTGGCGTCTATTGTACTCTGGGAGAAATAGCAACTGCCCATCGGGTTTAGAATTCTTGTCACTTCTCTAGATCTGATAGAGATGGGCGAAATAAAACCACAGCAAGTGTGTAACGGGCGTTCCGAATTCCTTTAAATTTCAATCGAATATTTCTACTCTCCAGTTAATTTATCGCTTGTCAAAACACGCACCATTGTGTCCCAAACAATATAAGAAATATCCCGCTCGCAAATACAAAAAAAAAAAAATATTGTGGACACAACCTACTCGTCTAATACGTTCATAAACATGGTCGTAAAACCGAACGAGAACGAGGAGGCGAAACTTGACTCGCGTGAAAGCGGCGGCGTTTGGGCGGGTCTGGAGCACAGACAGACTTCTGGCGTGACGCGGGATACGTCCGGCCCCTCTCTCTCTCCCCGTCCCTCTCACCCTCCTCGCGCATTGTGCGCGGCTCCCCGCGGTCGCACAGCCCGACTCCGCCGCGCGACCCTCGTAAAAAGCCCCCCTGGCAGGCAGGGATCGAGCCGCTTTCACGGCTCATCGGCACAGACAAAAAGATTCCCTAAATAAGGAACAGTTCCCCGCAGCCGCACGCGCTGCGCCCCGGACAAATGAAAACAAATACGTCAGCCGCTGAATGCGGAGGATCCCTCAGCTCGGGACGCGTCTGCACAGTGGAGGCGAATTCCACCGTCGGTTCGCGCGCTGCGCTGGCCAACCGGATGAAAACACGTCTGCTTCAATCCACGGTTTAGTTTCGTTTCACGTACAATTAGAACACGATATAGTAATATTGACTGGATTATTCATTTTTTTTTTTGAGTTCCGGTAGAAACCATGTTACGCGCCTCGGTGGGTGAGGGGTTAGCTTATTGGCCTCTGAATCCCCAGTGTGCGGATTCGATCCCCGCCGAGGTGCGTGGATTTTCGAGGGGTTTAATATCCACAGTAGCCATGTCAGTCTTGTGGCATGTAAAAGAACCCAGGCGGATGCCCGGCAGAATTAAATCCCTGCAACATCCCGCCCCAATGAATTCGCGCTTTCTCACAAACAGATTGTTAAGGCAGCGAAATAGTTGAAAGAGAGTTTGGGAGAGCATAGCATTGTTGATTAAAATAACAATGGAACATCGCCTCTTCTGTCGCAGTAGTTCTCTCGTCAGACAAGAATGTTCTGGAAAATAAATGACACACAATTTACAAGTATTGTTATTTGGCGAAGGAAACAAAGAGTATTGAAGTTGTCACAATTACCTCTGCCCAACGAAAATTGCCGTTTCCTTGCGAATTCCGTAGCCTTTATCTACGTGATTGTATTACATACAGTGCCTGGCACACTCTGAGTCGAATTCTGAAAACGTGCAAAACGCTTGTTTCCGCACTCCTTGTCGTGACGAGGCGATCAGCCGTCTGATATAGAAATTCTAAGCATCTCGCCTTTGGCAAATATACGCGGGAGAAGTCCGGTGGAGCTTCGCCAGGAGCTGGTGCGATCTTTCGGTGGCACTTCGCACTAATATAACAAGTTGTATTCGACTCAAAGAACTTGCAAAAAGAAATGAATGTTTTCGACACCAAAGAAGAAGAAATTCGCGCGGGTTTTGGGAGAAAATTAAGACTATCTCGAAGGCGCCATGTTTAAAATGTATAGTCTTTTCCTTTGAAACGCCTTCAAAGAACATCAAACGCCCTGTTAATGAAGACAAGGCGCCAAATTCGAAGTAATTTGGCCGGCAATGTGTCAACATTATTCCCGCCCCCGAAAGGCGTCGAACCCGGTTACGAGTCGCAGGGCCAGGACGCTGTAGAACTGACTGTCACTTTCGACGAGCAGCGAATTCTGCCATCCTGCTTCGAATATGCTTTTTGAAAAGCTTGTTTTCGAAAGGCGAGATTAGAGAAACCGCGATATAAAAAGTCGGTGTTCCATGACCGAGTGCAATAAGTAATGAACGAATTGGGTACCGGGCGGTGCCTTGGTAATTCGATAGAGAGAAAACAACAACAATAAAACAAAGCAAAAGGACTAAGAATGAACGAAACAAAACACGGTTTTCTTGCGAACGAATGGCACGAATAACATCTTCCTGAGTGCTGTTCCAAATTGACCGTGCCAATTCAAAGACAAAAGAGAATATATAAAAAAAAAACACAACAACAAGTTAAGATATAATTATTGTAGCTCGTATCACTGAGCGGATTCACGAACCTGAAATTCAAAACAAAATAAACATCGTTTGGAGCTGTGAACTCCCCAAACGCACAAGAGCAAAAAAAATATTAAGATTAAGATTAAGAGTAGGTAAACTAAATATATTGGTCGATGCTTCAATGCACCATAAAAACAAAAATAAAAAGATAAAAACGGTTCGATTTCTGAGCGATGTGTGTCGACAATACGAATGAATAATCAAAGAGAAAGGATGAACTCTCTACCTCGTGCTGTGATCGATGCAATTTTGTATTTGTGCGTTTTATTACAGTGCAACTTCTGTCGTCACCACTCTTGCACACAGACCAGGGCGCCTAGAGCATGTTATTTTCCAAGGTTTCCCAATTTGTACGTTTTCTTGGCTGGATATTTAAAGAATCCTACCAGCAGATAACGATAGACCTAATTTTGATTAAAATGATTGGGCGAGTCATTCTAAGTCCGGAAGTGAAGAGTCGTAGACGCCCTGTTGGGGTGAGTTGAGAGCTTCAAATTGGCACTGCAAACAGTGTTTTATCTAATCCTGTTTTAATCACATGTAATAACAAGAAAACTAAAATCAACAGAAAGAAACAAGAAACGACTAGAGTCGGGGGTGGCTCGGGTAGTATCAGGTCCCCGGGAGCGCCAAGGCCCGTGGCAATATCTAAGAATCGATATTGTCCCCTGAGGGATCTCATAGATCTCTGCAAGTTTACACAGCAATTTAGAAAGTGAAATACAATTTTGAATGAGAGAGCGTTTTAAGTGTTGGTTTTTTGACAATTGGGTAATAAAGGAGCGTAGGTCCTGTGGGACCGAATCCTTTCAGAGCCGTTGTAAATTGACTTGTGGCCAGGTTTTCCACTGTGATTAAGTGGAGATCCCTCGTTAGTGGTAGGACAGGCGCGTACCACGACCCAAGGTTTACAACGTGCACTGCATTTACTAATGACTGACTTTGTTAGAGATGATCTGTATTAGATTATGATGAGAATTGAACTTTTTGAAAAGTTCTAGCATGATAAGATTCCTCCTTAGCATAAGGGGAAGTAAGAAAGTATGTGAACGAGGTATCAATTGTACGTTACCTCTCACACGTTATTTCGATAAATGATTCTTGGGTAGCCTTAGTGAAACCCAATGTTTTCAGAGCCGTTATAAATTGACTTGTGGCCAGGTTTTCCACTGTAATTAAGTGGAGATCCCTCGTTAGTGGTATGACAGGCGCGTACCACGACCCAAGGTTTATAACGTGCCCTGCAAATACCAATGACCGACTTGATCGAATTGGTACGCATTAGCTTGTGCTAATAATTGAACCTTATTGATAGATTCTGATAAGATAGAGACTCCTCCTTATCGTAAGGGGTAGTAAGAAAGGTATTCTGAATGAATTAGCAATTAACGTTAAGAAGTAGTAATGAAATAGTGTTACCACCTTCATCGATCACAGGCAGCACATTCCGTTGAGAAATCTAGTTGTAGCAATTACATTAAATTGAAATGTCGAATGCTCACTTTGTGAAGACAGCTTCTTGTCAATAGCATTTTTGTTGCCAGCATCGTGTGGCTAAAACTCATAAATAATAAATAAATAACTAGAAAATAAATAACTCATAAATAAAAAACCATAAGCGACAGAATTATTGGTACACTGGATACAATTAGGATCCTATACACAGAAATGTGGAATGTAGTAACTTATTATGTGTTAATGCATCCTGCTATGACCGAACCTAACAGGGTATCCAAAATGACAGGGATTTCATTAGGTCGTGATACTTTTTCTTTGAAAACTTCAAAGAACACTGAGGAGTCTAATAACATGTCAACCTTGTTCGACAAATGAAACGTGTCATCTGCTAGTTTGAGATGTGCTGGAATTTTTAATTTTGACAAATCAAGGGATGTTTGAGGCAATTTTGATGAAATAGATGGAACTATTAAACATTGCACCCCGGTTTGCCAATCATTAAACCGAGATTTGATAGTTACATTCACTTCCCCATTTGATACTGATTTTAGATAATTAACAGAATGTATCAAATAGTGACACTTTGTTCTTGGAATATTTAGTAGTTGGACAAGGCCTTCCGTTATAAAACAAACTTCACTACCCGAGTCTAGCAATGCTCTGACTGGTATATCGTTACCCCTTTTGTCAGTGACCAAAATTATGGCAGTTGGCAACAAACCCCGAAATTTCTTTGCTTCAGTAAACACCATATGAGAGAAAACTTTTTCAGCCTCTCGCGGTTCAGCACTAACCATAGAGCATTCTCCTTCCTCTGGGGAAGATTGAGATTGTACTTTAACAAGAGTTCCTACATCTGATTTTGAGGTTATGTTGAAATTCACTACCTGTTTGTTATGATTCGGGTCATGCAAAAGAGAATGATGCTTTAGAGTACATACCCTACATGTCCCTTTGCTACAAGGGTGGTCTTTGACAGCTTTGGACAAACAATTCATGCACAATGAATTTTTACGACACACCTGTAATCTTTCTTGCACCGTTAACTGTTGAAATTTCACGCACTTAAACAACGGATGTTTCTCTGGACACAAAATGCATCGACTGGAATCACATACATTTATAGCAAACGCCCTGAAGTTAGATGCTGTTTGATGAGGTTTTCCAGCTGCAACAAAATTTGGTTGTGATTCATTAAATTCCAATGCATTTGCCCTATGGTTTAAGAAATCTAATAATTCCTGTAATCCTGGCATTCTTTGTGCCGAGCCTTTGCTAAGATACCAAGATTCTCTAGTTTTGAAATCCAGCTTTGAGAGTATTAAATGCTGCAAGATTAATTCACTTAAATCTATATCGAGTGATATCGATTTAAGTCCACACCAATTTGTGGAAATTTGAGAAATGAATTGTTTGAGAGAAGATGAACCACCTTTTGTTTGGGGCAAATTGAGCAAAGCTTTGACATGGATGTCTATTATTTTGGTTTTGTTTGAGTATCTATTGACTAATAATTCCCAAGCAGTATGAAAGTTATCACCTGACACATTTAAAGCACTGACAAGCATATACGGTTCCCCTTTTAAATGCGAAAGCAGATGCATATATTTTTCGATAGGGCTCAGTGAATGATTTTCCACCACTGCCGTTAGGAAGATATCATGAAATTGCATGAACTGATCATACATGCCTGAGAAAGTAGGCAATTTCACATGTGGTAAGCATCCCATAGGACTAGGCTTAACGACATGTGTTTTTTCTGATAATTTTGCCAATTCAGAAAGACATTGGCTTTTAAAATGCATGTATCTGCTTTCCAAGTTCTCAAATGAGGGGGTTAAATCATCTAAAAATTCTTGCTTTATAGCATCTTCAACTGTAAATCTAATATCTTTCCATAATTCCTCACCCCTGTCCAAGAAACATTCTAAATTTGGTCTGCTTATATCTGAGAGAGAATTAAAATTCTCTTCGATTCTAGTCAATGTTGAATCTAAATGTAGCCATTTAGCAAAAATCTGACGTCTTTTTAGAGGCATTTTGGACTTACAGTTTGTGAAGTGCTTAAGCTATACAGAAAATCACTGATATTTGGTTTCTTTAACCAAAACAAAGATAGATGTTTGAAAGAACCACTATTACACTATACACACAACTGAAAGTGTCACTTATAATTTCACAATTATATATTTAATCACTACTTAAAGAAAAAACACAAAAGATAAGACTTTCAGATACACTAGCACAAAACTTATTGCTCCCGGGTTTCCTGGCACCATTGTTAAGGCAGCGAAATAGTTGAAAGAGAGTTTGGGAGAGCATAGCATTGTTGATTAAAATAACAATGGAACATCGCCTCTTCTGTCGCAGTAGTTCTCTCGTCACGACAAGGAGTGCGGAAACAAGCGTTTTGCACGTTTTCAGAATTCGACTCAGAGTGTGCCAGGCACT
Source organism: Gryllus longicercus (assembly GCA_038098605.1). NCBI lineage: Eukaryota > Metazoa > Arthropoda > Insecta > Orthoptera > Gryllidae > Gryllus > Gryllus longicercus. Next base: position 11,637 of record JAZDUA010000666.1, read on the forward strand.
GTATGTAATACAATCACGTAGATAAAGGCTACGGAATTCGCAAGGAAACGGCAATTTTCGTTGGGCAGAGGTAATTGTGACAACTTCAATACTCTTTGTTTCCTTCGCCAAATAACAATACTTGTAAATTGTGTGTCATTTATTTTCCAGAACATTCTTGTCTGACGAGAGAACTACTGCGACAGAAGAGGCGATGTTCCATTGTTATTTTAATCAACAATGCTATGCTCTCCCAAACTCTCTTTCAACTATTTCGCTGCCTTAACACAGATAGTTCATAGATAGTTCACTGAGAGCGACATCTGGCGGAGAAAGTAAGACACACCCCAGGCACATCAGGGCGCGCCTGTTCGGAAGGTCCCCAGACCCGCGTCAGAGGGAGGCTTCCAAGGAAGCTTGGGTCAAAGAAGAGGCTGGCATCCAACTGCTTTGAATATCCTCTCAGGGTGTCACCAATGATCGTGCACAATCTATGTTACACAGCAGCATGTAGTAGTTATAGTTGGAAGAACCTACTTTGTCATAAACGTCAGTAACATATATAGACGTGACCCTGATTAGCCTGAGGATGTAAGTACTAGATGAAGGTAATTTTTATAATCATTACTTTTCATTATCTTAATTTATTAAAAAATCACTGAATCGTTGCCTATACGAATAAATTAATTTTCTTCGTACATTATCATAATATTATGTCATCCATCCTTACTCTGTCAAGTGGTCGTCGTTCAAATATTTTTTTTTCTAGAATCACATGCAAATTTACGGCGAGAAAGTGTTATAAAACAATATTCATGTTCTTTATGTGCTCGTTTCTAAATTCTTGTGTGGGAAATTATATCTACGAAATCGACTAACTTTCGTAGATAACTAACCGAAATGCGAGTATTATGATGCTTAGAATATAATCAAATAAAACTTTCTTAATATTTCTTACCTAATAATGATGTTCTTTAAAGATTGTGAAATGTCCATAACGTGCATTTGGTGCATTTTTTGTGCCTGAGAAATTGTCAAACGTGTAAATGAGTAACCTAACAGGCGCTGAAGTCTCGCGTAACGAGGTGACGCGACGCGACGCGTCGCGACGCGACGTGTGGCCTGTGAGGCCGCTGCGCCGGCCACTGTGGCCCGCCCAGCCGTCCGCGCGGCCGTGCCCTTTGTGGAGGGCACGAGACGAGGACTGTCGCGAGGGGCGGCCGGCGCCGGCGGGAGGGGACGGGGGCGGGCGGGCGGGCGGACGGGCGAAAAAGGCCTCGTTTCTCGAATTTCCCTCTTCCCCCGCCCCCTCCCCATATCGGCTCGTTAGAGGACTTTAGAAGGCGAAGACGAGCGGAAGAGGGCGGGGCGCGGCCGATGGCGTGGGCGAGGGCGAGGGCTGACGCCGCGCGCACTGTTGAGGAATGACAGAAGACCGACGACGGTTTGGGTGGCGGTGGCTGTCACAAGGCCAGTGGAAGGAATGGCGTTGGGAAAGAATTTGGCAGTGCAGGGTTGGCTAAGATGGCTGATATGAACAGGACCGTTTGTTTCAAACATCGTGTGAGAAGCGGTTCCTTCGTGTGATAGGCCAATACGTTAGTTGGCATCCTCATTTTATCGGGCGTCCTATCCCGGACTCAACAAGTGGAATTTGTGATGGATGAACCGGTTTCGCGGCAGATTTTCACGGTGCTCTCTATTTCCCCTGCTTTTCATTCCTCACAGAAAACATCAACATCGTCGTCTACAAATTAAATGAATCATCCATTCTATGAATCTACCGCAATCAATAACAATAATGATAACAATAATATTAATAATAATAATTAATAATAATTAATAATATTAATAATAATAATAATAATAATAATAATAATAATAATAATAATTAATAATAATCGACTAACTAAAAGAATGCTAAACTATATATCCTCACTTAAAAGTACAACACCATGGATGAAAGAAACAAAAAAAGACATACGACACGCCGACATAACTGACACCTCAGACAAAAACACCTTCCGCAACAAAGTGAACAAATGGGAAGTCAAAGCAGAACAACCAAAATCAAAACCCTACAGACCGAAATGGTCTGAAGAAAGAAAACTGGCATTCTCCAACAGAATGAAAGAATATTGGAAAATTAAGAAGAACTCCACAAAAACTAATTAGAACTCCACAAAAACGAGTCAATTTTTGCTTAACGTTTTCCATTATTGGGAAAATACGCTAATAATAATATTAATAATAATAATAATAATAATAATAATAATAATAATAGCCGTTGTCTTCTATCAATAAATTTATTAAGCAACCCGTTTTACGTTTATATGTCACGTACTCTCAAATCCTCTGTTCAGTTTGGAAAGACTGTTTTGACTATATTGGCAGCTACTCTACTTAATAATGCAGTCCGGTCCGAGCCGCCGAGGCGAACGCTTCGTAACCGAGGTCAGGGGGGTGTTACTTAATAGGTGGTAAAACGTCCTTATTTGAAAGTAGTGGTGGGAGGGACGTTGAGAGGGGAGGTAAGTCCGCCATTATCTGCCACCCTGGCAAGTAGCGCTGTACAGGGGCTTTTGCGAACTAATTTTAAAAGCAAGTGTGATTTTGTGGATTTGTTCGTTGCAAGGACGACTGTGAAAAACGGTTTCTGTTTCTGATATTCGCATTCTCTGCACGTTTGCCGAAGAGTGAGTTATTTTTTGGTTGTTTGGCAATTTTGCTAAGAAATGCCGAAATAAAGGCGTTGTTGGGTACCCAATTGCCACAATACCAGAAGGGCAAATTTGGAAAAGACAAGGTTATTTTCTTTTCCAAGTGATCCTGGACGGTAAGTGAAATGAAATATATGGCATGATTCTTACGAATGGTTTAACATTATTCGAATAATGTATATTTTTTTGTATATTTACAAATAAGCTGTGGCTACTTTATAAAAAACATCTAATTTTGCTAACATAACCTAACAAGTTTTAACAATTGTTAACAAACAATTTATTATTTATAGTCATTTTTATACCAACAACCTTAAATCTAATTCTTATTTTGTTTCTTATTGTTTAGTAATTTATGTAATACAAACATCATTACATAATATATGTGTATGAATTGGTTGATGGCAATTGGAGACCCAACATTGGCTGTTTGCCCATTGCAAACACTGATACACAGAAGGTATGTGTGCATGGAACATTTCATGCCTAGAATGTTGACTGCAGCTGGAAGAGCAGGGTGGAATGCAGTACCTATCATATTCAATGATGTGCGTCCTGAATTGCAAGAAGCAGCCACGTAAAATAAGCCATTAATTCAATTCAATTCAAGAAGTACTCAGAACATTTTTAGAAGGCATACCACCAGACAGGTGTATGTTATGTTTTTAGCCTCTATTAAAAGAAATAAGACAATTTTCCAATTACAATTTGTATTCAGATCAAAGACCCATGTCTCTTTGATTTGCAGGGCCAGCTCCACCTTCTCAGAATGTCACGGTCAACATGTCGTCCAATGTCCTCGCATATCCTGGTGAGTACAAAAACATTTTTTTCACATTTTTGGTGAATGCACAATTCCTTTTTTAAGTCAATAACACCTCCTCATTTGATGTTACAGATTCTTCTCCTCCGGCTGGAGAGGAGAGAAAAGAACCTGTGGAAGGGGTTATTGCAGCTCACCTCTTCCAATGTGCTATGTTTCTAAGAAAATGTGTGCTAGCTCTATGTTGCATATATGAGGAAAAAAACACTGATGACATATAACACCGTCAATTTTGGTAATCTCTTGGTATTGCTGTGCAATAAATTTGGATTTGAAGTGACCCTATAATAGTAGTAGTAGTAGTAGTAGTTTTCATGAGTGATTTACATTACTCCAATGTCATCCCTAAAAACAATATTTTAATAATTTATATAAATCATATTTAAATGGAGATGAGAATATGTGAGTTAAGTAATGGATGTAACTGATATAAACAGACAGCCATAAATACCGAGTTTTGAAGAGTCCAGTTAGTTTACTTTCATTAAACGCTTTTCAAGATAACAATATTTCTAACACAGAATTATGCATGTATATAACACAAACATGTATTCTTATGTATGACATATCTCTTCTTCTAACACATTCTGTGATGGATTTTTTCATGTGCATTATCACTAATTGAATACAAACTGTATTGGAGGATTAATGAAAAATATTGGAGTCCAAACTGCAGGACTCCAATATTTTTCATTAATCAAAAGAATAGAAGAAATTTGTCATAGCAATGTAAATAAATCAGAAACATACTTGAATCAACATTGTGAGCTTCACTTTCCTACACAAGATATGTACAAAATTGAAGACGTTTTTGTGTTTTATATAATAAAAGGATTATTTTGCTGGATAACTGTCTCATGTTATGGCTGTTAATTTTTAATTCTTACTATTTTTCTTACATGTTTGTCTTGTGTACTATATACATAGCTCATTGGATAACAGTTTGGGATTGTTACTAGGAAATTTATATTACTTTCTAAACATTTTCACAAATGCAACATGACTATTTTTGATATTTGTTTTAGGAATCGTATAATTTTAAGTATGTTTTTGTATTTTTATATTTAGTTATATAACACATATCTACATCAATATAAACTAGTACTAATAATTTTTGCATTTTCTGTTGCACATTTTCAAACCTCCTAAACTGGTTGTTGGATATAAAGGATTGACCCAGAGTAGGCACGAATCCATGAAGAATTTCTTTTATTTTTATTATTAATATTATTATTATTATTATTGATATTTAAATTAAGTCTTCTTACACTACCATGTATAAAATTAATTACCTTTCCATGATATTGTATTTAATACAAGAATTGAATTTTAAATTTAATTTATGTCTTATATTCAATTTTTAGAAATATCTCTATTGTGTATTGTATGCTTATATATATAAATATATATATATATATATATATATATATATATATATATATATATATATATATATATATATATATATATATATATATATATAGATAGATATATAGATATAGATATACAAAAATAATAATAAATTTGTCACAAATACGACATACAACTTGTCATGCATGGGTGTATGTTGTATTTGTGACAAATTTATTATTATTTTCGTTGTTTAGCAGCAGTGATATTTAGTATAATGATAGTACCACAAATGATGATTGACCATGATTTGTTCCTTTGTTTCACATAACAGGATTTTTTCATGCACATTGTTATTTTTTTGTATATGTACCAATTTTACAAATAAATATTATTTATGTAAAATACCTTTTTTAATTTTCACTTCCTATCATTACAATTTACTTCACTTCCTCACAATTACATATCCTTTAAGAATTACTGACTTCTACATTACCTTGGGCATTCATTTTTATGTCAAATACATTTTATTTAGTACATAACCATGTCCGCCATATTGAAAATTTACTAAATAATGTAATTTCAAATAGCCCGGTTCACGTCCGTCCTCCATTTCAATTGGTTTACTGCCTTTCGACGCTTATTGGCTGGCGGGGACACAATATGGCTGCCTCTTTCTCATTCGTTGTTTCTGTTGGGGTGGGAGATTCGAATTTCTCCCCTCCACGAAAATAAGGGCTTTCCGTTTAACATTGACTGCCGACTCTGATATATACTCTCTGACCGAGGTAGCTCTGCCTTATCGCTTTCTGGCAGTGGTGAACCCGCAGCGATCAGTGCGATAACACTCAGTGCCAGTGTCGTTCGTGTGAGCGGTGCGAACAGTGCCACGTTCAGAAAAAGTGTTATTTTAGTTGTAGTAAAAACCAATAAATCATTTTTAGACTAGTGAATGGCCACAAGTAGTTGCTCCGTTACGGGGCAACTAATTCGAAGCGCAATGGACGCTACCTATAGTGAAAATGGTGGTGAAAACTCGTTTAACAGTGAATCTGTGCAACCCATCCCAGATCAAGCAATACTTCAACAGCAAGAACTTCTTCAGCAACATCTACAACACCTCCAACATCAGCAACAAATGGTAGAAATACAACTCTCTCAACTTCTAACTCAATATCATGTGCCTCCACAACCGCCTCTGCAACTAGTTCAACTACAGCAACTCCTGACGCAGCAACCACAGTTACCGCTATCAACAAGCAGTGCAGATATGGATTGTCAGAAGACCGATAGATTAGCACAACAAAGCAGTAGTACAACAGACGTATCAACAATGTCATCTGTTGAAGGTACGTGCGATAACACTCTGGAGTGGCAAGAAGTCGTCCCGAGACGGCGGAAACGAAAAAATAGTGAACCTTCACAAAGAGCTCTAAAGAAAATGCCAGTTACAGAAAGTATTACAAATTACAACAAATTCGAACTTCTTTCTTCTACAGAACCAGAAAACAACACAATAGAAAAATCTGAATCCAACGATCGAACCAATGGTAATAAAATTCCACCCATTTTTCTACCAGGAATAAAAGACGTGAATATCTTAAAAAAATGCATTGAAGAAGTATTAAAAAAAGAGGAATACAGCTATAAATTACTGAACAGTGACAGTGTCAAAGTCATATTAAGTACAGTTGAAGCATATAGAAAGCTCATAAAACATTTTACAAATAAAAAATTGCAATTTCATACATATCAGCTCAAAGACGAGCGTTCTTTCAGGGTTGTGCTTAAACAAATTCACGCAAATGCAGATGTTAAGGAACTGCAAGAGGAAATTGAAAGTTACGGCCACAAGGTTCGCCAAATTTATAATATCCAACACAGACAAACAAAAGCGCCACTCCCTCTCTTCTTCATAGATCTACAACCTAGCAAAAATAATAAAGATATTTATAACATAGATAGTTTACTGAACTGCAAAATCAAAATAGAAGCACCTCGAAAGAAGAAAGAAATCGTACAATGCAAAAGATGTCAAGAGTATGGACATACAAGGACATACTGCTATCGAAAACATCGCTGTGTGAAATGTGGAGAAAATCATCCTACCGAAGTCTGTAAAAAGCGAAAAGAAGACCCACCTAAATGTGCTTTATGTGAGCAAAACCACCCAGCAAACTACAAGGGATGCGAAGTCTACCAAGAAATAAGACAAAGTAAATATCCCCAGAATACACAAAATTCGTATCTTTCTCACTCACACCATCGAAGCAACAAACTTTTAAATAGTAACGTACCTAGCGAAATGCAACACCGCACTTGGGCCTACGTAACCAAGTACCCTCCATCACATCAAGTCATAAATGATAATAGTAATACTGAAATTGCACAACTAATATCAACTGTTCAAGAAACTTTTCAAAAATTTGAATCAATACTAACCAAGCAAAGTGAACAAATCTCCAACCTGATAAGCCTCATGACCAAAGTAATAAGCAAATTATGAAGACATTTCGTATTGGTGTATGGAATGCCAATGGACTAGCGCAACATTGCAGAGAAATTAACAATTTTCTACAAGACGAAAAAATTGACGTAATGCTCATCTCAGAAATTCATTTCACGGAAAAAAGTTTCTTTAAACTACCTAACTATGAAATATATGATACAAAACACCCAGATGGCACAGCCCATGGAGGTACGGCGATAATAATAAGAAGAAACATACAGCATTCTTTGAAATCAAATTTTGAAAATGATTACCTGCAAGCCACATCTGTACTAGTTTATGACAGTTTCGGTTCATTGACAGTGTCAGCTGTCTATAGCCCTCCAAAGCATAAAATAACGGAAGAAATGTATAGAGAATATTTCGATACGTTGGGTGCAAGGTTCATCTCTGGAGGTGACTACAACTCAAAACATTCGCAGTGGGGGTCAAGACTGTCGACTTTACGAGGAAAAACACTACTCAACGTAGTCACGTCACTCAACGCAGAACCGCTATCGACAGGAGAGCCAACGTACTGGCCAACCGACTGTAATAAGCTGCCGGACTTACTTGATTTCTTTATCATGAAAGGAACAAATCAGAGCTTTACATCAATTGAAAATTCTCTCGAATTGTCTTCCGATCACTCTCCAGTAATATTAACTATTAGCTCTCATATAATAGAAAATAATTTTAAACCTAGTATTTCCAATAAAAAACGAATTGGAGTGACTTTCAAACATGGCTTAATGTAAATATTACTGCAAACGTTCCTCCAAAAAGTGAATTCGATATAGATGAAGCAGTTGAATTTTTAACTACTAGTATCCAACAAGCAGCATGGTACGCTACACCAGAAACGTACGGAACAGCTTCTCACAAATACCCCAAAATAGTTGACGAAATGAAAAGAAATAAGAGGAGACTTAAGAAAGTTTGGCAAACCACGCATGATCCAAATGATAAACGAAATTTCAACAGGGCAGCGCAGGATCTTAAAAGATTTCTTCAAGACCTACATGAAAATAAAACCAAGGAGTATCTTGAAAGACTATCACCAACCAAAGACAACGACTACTCCCTATGGAAAGCCACCAAACGCATTAAACGACCAATCAAACCTGTGCCGCCTATACGTGATAAACATGGAAAATGGGCTAGAACCAACCACGAAAAAGCAACAGTATTTGCGGAACATTTTGCAAAAGTTTTCCAACCATTCCCATCAGATGAAGAAGAACAAGAAAGAAATATTATTCAGTTCATTAATGCACCATATCAAATGTCTTTACCAATAAAGCATTTCAAGACAACCGAAGTTTCATATGCAATAAAACAAATTAATCCTCATAAAGCACCTGGCTACGATCTCATCACCGGCATTGTTCTAAGAAACCTGCCAAAAAAAGCACTAGCATTGGTAACCTCAATTTTCAACGCCATCATCAGAATTGGACATTTTCCCTCTCAATGGAAATACAGTCAAATTATTGTCATACCAAAACCGGGGAAACCTATTTCCGAAGTATCCTCGTATAGCTTATTACCAATCTTGTCAAAAATCTTTGAAAAGCTTCTCCTCAAGCGGATACTTCCAATCATAGCAGAAAACAACATCATTCCAGACTACCAATTCGGCTTTAGGTTGAAACATGCCCCTACCGAACAAATCCACAGAATAGTAAAAGTCATTAATGAAGCGCTGGAGAAGAAACGTTATTGTTCTGGTGTCTTTTTGGATGTAGTCCAAGCTTTTGACAAGGTATGGCACTCAGGACTCTTATATAAAATCAAAAATATGTTACCCCACCCGTTTTTTGCACTACTTCGCTCCTATCTTACTGAAAGATGTTTTCAAATAAAATTTAAGGAAGAAACATCATCATTCTATCCTGTCGCAGCTGGAGTACCGCAAGGTAGTGTTCTCGGTCCACTACTGTATCTACTATACACGGCCGACCTACCTGTTTCAACGAACATCACGTCAGCCATGTTTGCTGACGACACAGCGTTTTTAACTTCTCATGAAAATGCCATCGAAGCATCAGAAAATCTTCAAGAATACCTCACTGTGCTGCAGGAATGGTTCACAAAGTGGCGTATAAAAACTAATGAAAGTAAATCTGTCCATGTAACGTTTTCACTCAGACCAAATAGATGTCCTCCAATTAAAATCAGCAACAAGGATATACCACAGGCAGATTGTGTAAAATATCTTGGTCTACATCTAGATCGAAAAATGACTTGGAAGACACACATCAGAAAGAAAAGAACAGCTCTCGAAATCAAAATCAAGCAATATTATTGGCTTCTAGGCAAAAAATCGTCTCTTTCATTGGCTAATAAAGTACTGATTTATAAATCAACAATAAAACCTGTTTGGACCTACGGAATAGAACTTTGGGGCACTGCGGCTAACTCAAACCTAGAAATACTGCAACGATTCCAATCAAAAACTCTAAGATTGCTTGCCAATGCCCCGTGGTTTGTTTCAAATACAACATTACACAATGACTTACACATACCTACAATAAACCAAGAAGTCCAATTCAGATTCCAAAAATATTATAAGCGCTTAGAAAACCATCCAAATTACCTTGCATTAAACTTACTTGACAATAGTCAAGAATTAAGAAGATTGTGCAGATTTCATCCCCTGGACCTCTTAAATAGGTTCGATCATTAATAAACAAAATGTATATTGTACTGATATAGTAATTGCACTGTAACTAAGTAAAACAGATTAAATTTATATATATATATATATATATATATATATATATATATATATATATATATATATAAACATAATTACGTTCATGATTGCCAGTGTATTTATATATTGTCTGTTGTTTTTTCTGTCTTGATCATATTTGTCCTATGTTATATTTGTGATTTATACCATTTATTTGATCATTACTGAAAATGAATTCACGAAGGACTGAGAATGCCCAGTTCCTTCACATGCCATTGTAACTTTGCTAAAAGATTTGCTTATTGTTCAGATGAACAAATTGCAAATAAAAATAAATAAAAAAAACTTAATAATGTTGATGGATATATTAGCGTGGTTATATTAGGATATATTAGCATCGAACGTGCTGGCCTGACACTACAGCGCAGACCCTCCAGCGTTTGCAGGGTGATTGAGAAAACATAAAAATCATTACCGAAGGAATTGTAAGGAAAGAAGTGAATGAGTGGGAGTTAAAATTAATTTCACCCGCAGGCTTCGCAAGGGATTGGAGCGACCAGAGCATAAGTTCACGGCGAAGGCTACCGATCAAAGAAAGGACTGTCAAGAAAATATCAGGGGCGAGCGGCTAGGCGTCTGGTCACCACCCCTGATATTTCGAGTAGGTTATGATCGGGGGAAGTGCTCAAATGTTTCCTCTTTCTATCTTCACATCTCGTCTCTATCTCCTTCATCTCCTAATCATAAACTCACTGCACCTTCTAAGTGCTCCATTACTGATTCTCCAAAGTGCTCTGGAATAATGAATAAATCGTATGGTGTTGGCTTACCGATTTTTTGATTGAATGATGAATTATTTTGTTTATGACCTCGAAAACTGTTAATATCAACAGTTTCGTAAGTGTAATGCATTTTATTTCCCGCGAAATGGTGGTGTACTTCTCACAAAAAATGCGAAATCCGTTCCCGATCTACACATCGGTTTGCGTAGTTGCCCACTTCTAGTATCTCTGCAAGGGGGTACCGCTCCAGCTGGGACAAGCAGGAAGCTTCCGCTTGTCTCCCGATTACTGTGATAGTGCAGAGAGAGAGAGAGAGAGAGAGAGAGAGTGTGTATATGTGTGTGTGTGTTTGCGGGTGTGTGTTTGCGTGTGTGTGCGTGTGCGTGCGTGTGTGTTTGCGTGTGCGTGTGCGTGTGCGTGCGTGTGTGTGCGTGCGTGCGTGTGTGTGCGCGCGTGTGTGTGTGTGCGCGAGTGCGTGTGTGTGTGTGTCTGTGTGTATGTGTATACGTGTGTGTCCGTGTGTGTGTAAGGGGAGATGAGGGTATAACAATGAAATCTCACGCGTAGCACGTAGTACGTGGCCATTTTGTTAAGATTCTGCTCCATAATTCGCCTGGGATTGATCGGAGAAACAACGGAAAACTACCGGACGGACCGATCACTAGTGTTCTCTTCCAAATAGCGGCTAAATTCGACCTAGTAGAAACAGTAGTTTCCCTGAGACATTTCAGCCGGCTCGGCTTGCCGAGGGAGCACAGAAGCGGGCAATGCGAGCGGTGGACTGTGGCGATTGGTCGAGGGAAGGTGAGGGAGAGCAGCGAGGGCTGAGGCGGCAGAACCAACCCCCGATTACGGAGTGGTGAACGGGGAGGGCCGGATTAGTTAGGAATTACGGGGTTAACGCTTGCGTTTGGGGTGGAGTGTCTCTGCATGAAATATTCAGGATGCCTTCTCCGTTGCGCTCGCCTCTTGTTTCTCTGAAGCTCTTATGCAGACCTGGGCGCGCTTTCCGACTTCCCTGGGAGCCAAATCTTTGTGTTTCTATTTCCATACTTTATTTATTAATTCATGCATTTCTTCCCTCTTTACCTATCTGAAATGTATATTTTATTTCTACCGTTTCCCAACTCTCGCACCATTCTAGTGTATTCACAAATACTTTCATTCCGCCTGTTTACATTTTATCTACATTCTTTAATATTTCTACAAATTTTCCCATCACCCTCATTGCTAGTCCTGTTTTTGTTTGTTTATTATTATTTTAGGAATGTGTTTACTTCCCTTATGTTTATTTAACAATTTGATAAAATCTCCATAAATTCTCTCGATTTACACATCTTTCTATTTTTTATTTTTCTTCTCTTCCATCCGTTTCATTTCCCATCCATTTTCTCATAAAATATCCAATTTTTAGCCACCTTAGACGTGAAATCATTCCAACATCTCCTTTTTCTTGAAATTTGACATCTACCATTTCTCATTACTCATTTTCCTTTCGTTCTCGTCGGCACCACCTCCAGTTTCTTAGATTTTCTTTCAGAGTACCACACGTCTCCACTAAAACTGCCTGCCTGCCTGTTCTCACTGTGCGTATGGCCTGCTCGGATGTCAGGCGGTAACCGAGCGGTAATTAGCAGCAATGGCCGCGTTCTCTTTCGACCTCCCCTCTTGTCGGCACAAAGGGCTGCAAAGCTGCTTGTCAGGGATACTCATCGCTCAGGAGACTCACGACGCACACGTTTAATCCCCATGCTGGATTTCGCTTTGAATTTCTCGACTTTTTCGCTGCTGGGTTGGAGAAAGCAGGAGCGTCAGTTCTGGTTGTATAAAATTCTTTTGATATGATCCATACAAACGACATTACAAACATCTCTTTGGAAATTTCAATTTCATTAATTCTTTCGTTTCATTTTGATTTTTTGCTAATAACTGTACAAATTATAAGCAAATATCGTAACAAATAATCCATTTAAAAGTAAATTATATAATATGTACTGACAATTTATCAAATTACAAAGAGGCACTGGCCCTAGAAAAGGCAAATTAGCATCTGTACAAACTATTTGTACGAACAAAGTCCTATGTATTTTATTGTTCTACGAACTAATGCAGAGCAATGAAAGCAAGCATGTTTGAAGAGATATATGTCAGGACATTTATTTACATTGAACGGTTTTTCTTTCCTACCAAAGCAGACGTAAAAACACCTATTCGCACCAAAATCAAAACAGAATCGTATACGATTTTCAACACAGTGTCGGAGGTAATAATGCACAGGAACGGAAATCATAGTAATTATAACGCTCTTAGAAAAAAGGTGGCCAATTTGAAAAATATATCCGGACCCATATGTTGTACCTCCTTAATCCTTTAACTGACCATACTCGGTTGCCGAGCTCGGTTCATGTACAGCTCGACTGTACAAATCTCTTTGCTACTATCGACATCTTTCAGTTTGCCCTTACGCAACCCCGATCCCGTTCAGACGAGAGCATTCATAACGGCGACTGCCCCTTTATCTTCAACTTCCTTTCGGAAGTATAGAGAGAGTCGGACTGTCGTAAAACGGGGCTGAGCGGCGACTGGATACCGGAAGGGTTCATTGGAGGCCCTTTTAGTGAAAACACACACACAGCGGAGACCAGAGAAATATTTTCTTTTTAAAAACGCGGACCCCTTTATTCCGCCATTTAAGTCGGGGCGGCGCTGTAAAGTGGATGAATGAGCGGCGCGAGGGGAGAGGGTGGGGTGGGAGCCGGAGGGGTGGATGCGAGGGGCGGCCGAAGCTGGGGAGGGAGTGCGCCACAAAAAAGGAAGGGGGTTCGACGTTTGCGCGGAGAAAGAGATGAAGAAGAAGGAGAAGAAGGAAAGATGCCAAGATTGAGGAGCAGTCGGGATCGAGGGTGCGTTGCAGGAGAAAGACGCTGACAATGAATGGGGTGGAAGGGGAGGGGCACAGGGCGGGGAGGAAGGAGGGACGAGGCGACAGACACCACGACGCACAGTGAACAGAAATGGCACCCGTATTGTAATTTCAAAGAAAGTGTTTCAACAGTCAACTGTTTTAATGCGTAAGATATATAGATAAAAACTAAACATGGAATAAATGTTTTCATTAACGTTTATAAACGTTTTTATTATTTTTTTCACTTTTAATTGCGAGGGGTTAGCAATATAGCTTGTAACTATGATTCCTTTTTAAAGAAAGATACAATACAAAGATTTCATCCCTTTAGCAGACATAACATCATTTTAATGTCGGTAGTTACATTGCAAACTTAATTTATTCTTTTCTACTTCATTCTTGAAATTGCCTCCGCATTTGAAATTTTCCTGTTTCATTCCTTGTAATTAAATTATTTTCATTTGAAAATCATTATCATGCTTCTAAACAGAGAAAAAGAAACGTTTCGGAATGGATTTTCTTCCTTGGGCATCTTTTCGCCTGTTTCGGACCAGTGTGCACCGCGCCCTCCTGCCCCGCCGTCGCTGGGGCGGGAATTCAATTAAGCTCGGACGCAGCACCCAGAGTGCGGACGCCCGCGCGCGGCGGAGATCCGGAGGCGTTGGCCCGTGGTCAGGAGAGGTCCAAGTTATTGGTTGCTATGTATGTGTTATGCGTCGACTTTCATTCATGACAAAAATATCACGTTTTTCAAATACATTTCTTTCAATATTTAATATTAGTTGACAGTATGCAACAAACGTAATGAAAATGGACACAAAATACCTCTCAAGAAATACGGTTAAATTGTTAATAAAAGTTAATGAATTATCGCGGATTTTTTGAGTTTTTATTCATTAATAAATGTGGTGAGATATGAATTCTAAACAGTTTTGTGAGTTCTTCATAAAGTGGTGTTGATAAACAAAAAAATGGCGCTTCTAGGCTTTGTTAAGACATCGATCTAATAGTTATAGAAATTTAAATTATAATAAAGTCATTACTTGTTTTTAAATTATTTTTAATATTTCGTACGCGAGCGTTATTCGAAAATAAGTGTGCTTCATTATCACTAACGCATTTTGTTCTTCTCTTTGTCACCATAGACTTGAGAATGCCTCTTGCAATTCACAACAGACTGACTTTCGATATTGCATGTTGCTCTTGGATGTTTTGTTTCGACCTTGGCATCTCCAAAAGACAAGCATTTTGTTGGAAATTCCAGGAATTCCCATATTTCCCAAAATATTTGGAAGCGTAAATTATTGAGTGACGTGCTCAAACGTGAACGTATATTTGTCTTCCAGTTTCATAACGTTCTCCCCTACAAGCTCGTGGTAGTCGGTGGACAGAATCAAGAAAGAAACCAATAATACATCTCGGAGAACAAGACGGCTTGGGACAAGACGTCTCCCCTCGCGTGCCAGAGCGAACGATTTCGAGGGCCGACGGAGTGGGAAAAGAGGAAGCTGCTCACCGACACATCACTTTTTAACCTGTACGGGTACCTACAAATTCTATTAGTGACACCGTTTCTTCATACTGTTCGTAATTGTCTTATGGTAAACATTTGTAATGCGATTTTGGACATCTTTTCAAAACTAACTCTGATTGTAACATAGACGCCAGCAAAACTTGGGCACAAAACGCTCAAAACTTTGCCTGCAAACTATTCTTCCAAATTATTTGCTGTTATATCGAGTATTCCTCAGTTGTGTACTATATTTATTTTAAGCATTATCTGATAACATTTCAAATTTATATTTTTAGTCTACATGGTCCAAATTTCCATCGGTTCGGCAGAACACATACATTCTTCTTACGAGAACCGCGTGCTAGACTTCTCCTCCAAGTTCAACGGAAACAGGCATCAGCCTGCCTTGGCCTGGGGATTATTCAGTATTCCTCGCGCGTGGAGAACGACTGTCTGCCCGGCTGCGGAGCCGCGATGCACCCGAGAGACCGTCGCTGCCACCGCCGCCGCCGCCGCAATCCCCACAGCAACCGCCCCCGCCCCCGCCCCCGCCCCCGCCCCCGCCCCCGCCACCGCCACCGCCACCGCCACCGTCACCGCCACCGTCACCGTCACCGTCACCGTCACCGTCACCGCCACCGCCACCGCCACCGCCACCGCCACCGCCACCGCCACCATACCCGCCCCGCCCCGCCCTGTCCCCGCAATACCCCATCCCACCCCTTTCCCCCCGTGCCGCCCCCGCCCACCCCACCCCGCCCCATTTCCTCCCTGCCTTGCCCCCGATTCCCAAAGTCAACCCCATCGCCATCGTCACGACCATCACCCCGATCTCCCATGAACGTCACCACTACTATATCGGCCGCCACCACCATCCACCACCTTCCTCGCCAATTCCTGTTGTCCCCCCTATAGCTGCCGTCGCGTCATATTTCTCAAAACATTGGCCACCACATGACCCTAACTACACCCATACCCCATCCGAATTTTCCGCCCTCGTCACCACCGCCATCACCCCGCCACTCTCTGGACCTGCATCTTTAGTGGCTCAACCGCCATCCCTCCGCCACTCTCTGGAGCTGCATCTTTAGTGGCTCAACCGCCATCCCTCCGCCACTCTCTGGAGCTGCATCTTCACTACGGTCGCAACCGCCGTCCCCGCCGCCGTCACATTATGCTTTCCGGGGAAGCCGCGGCGCAGCGCGGCGATGCGGCGTGGCGGTGGTGGCTTCGGCGACGCGTGGGCGGAGGGGTGGCCCGGGGTCCCGCGGGCAGATCGTGACCAGGGCGGCGGCGGCGGCGGCGGCGGCGGCGGCGGCGGCGGCGGCGGCGGCGGCGGCGGCGGCGGCGGCGGCGGCGGCGGCGGCGGCGGCGGCGGCGGCGGCGGCGGCGGCGGCGGCGGCGGCGGCGGCGGCGGCGGCGGCGGCGGCGGAGCGCGTGCCCGGCCCCGCCGGATGACCCTGACCGTAACTGGATGACGCTTCCCGCCAACGGATGTTATCCGCCCCGCAGCGCCTTTTCCAGTGCACCGCCGCGCCGCTCGCCCCGTCTGCTCCGGACTCATTTCTTAACCTTTCAAGCTGATCGTTAACTATTTGCGGTAATAATGTTACTAGAAAATGTCAGTGTGTCATCTTCCCTTTTCTACGAAATCTGAGGGTGTGCAATTTATTTTAGTCGCTTTCGTTGGTTGGTTTTTCTGATACACCGTCTTTTCCACACCACCCCACCCCACCCCTCCCCACCACCCAATCTTCATTCCTTTAATTGCTTTCATTTTCCGCTCGGATGAAACATTAACTTTAGTACTTGCCAGCGTGTATCTGCTCATCCGAAAGAGACGTCAGAATATATTCATCCATTGTACTATTAGTCTTCATGAAACGTAAATAAGAAATGACGAAATTAATCTATATACTTATGGCTGATACTATCATTACATGTTATCAACAAATAATCTCAAACTTGTCGATATACGTAACAT
This sequence comes from Gryllus longicercus, assembly GCA_038098605.1. Taxonomy (NCBI): domain Eukaryota; kingdom Metazoa; phylum Arthropoda; class Insecta; order Orthoptera; family Gryllidae; genus Gryllus; species Gryllus longicercus. Next base: position 28,879 of record JAZDUA010000666.1, read on the forward strand.
TACGAGTGAATTTGAGGACAAATCCAGAAGTTTACTTGTTAATTCATTTTTGAGTCAGAATTAAACACCTATGATCAAGACTACTTGTGTCGACGATCTAGTTACCGATTTGAATCACTATTTGGCAAGGATGCTCCATCTATCTCGTTCATATCAGTTGTTTTGAGTTCTACTGTCACACTACTGTCACCACATACAAGTTGTCTTCATGTTCTACTGTCACCACGGACTAGGAGTTAGATTGTTTCACTAAGATGAACTTTTTTGGAAGTGTTCGGTACAAGCCACCAATTGGCGGGATGAAGCACTAATAATAAAAAAATTAAAAATTCCAAAGTTAGAATCAAACATTCATTGAACGAGAAATAAAAATTGTTACTGAATCACATCTAATGCATTCTCGTAGTGCTTTCTTTCACAGTAGGTCATAAGAACGAGGAAGAAACAAACGAAGTACAACAGTTCCCCACGGTTCTGCGCCCTCGCAGCATCTGGAGCCGAATCGCCAAAACGAGTCGAATTACCGCAGAGAATCCGGACGCATCGCATCCATCTGGCGGCCTCCGGGCGACGAGAGGCGGCGGCGGCGGTGGGGGCGGCCCTGGAGGGCGTCCGTCTGGGCCGCCTCCCAGGGAAGATGATTAAATGGGGGCAACAGCCTCCGACGTAAATTACAGATAAGAGCCCCGAGGTGATTTACTCCCGCGAGTCAGAATGGGATTAAGAAGTTCGCGGTGTCGGAGAAGGAAGATTTGTTGTGGTAAATAAAAAGGACCGTAATATATGTCCCGATCCGGACCCTCTCTTCCGGAACAAAGGGACGCTTCACTTTCGTTTTCGGTCTGTAAATAAATCCAGTCGATTCAGTTTTTTTCTGTTTTTTTTCTTTATTTTCGTCGCCTCACAAAGCGACGCGGAGAGCGTGGGCGGGTGTCTGGCTGGATGGGAGACGCTCTTTTCAGAGGGTGGGTTCGAGAAGAGGATGACCGGGTAGACGCCGCCCAGGGGTGTACTTGAAGGCACAGGATGAGGGGGAGAGAGAAAGACTAGGAAATATACGAGATATCTTGAAAGTAAAAGTCATGAGGTGCTGTAAATGGCGAGTGGGCCATACTGAGATGGGTAAAGGATAAATACAGAGAGATAAAAAGAAGTTTAGGTACGAAGAAGAGAGAGAAAAGTTTAAATTGATTGTTGGGAAAAAAGAATGTGAAATAATGAAAACAAGATGATGGCGCGGGAAAACAATAAATAAGGACGAGAAGAAATTATCAGAGAAAGAAAACTCACCGCAAAAAAATAAATCTCGGCAAAAAAAATTATGAAGAGCAAAATTCCGTGAAAATGAAGCTAAAAGAAAGACGTGGGTGATGTTGGAATAGCATTATGAATAGAAATTGATATAAGCAGAGAAATATAAACTACATTATACGGAATAGAGCAAAAAATGTGTGAGGAAAAAGAATGAATGAGGAGAGAAGCCACAAAAACAGCAAAGGGAAGACGTGATCTGTCCCCACCATATTGGCTGTTTCCGCCAGCGGCGCCTTCGGGTCCAAGACGGCGCGCCGTTGGTGTGGGCTGCGTGGTATTGGAGAGGATTTAGGCGACGTGACCGCCATCTGTAACTCGCGCGGGGCCGCGGGGTTACGTAAGAAGCGGTAACCGCTGCCACTGCCGCCCCCACTCCATCCCTACCGCCCCTGCCGCCCCCGCCGCCTCCTTCTCCACCGCCGCCCCGCCGCCGCCCCCACCATGCAACGCCCACTTTCCCTCGGCAGCGCGGCGCCCCCACTGCGGTGGCTTTGAACTCGCGTCGCGGCCGCGTGCTCGGACGCCGGGCGCCTGTGAACTTGGCCGCCTTTCCTCAAGAGCGAGTGAAAGTGACAGTAGCTCCGGCCAGGCGCCGCCGCCGCTGCCCGCCGACGGCGGAAGCTGCAGGCAAGACGGGCTCCGCGAACTTTCCCTCTCGAGATTGCTGGAGGCGCTCGGCGCGCCCCCTAGCGGAGAGGGACGAGGGTTGCGAGAGGGAAAGAACGATAGGAAGGAGGGTGCGAGGACGGCCGCGGCCGGGCGGGCCCCTCGTATCGTGATAGGCGGGCGCGCGCCGACTCCGAGAATGCTATCGGCGCTCCTAAACACCAACAATGCTGCCGTTGCCGTCATCACTCCCAGAAGGCTGCCTTCCCTGCGTCACAAGACCCTCTCTGCCTTTTCAGTCACCTCCTCCATCATTGCCGCCTCTGGCTGCCCCATTAACACCACACTTTCCATCAGTCCAGCTGCTGGCACAGCTCCCCTACCATCACTTCGTCAGCGCCGACGCCCCCCTCGCTTCAATCAAATTAGCCGCGCCACCGGCAGAATCTATGTCTCGCCATCAGCCACGTGTGACCAATCAATAGTCATCAATCAGGAACTGTCATCCCACAACCACTAATCATCATGACGGTTTTGTCAGATCTCCCTCAATTGTGGGGAGGGGTTTGCAGCTCATGCCTTTAAACAACATTTAGGTAATGATCTCTTTTTCCCAATAAGTGTGGACAGGGAATATGAATTTAAACGAAACTAGGAATATAGATAAGGTCTCAAGTATGATTTCGCTCTAATATTGTAATTAGTGGTGGATGGTAGTATTAAAACAACGATATGAAAGTTGAATACTAAAATACAACTGGATACTACAAATCTATTATCAGTGTAACAAGTTGTGTAAAACATTGATATTTGTCGTTTGCAACAATATATCAAATAATGTGAAAAATTACTTGATACTAATGCATTTATTTTTGCACAATCAAGTTTTAAAAAAGTGTATTTTTGCCAATACATTGATGTACTTCCAAGCCACACGCACACATTCAACTCCAGCGTAGCACAAGCTCTCAAAGGTGATCACAAAATATTCCCATTAGCTCTGCCAGCGCCTTCGTGGCCGTCGCGGTCTGTCTCTCCCGCGCCCCTTCGTTCTTTCCTTCCCCACGGGGGGTGGGGGGCGGGGCCCAAGGGCGGCGCGGCGTGGCACTGGGAGGGTGCGCGTCGGGGGCGGGGCGGGCGCGGCGTGGCGCGGCGCGTGAGAGGTGGGGAGAGGGTGGCTCCGGCGAGGCAGGCTTGCTGCTGTGGCCCCAGGGAGGCAGTGTCCCAGCGCTGCTGTAGCGTCGCGGCACCCCGCCCATCTCCCCCCCCCGCCGCCCCCGCCGCCCCCGCCGCCCCCGCCGCCCCCGCCGCCCCCTCTGGAGCAGGCTCGTGCGGCGCTCGGGAGGATCACAATCGCTCCGGCAACGTGTTCCTTCAACTGTCCTTCAAAACGAATTCTTCATGAAATTGTTGAAAGAGGAAATAAAAATTAATATTGAAAGCACGTATGTTACGAAAGGACATAGAGCGAGTCATTTCAAGTGAAAAACAATACAACGAAACATAAATATTTTCGTTACCCTATTGACCACTGGAAAATCCATTCCAATAAAGAGGTTTTTTTTTATAAATTTCCTCCTACCTTGAATATCACCGGAAAATGTTGCGATTTCCTACGACTCAAACCACTGTTGAATACTCGGGAAAAATATTTTCATCATTAGAAATCAGCGAGTGCCGTGCAAATCTCGTGGTCATGGTTCATTCTCGAGGTTGGATGAGATCGCAGGGTGACGCGCGATACAGGGCTGTCGCAATATACACCTCAATTTAGAAGTTTGCTTTTTTCGCCCTTTGTACCACAAAAAAGTAGATTTTTTCTTCGGCAACACGTGTAGAAATTCCGCATGATTTCGACTCACTTTAAACATAATCTTATTGTAGAAGATGAGAAAGTCAAGAAATTGATTTGCAGAAACGAAGCTTTTCTTACCAAAACGACTCAAGGAATAATTGTCATCTAAATGAAGAGACGTCGGTGGTGTTTTTAATTTTTTTCCCGCCTGATATGACTCAACCTATAACAAACGCATGGAGAAAGAGGTGGCAGAGATAAGCTGAGCGAGCGGGTCGGGCGGGGCAAGCAGGATGTAAGGGAATTGCCAGACGGGCTTAGCAGAATTACAGCAATCAGGTCTTTTTAATAGACGATTGAGATAAATAAATACCCGATCAACTCCGGGCAGTGAACTAGTTTCAGAAAAAGAGAGTCTTCAATTAGTGCACATGACGCCCACTAATTTCCTTTTCTGTTCTTGCAAAAACAATTAATATTAATTAAAAGTTGGTTTTTCAAAACATTAACAAGAAACGTCAATGCTCTTCAGAAGCTCAGATAAATTATCGGTAATAAAAGTAAGACGCACATAAAGAAATTATTGCTGTATATATAATGATAATTCTGAACTACTTCTGTTCCGCATTTCATAAACCATTGTAGAGATTAATAAAACCAGTATATCGCATTTGATAATTCACGTGAAGCAAACGCGTCACGACACATTTCACAGGCCACGCCCGTCTCCGTGTCATTTTCTCTCCCTCCCACATTACCACATATCTTCTACTTCCATTCCTAGTCAATCTATGTGACATATGTTCACTTTTTCCCCCGTATCTCTTTTCACTGTAGCTCAAAGTTTACTCATCTCAATAAATATTAACTTATCATTTTAGTACGATTTAAAACAAAGATACGCGATGCAAAAAATCAGTGTATTTTGAATAATTTCACCTTCAGGTGGACATGATTACGTAACAAGTTTCAGCAAATCTCACTAAATTTTTCATTGACTATATCTTCGTTTATAACGCCAGAAAGCATTCGTAAACCCTTCGCAAAATCACAAAAATTACTTAATTTTCGATTCTGCAACTGCACGTCTGGAAGTTTTACTCCCTGTTCTATAAATGTATTAAAGGGGTGCTATTACACGTAGAGAACGTAGAACGTGAGACAGGAAAGTTGATTTCCCATCCGAAGAAGGCTGAACTAAAAATTTTTGTCGGCCTAAGAGCACATCAGACCTAGTGGTATCGAACAAGCGAATTTAGTCAAGAAAACTTGAGCTTCATATCAGCTGATAATCTCGTACTTTAGGGATCGCAACAGCTTATGTCGTTAGTCCCGTAAGTGTAGCGCATTTTTTCTCGGGGGAAGAGATGGTGCTGGTGATCTTTCCCCGTTGGATCGGAAGAAGAAGAAGAAGAAGAAGAAGAAGAAGAAGAAGAGGAAGGAAACATCGCGCGTGGTCCGTGACCGTGTATTAAGATACTCTCCGGTATTTGCCCGGTGTTGATCGGATAAACTACGGAAAACTATCGATCAGAGCAGCCGACAGCTAGAATTCTCCTCCAGATAGCAGCTGATTCCGACCTAGCTACGTTTGCTATCGAAATCTCTCACGTAATTTGTGCTGGCCATAAATCACTGGTTGCGGTCTAGACGCGTCCGGCCTAGCGTGAAGGGCCGCTGAGAAGGGCCGCCTGGGACGACGTCACGGCAACGCCGGACGCTGAAGGGCTCGCGCCGAACCCTACGCACGCGTCCGCCCCCGCCCTCATCCCCGTCCCCACCCCCACCCCCACCCCTGCGCCCGAGTTAACAATCATAGCGTTTCTTTCCGCGGATTTGCTCCCTTTCTCCGCGCCCTTCGTCCGCCGCGCGCCGCCTCTCCTCCTCATCAAACTCTCCACGAAAATTGGATCACGCGGGAAGAAAGGGCCTGATCTGCCTGCTGATACGCTGTTGACACCGGGGAGCGCCGACTTCGAGGCATCGCCTGTCGCCTTCGCAGGTCCTCTTTTGGCCTCCTTCTCGAGTCCGCCTTGCTGCGCCAGATGGCGCCGCGCGTTTCCGTTGTGATAAGTTATCTCCGTCGAAGACCACATATCCAAAGGAAATCAACTACATTACTGTTTCAACCTGATTATTGCGAATTACATAAATCACACAAAATATAATCTGAATAACACAATTTCACTAACGAAGACCCGATATTGTTTCGAAAGTGGTTTCGTAATCTGAATTTTGAAGAATTGTCTTAATGACTCTGAAGGGAAAATTTCTCTTTCAAAATACGTTATTTTCTGCCGACTGTTTCAAACAAACTTTATTCTTATGAAATAGCACGATCTCGTGATGAAGCATGCAATAAATAACTTAACTTGGAACCTTTAAGTCATGTTCTGAATGTTTCGTATCATCGGTCATTCCCAAACAACTCGGTGATCAGTTGGAGAATAATCATTAGTATAAACGATTGTTCACACTTAATAGAGATGTGTTCGTTTGTAGTTCTTTGTGATATGTTTTTAATGTATCGATAATTTTGTTTTCACTATACTTAATGGAAATCAATATTACCACAGTATCGACACACTGATTGCAGTATCATATCAATTTAGAGGTAAGGAAACATCTTGATACATCATATCGATTTATTAAAATATTTGGCCCCTTCTTAGGGATTATATGTAGTATTTCTCTAGTGAAAAGATGATTTCTTCCCACGTAATTAAGCACAATATCGAACTTACACAGGAACTGAAGCATGTAATAGACACATATTGTACTACAATATCCTCAAAATACGTTCAGTACGTAGTGCGTGTCCTTGATGAATGATAAATCAACACCATCGATACCTGAAACATCGATACATCAGATTCACGGTAATATCGAAGTATCAGTTTATGGATGTCAATACCATATATGGCATCCAAACAGGTATCACAACAGCCTTAGGCGCACGCGAACATTTGCCCTTTCCGCATGCGCGGAATCGAAGCCGCTTTATGACTTCACATCTCGTAACGACCGCCTTGTTTGCCTAGGCCAAAGCAGGCTGTGGCCTCCGCCGCCGGAGCGCTCTTGAGACCTGCTGTGGACACCTTCGCCGCCTCCCTCGCCGCCCGCGCACGCCACGGCAAAAACACGGGCACAAGGTGAACCGGAGGTGATATAACTACATAGCCGCGCATCCCTAGCCCATCCCGCCCGGACTATTTTTAACCGCGCGAATCTTTATTGGCGCGTGTTTTTGTTTCCAGTCGGTTAACTACGGATGACTTCACGACGCAAGGAACATGCCGAGGCTCCGTCGGCCCAGGTACGTGAAAGGTTATAATTTGTATGCGAAGGAAATTAATTATTGTGTGATGTCCGAACCTCACTATCATCTGTCTGGGGCAATTATAAGGGAATGCTTTTCTGAAAAGAATATTTAGAATTGTGGGGAGATTTTCAATTTTCTTTCTAATGAGAATCAGAATGCCGCGTTAATGGTAATGAAAATGGAAGCTTCTGGGATGAAAATATGTAGATGGGTTCGTTAACGAGAGTTAATTTTTGAAATTAGATTTTCCGGTCCTTATATCTTGATTTCCGTAAAACTTCTGAAACCTTAATAAATTATTGCGCGGTTTCGAGATACTTAATTGAATAAGAACTTCGAGTTTCATCTTAAGTTCTTAGGTTTTTCTCGAGTTCAGAATCTGCAGTTGTGTTCTTCTTACACGAAACAAAAAAAAATTATGCAATATTTCAGTCTAAGTCTACTAACATATGCATTTGCAGGCATTCATTTACAGACTTTGTCATTAGTAAATCTGGCGTGTAAATTTACACTATTGGAAGCATGAAAGTCAATGAATCCAATTAGCTTGCTCTACATTTTACTTTATGACTGCATATAGATGTGCAATAAAGGAAGAAATAAAAACAATTTTCTATCAACGGATTATGCAGTCGTCATCCAGACCCAAGATAGATTTCGAAACAATTAGAGATTACTCATCATAAAACCTGATTGGGAAGTTGAGTAATATCCTTCAGCTAAGCCAATTGACCACATGTCAGTCAATCACTGTCCTCTTACAGATGGAAGCCCAATAATCACCGTCTGTATAAGCAGGGCTTGATTTCTGACGGAACGCGTGTGAACGGCATTCCAGTACCTCGGGAACAAAATAGGAAAAAACAAACAATAAAGAGAGAACAAACACATGTGAACTTCGATTTTTAGATTGACTAATTTTCGTAAACTCAACATTAATTTACCGCATAACTATCATTTCCACGAAAAAAAATAAAATTATTAGCAAAGACGATAAAATAGCATTATAAAATCTAATTTTTTAATGATTAATTAAATTAATGATTAATTTAGGGCAAGTTCCGGAACCGAACATTTCATAGAAACAGAACTGTGTTTAATTATGTCAAAACAATTAAAATTAAAATCAAAAAATTAAAATAAACATTTCAAATTCTCATATAAACCGATTATATATTTTTTATCTGAGCAAAAAACCAGTGTGATTACAACTAATGAAAAAACATTAAGTAAATTTTCCATATCCACATTTACACATTATTTTAAAATTGAGCAGTTCAAATAAACGGAAAGTAATGATTTTTTTCTGTACCAACATTTTTAATTAATTTTTATTAGCTTTCGATGACAGAAATCATCTTCAGATCTATCGATTGACAATCAGAATTCCACTACTTTGCTCTCAGTAGGTTAATTTTAATGCGATGGCTAACCCATCAATTGCTATTAATCCTTTAAACAAAAATAATGTTAAAGGTTCATATTCTTATATTCAGATGCCGTCAGTACCTCAATATCACATCAATCATATATCAAATGATAATACCGGCAGAGTTTATTTAGTGACAACAACCATAGCCAGTGCACCACCTGTGGCCGGGAGATCTGAAGTCATGTCCCAGCGGTGTCAGATTTTCCTCTCTAGCTAGATAGCTAGGCCGAATTCAGCCGCTGTTGGAAGAGGATTTCTTGCGGACGGTTGCTCTAACCGGTAGTTATCCGTTATTTCTCCAATCAACACCAGGCGAATTCCAGAGCAGTAGCCTGACACACGTCACGGGCAATCTTCCCTTCCTCTTCCTTGTCATATCCTCCCCCCTTGCACTTACATGCACTATACTACCACACATGTCGAAAGAAGAGATGGGAGCTTGGAGCTTCTCCCTGCTGGGTGGTGCCTCGCTGGGGAACTCACCAGGAGAGGGAAATCTCTCGCAATCAGACGTGTAGGTCGTCGTTGGATCTCGACGTCCGTCTCGAGTGGTGGGCGATACACCGCCGCTTACTATCAGGATAAAATATCCACTACATTAACGGTACTAAAGACCTTGGCACTTGACGCGCCCGAAAACGCGAAATAATCGCTCAAACGATGAATTCCTGGCGAATGTCACAGTAACCTACACACTATGCCACGATACGCGCCGCTCTTTCCTTCCTCTCCCTAGTCTCATTCTCTCATTTTACTCTCTCACACACACACACACTTACAATTACATGCACTACACTGCCTCACAAACAGGTGATCAGTCGGGAGCTAGAGCTTGGACACGGCGGGGGCGGTGCCCGACAATTCGACGTGTGGGTCTGCGCCGGATCTCACGTCCCAGCGGGGGTGGGTCTCACCTCCAGTCTATGACATGCACTATACTTACGAGGCTAATAGGCAGAACAGTTGGCACGCCCGTAAAAACAAAACACTATCTCGCCGATTCACCTAAATGAGATCCAACAAACCCCTCAAGAGAGGTTCAAAAGTTTGCCTTTTCGCATTTGTTCTGCACGTCCTCCGAGGGGCCGCACGGAACCAACTTTGGGCAGCCTGTGAGCCCGGGGGGGGGGGGCGTCGCGGCTCTTTACCATGACAACGGGCGGCGTCGCGACGCTGCTCCCGGGCGCCCGAGCCCGACGCGCACATCCCCGCTTGCCTCTTGCATCAGCCGTCGGCGGACGCGCCGTCAAGGGACGGGAACGCAAGGGTGGACATTTGGCGAGAATTTGCTCATTCCGGTGAGCGCATATTCGAAGAACAAGTTTAAGTATGGACATATCAGTGTTTGGTCAATTATTTTATCGTTTATATTAATTATGCAGTATCTATATATGTATGTGTGTATGTATGGGTGTATGTATGGGTGTATGTTGTACATGTATGTTGTTTTTTTGTTGCTGTTTTTTGTTTTTTACGAGGGGAACTGTGGAAATCTTCAGCAACAGGAAGAGGAACCCGCACTCCTCAACAGTGTGAGATTTTTACCCACTAAAACCACAAACCCTTTATATCCCTGGCGTTAACCACCCTGGAACCACAATTATGCGTTACTTAAGGATGGTGCGAGCTGTATTACTCTAGTCTCTACTATTCAGGTTCAACTATGGCTGGTTTCTTTCGTCTTCTTCTTGAGAATGACGGTGATATATTTCTCTACTGCTGTCCATTTTCCTTGTTACAGATCATTAGTACAACCATGTTTTCTGGTGAGGCATTACACCCGACCTTACATATCATGTGTGTATGTATGTGTGTATATATGTATGTATGTATGTGTGTGTTTGGCATTTTAGGATCGGATTAATCCGACGTTTGCCAGCTAGCGGTGGTCCTAAGCCTGGATCCTGCTTTTGTTTATTATCGACGCCTGAGGATAGGAGTGACATGTGGCGTTCATGTCGTATTTCCAACACCGTACCTGGCTTACTTGGGCTGCCTTTCCTCACACAGATGTGGTGAGGCGACGCCACCTCGCGTCCCTGGCCGCTTTCACGCTGCCCGGGCCACGCTGGCATGGTGTCCGGATATCCAGGCTGCCTACCCGCAACCCCCCGCACCATAGTGTGTGCCCCAAACTAGGACAACTCCACCCTCGCTGCCGTGGGGATGTTTCAAGTTTCCCCCACCAGTATCCCTAGCAATGCGGTAGTTTATTTACTTCTTGTGGCAGTACAATCTGCGCGCGCCACACAGCTCCACTTGGCTTTTGCGGCAGAAGGGGGTGGTACTTGTAATGTGCCTGAAGGTAATCTTACAACTAACTTATAGCTAGCATGTCTTAACTAACCTCTTTGCAGAATACCGCTTTGGCCGTTTCCTTAGGTCTAGAAAAAATGTTTAACTTATAAAATGTCGCGTTTTAGTTTAAACTTTTTTCCGTAGGGATGGACTACCCCGCAGGAGATAAAGTTCGCGACCGGCCACCGTGATTATCATTGTTTCCCGCTCTCCGTGAGCGCGGTAGTGATCGCCGGTTCTACGGTTGCCTTCGGATAGACCGAGGTGGGATACGACGCAAGGCCGAACAGAACGAACCACCCCCAGCATATCTTCCTTCGCCACATCCCCATACCTGCCCCCACACACACACACGCACACACCTCCCATACTCTCCTCATGGCAACGACCAACTGAGTGCTTGGCTGCGCAGACATAGAAACCGAGGCTATTGTATTAGAAAGCTACAGCTCTATTTTTGCCCTGGCAGGCAATCGAACCCGGAATTACATCACGAACAGCTAACACGCCGTTCATGAGCAATCCAAGAGGCTCCTATTAATTATAGATCCATATTACATTTGGCAATTAAATGTAAGGTGCAACATCTTTAGTGTCAAATAAGTAGGGTGGAAGTGAGTTACCATTATCTTAAATTGTCTTTCAAAATTATTGTCACAAATGAAGTAATCGAACTTTATTTACAAAATATAAAGCAAATAATTATCACTTCACATCATATGACATGGTTTGAAGTTAATACTTGTCACATATTACACAATCTTCAGTAATATCGAATCTAGTTATGCTTTTTATGATACAAGAATTTAATTGAATATTTTGATAGTAGCGTAGATCACTATTTTTAGACAGTCGAAATTTGTTCCTCTATTCGATGATAAAATAGATTAATATTGATTATAGCGGGGAACGTCCCTATTTCCCAACTATTCCACGATACCGGAATACTAAAGTATCTCTTAAGTACTCTCTACAAGCGGATATACCATAAACTGCTTTAAAACTGCCTCAGGGTGTCCCTCAGAATGTGTGATTTGACTGCCTAAATCAGGGTGTGTTAGATAAATTAAGGTTCGTGGAAAATTTGAGGGAAAACGCTTCAGTAGTTTTTATTACTAAAAGTAATATTTTTACTTTGAAGCTGATCGTATTGCACAATTAAATCACCAACAGATCATGTATTCTTGGCCGGTCAACTCGCAACTCATGCTAATATTAGAAGAGCAGATTTTCTCCAACGTAAGCAGAGGGATTTTGGAGTAATATGGAACACTAGTATTTCATGTGTATTACCCTGATTGTATTAGGACTGAAACATTTTCTGATATTGAAGTTTAGTGAAAATAAATATAAAAATATTTACTGGCTACCTCAATAACTGTTTTACGCTAATGAATATTTTTTCCGAAAAACGTTTCTAATTTTTAACGCGTGTTTCATATCACTGACAACCTCATAATACTCTTAGAAGGAGTTTAAAAAATGTTTGGGTGATGAAATACCGTAGATTATTTTTAAGCATAAATTGCTATTCACAAATAGTTGAAGTACATGATTGTATTCAGTTTTGAGTTTTAAACATATCATGCAGTGGTAGTTCTCCAAATGTAAATGTTAGTCATAAAAATCCAAAGCTTTCTTTAATCGCAATTCATAAAATGCTTTTAAATATAAAAGAACGGCTTTAAGTGCCTTTCAACATGCACTGCGTAGACGCGATTATTTGTACTTTTATGGGTATCCTCGTCCGGAATGTAGAAGATTCCGCCCAGAAACACCATCAGACCTGACCAACCACGTCGCCCAGATCCTACGCGATCGGAAAAGCGGGAGGAATACGTGTGAGAGCGCCTGCGTCGGCCGCACGTGTTCCCCTCCCCTCCCCTTCCCTTCCCATCCCTTCCCTCCTTCGCCCGCCTTCCTCGTTCTCTGCTTTTGTAGACGACGACGACGACGACGACGACGGGGGCCAGCCGTGTCAAAAGGTGCTTCTGAGCCGGCAGTTTCGAGGCGCCTGCCCGTCAAATGAAAGCTCCTTTCAAAGGGTGGAGGCATCGGAGAAGGATCGCTGAGACTTCGGAACGAGGCGCAACGAAAATACACTAAGCGACGCAGCTTATTCCCAAGATCTGCGCTTTTCACTCTTATCTGCGGGGGAGGGGGGAGAGGGTCCGCGGACACGTGATCCCGAAGCGGCGAAAAGTACAAAATGCGTGTCTTCGTAGCGTACTTTGCGATCTGAGTTACACAAGAATAAATGTTTTAGCTCTTAAATTTAAAAGTACCGATCATAGAAGTACATTCTTAAAACTAACAAACTAACACAAATTTGACAAGAAGGAACAAAAAATGGTATAATGTCGAATATTAAATAATTATATAATATTAATTTGTCTTTTTACCAGTGAAACGAACATAATCCTGTGTGTAAGCGCAAGCGCACGTGAGATAGTATATTGCACTAGGCTGATGTTGCAGCCCCTTAAATTTGAATCTGATATTTTAATTTTGGTGGTACTTTACATGAGCCCCTCAAATATATTCATTTTTTTTCAAGAAAGCAAATATTTTTATTAAATGTAGTTGGAAATTGTAAAGGATGTTTGGTGTAGTGAAGGTCTCAGTTTCGTTACAATCCCTAATTTTGCGATAATGGCAAACAATTTTTCGATGTCTTCCCACAACTACAATTGTGAAGATAACTTTTTTCTTACTGTAATATGTTCATCAAAAACAGATAATGAAATATTATCATGTTCATTTTTTTAAAAACTATGAGTGTTTTTACGGAGTTTTGCAGGTAATTTTTAAGTTTTAAACATTTATTTTGTCAGAAACAGCTCCAATTTTTTTTAAATTTTCGCGAATGTAGTTCAGTATAGAAAGTGGTGCTGATCCCATTTTGGGTGCACTCTGTATAATCAAAAATTGGAAAAAGTTTGAAATTGTTAATTGAATTAAATGGCCTGTCTGACAAAATAATAGCAGATATCCACCCAAGGCGCATCGTTTAAATTGATTTAGACTTTCTCAATGACAGAAATTGCATTATCATAATATACGTACCGTTCCCAAAATGCGAGAACGTATGGGCAGTTGAAGTATATTCTAAGTAATGGCGTGCGAAACATTACGAAAGTGTGGGAAACATTCCCGAAGCGTGACCGAAACATGCTTCCCATAAGGCCTATTCAAAATATAATATACGCAGCACAAGATGATTCACTCACTTGCATTTTGTCACTCTCCTGCACGCTCGGGTGACAAACTTGACTAGAGCGCGAATCACCTGTTTCACGCATATATTATGAAAGTTACTATTTTCAAGTGGAAAAATTATACTATAAACATTTCTGTTCTTTTTTCTTCCTGTGTTAATTCATGAAAACTCGTGTAGTAAGATTGACGCAATGTTTATATTACTAATGTTCAGAGTCCAGTTAGAAGCACCTGATTTACCGCAGTCTTCCCAGAATTTATTTCATTGCTCATGTGTAATGCTCATGCTCATGCTCATGTGTTCATCTCATTAATTTTGGACTCTCAGTGAAGACGTGGAAGTCTTTTGATTCAATTCTGCTAGATTCAAAAAGAATTTCCCGAGATACTGAAGCTCTCTTATTTTACTTAATGAATAATAATAATAATTTATTATTATAAAAATAATTATAATAATAATAAATCTACGTTACTTTTCGGCAATGTAGACCATTTTGTTTCATTTTTATGTGTAGGACCTGAAATATCTTGTTTGTGCTGGAATTAATTAATCAAAATCATCTATCAGTAAAAAAGAATGATTTGTATTTATAATTTCGTGTTGTATGCTCTCTTCGCCGCGCTCCCCCCCCCCCGCCGCGGCCTCGCCCGTCCTGCCTCTCCTGCCTCACCCTGCCTCTTACCACATCAGAAGGGTACATTGCTATTTTTTAAAACTTCTGTGAATAATTTTACTACATGCATGTACATTGATATTAAGCAATTATTCAATGAATTAATTCAGAGTCCAACTATTAACCACGAATTCTGTCCGTATTAATCACTCCTAATACATTCCTCGAAAACCACTTAATTAAACTTACTGCATATGTTTTTAAATCAACTTTCACATTCCATTTCTACCTTTTGCAGCGATATATTAAAACAAGTCGAGAGTCACGCATATGTCAAGAATGACGAATAGCGCGTCATCATTCTGCGGTAGTTCAAAATATTACCTCGGTAGCCTGCGTGAATGAACTGTAAACTACATATTCCAGTCCCGTCTCAGAATTGCTGGTTAGAGCAGAACCAATGACTCACATTTGGCAACGAAATTCAGTCACCGACCAAAACTTTATCGAGAAAGTTGCTCACTCTCTTGCAAAACATTCCGTGTAAACTACAGGTTGCAGTTTTCCATTATCAGGGCCTGCGGTGCAAAGTGACGAGTAGTTACGTCACGCGCCCTCGCGAAACGGGCTGCGGAACCGCAATGTTTAACCGAACGGCGGAGATGCATCGCCTGTCGGTCTCCGACGGCATCGCGCGAGGGGATGTGGCTCGTTGAGTTGAGTTGGGCTGGCGTCCGGGAAGCGAGGAAACCGCCGGCGCGCCCGCCGGCCCGATTGTGTTCGCGGAAGGCACAGGCTCGATCGTTTTTTGTTTTTTTTCTTGTTTTCTTTTATCCCCTCCACAGTAACCCTGTGGAGAAAGGGAATTTATTCTCTTTAAATTTTGTACATTGTACTGCTGCCTTGCGGCTAAAGCAGCTAGAGGAGGAGCTTTTTCTTACAGCTAATTTTACATTCTAGACCTAAAGTTTACTTACTTGCACTTTGGCATTACTAACTTACACTAAGATCAGTTTTGTTATACTATATACTACATAAATTGTTGTTTTACGGGTGAGGTAATTTTTCTTTTTATCTCCAATTAACACATCATTCATACTAGTTTTATTATATACATAACCATTCATTCTTCCCATGCATTCGCACTTCACTGCTCAGGCTCCACAGCGGTTGCTGACTGCCGGCCACTGCGGCAGGCAGCTCGCCATTAGGAATGCCCCATCGCCAACGAATAATTGATGTTCCTAAACATCGATGCTCGAAATTAAAGCTTCCATATTAATTAAATAGTGCGCACAAAACCGTCGATTTTTAAACCGATCGATATTCTTATAACTGGATTAGTAACATTTCATGTTCATGCAAGGGGGGATTTAATTTAGATGTGATATGGTTTATTCATTTAATTAAGATTTAACTGGCAAAAGAAAGTCAAAATATCATCAGAAAAATTAACGAAACTTGGATTACCTGATTTGTTAGTTCAAAAATTATACAGGCTTCTTTATTGGTGAAAATCTGATTTTATTTATATTTACCTTTGTTTTCTCTTGACCTGAAGAATATTCAATTAGTGGATATCTGAAAATTATAATTAGATTTTGTTGTGATGGACATTTTTCGTTAAAAAATATCGTCCACGTAAAAGCAACGAACACAAAATTACGATGTTCAAAGAACTTCAGCTTGAAATAATCGATGTGAAAATATACATCGATGATTTTATAAAAACTCTACGTACTTGTACGTATGTACGCGAGAAAATATGTATATATTACCTGTCCATATGCATCCACGTACATACTAGTTGGAATGTCCTAGTGATAGACATCGCGGATGAAAATGTGGAAGGTGACATCATGGGGGTGACAAGCCACATTTAACTCCGTCAGCTAAAAGATAGCTTCCCCACCACAGCATCAATGTATCCACCACATCTGTGATACTCTTTATCTAGCTTTTCACATTCATTGTGTTTAGATACAACTACCCGCTACTAAATCTCGAATACACATAATCTGATTCTGACTTTGGAATTTCGAAGTCGCGGATCCATAGCGGTTTCTGATTGCCAGACGAGGCGTCTCGCCATCACTAACACACGCGCCTGCATAAACGTATTTACGCGAAACAATAGATGTAGTACGTGAACCGGTATGGATGCCTTAGTGGATGGTCACATCGTGGCTGTGGATGTGCCTTAGTAGTTGGCATAGCGGCTATGAGGTGGCTTCCCCATTATATCAGTGAAAATCTCTTTTAGCTTTTGATATTTAATGTGTGCTACCTGCTTTGAATCTGGAATGAGACTTTATATTAACTGATTTTCACTTTTTTGTTTTATTGTTATTTCTTTTTCATATTAATTGTAATCTTATAATTCTCTAATATGTTTTCTCTATTTTTTAATAACAATAAATTATGTTTGTCTTTCCTCTAAATACACAATTGTAGTTCATTTTAACTTTGAATTTGACCTCTTTTCATTCAACAGCTACTTTTGATTTCTTACCTGTACACATTTTATAAATGTGTGGTTAAAAGTAAAAATATTAAAAACATCTACAACTCTTTCCCCTGCCTACCTTTTCTGTATACAGTAACATTGTGTGACAGTGTATATAGTGTGTTTTACAGCTCAAAAGCTTTAAACCTTTAGTTTATATTGCCGTGTTTCAGTATATTCCAGTAATATTAATTAAGCGATCATTAAATAAATATTACAAATCAAAACTGTTTAATGTGTATTAGGTGTTAAGAGTCCATACAGTCGTCTGTGTGCTAGGACTGGTTTTCGCCTGCTGCTAAACCGTAAATTTTGGAATTTATAAATAAAACACTATCCATGAAGGTATGAATGACGCACCCTTTTACCAAGGTAGCGAAACACGTAGGGAGGGCGAAATCTAGAAGGCCTAGCCAATAAAGGATAGAAAACAAGGAAACGACGTCGTCACTTCACCTAAGGAAATAACGCAGCAGTAAACACCGCTTATGTTTCCTTACATATATGCAATTTCACCTCACCACAAGTTAGGATATGAAATTTTCTTGTTTGTCGTTATATTATTAATTAATTTGAAACCGAAAAGACTGTCTCGTTGATTCTTCTTCCGAATTTAAAAAATGTAACTATTTATTTCATTCAAATTTGTTTATACGAGTACATTTATTTATTTCGATAACTATACAATTTATCACTTTTCCCAACTTACGAGGCGAAAATATTTTTTGTTATTAATATTAGAACTATCGTCTACTCAAGGGTATTAAATATTATTTTACATTCAATCTATATTATTTGACATCACTTATTAATCTATTTCTGGGGTCGCATAATCTTTTGAAGTTTCCTACTACACATGTTAACTCAAGACTAACAACAATATTAGTGAAAAATAAGTGACGGACAGTTCAAGTAATTGACAATGGAGAACCGTTTTGCTTAATGAGTGGTACTGCTGTCGAGGGTATGCTGTATTTGTTGAATAACGATTGACATAACCTCAATAAAATATGCGAACCCGCAAGCAAGCGTCACGTCTTTCATGTAACGGTGTCTTCTCCACTTGCAATGCTTGTGAGCACAAAAAGCACATCTGTGTTATGACTTTTAAATCTTGCTTGTCCTACCTTTTGGCTATGTGTTTAAGAATAGGTCCAGAAGTATGCATTCTTCTTATATGATTTATGCTTCACCACATAATAAATAACAAAATTTATAGATTCATTGAAGTTGAACGATATATTATATGTAGACTACAGAGTGGAATTGTGATCTTTGAGGGGCATTTGTGTGGCAGATATTTAAATACCATTATTCCATTGTGCAATGCTGAATGAAAATGTTATGAACATGTATGAATGAATATAGAGAACTGAACACAAAGTAAAATGAATCAAGATACATACTCCCTGAACTATACTAAACGGATACTAGCAGAGTCGTTAATCGGACAGTGGGTATGACTGTGTCCGTAACTATGGTAGTGCAAATTATATTATTTTATCATGCATTTGAAACGGGCAGATGATGATTTTACGTATCAAATGTAATACATGTACTCATATTACAAATGTATACTTAAGACAAGAATCTCATAAAAACCTACAATTCACTTCAAGCTTTAATGCCATTTTTGCTAACCACTTCTTTTGTATCAATGTTGCAGATCTTATGTTTGTTATTTATCAGTTCATTTATTCAAGGAATTCGACACAATAATGACTCAATAATCTAATTCATTGTGAGCTTATAACCACAAACATATTTCGCGAACCGTATTAGAACTTCAAAGTTTCCTGTTTGCTTAACCGACATCAGCTACTTCTAGTGAATACCCACAACTACTTCTAGTGAATTTTTCCAGGCGAAGAGTTTCTTCCTTTCTTCTTACGCACATTTTAACATCCCTCTGTGTTTTATAAACACGGCTTCTTAACTCTGAGGCTCTTCTAACAGAGAAGTTTTTCCCCGGGTCACTTCTTTTGTGCAAGCACTCAATTATTTATAACCCTGCTTTCCTTTTGGGGGAGTGCTCCAAATCCACCTTGCTCCTGCGGAAAGCAGATGCCTCTCTCGACCCCTGCTGTACCACGAGCGAAATTGCCAAAGGGATGGCGCGCCGCGCTGCTGTAGAAAGCGTATAATATAATTGCCTCCTTGTTTATACCGACTCAACAAGGTCGTCGATAATTTGCATGAAGAATCTCGGTTTACGAACGCAGTTTCCCCGAAGCGAGCTTATGTAATTCCGGCGGCAGTGGCGACGGCGGCGGCAGGAAACCACGTGGTTTGTTTCCTGGTTCAACGGAACAATAACGCGGTATCAAGGAATACGTAGATTGCGTTTTAAAAGTCTCGATGATTCCATGTGATGACCATTTTATTTCTTGTTAAAACTGCATTTAATGATGCGTCGGTGACTGAATACATGTTTCTGTTGGTGTACGTGGTTAGTTAAGCAAAGTTTTATTTTCGCAGATACTATTATAAAATGATGCAGCAAAATGTCTATGAATGTCTTGCGACGAGAGTTTGTTTCATGTTGATATGGAAATAAATACTATAATATTATAAAGTTGAAGCAATGATCTGAGTATATTTGATAAATTTGAGTACATTTCTTAACTGTTTCTATCTCAAAGCCTTCCATCTTCTGCCAAAATCTTGCTTAACTGTGTATCCGTTCAAAATAAAATGTTCTTTAGTGCATCTAAGAGAATTATTAATGAAAAAATGTTCGAGAGCAGTTTGTCTTTTATTGAAAATAGTTCTATCAAATTCATTGGTTATTGACTAAATGTTTCGTGTAGTTCGCGTAAGGAAATTACATAAAATAATAATCGTGCTTTCCTATTCACAATAATTTTAAATTCTATTCCAATTTCTTTATTTACAGAAGTGGTATTACTTTCTTTCCTTAACTCGAAGGCTCTGTAGTGTGAACATTTCAAGGTCCAAGCAAATATTTACAGTCCGGGCCGCCAGAAATTTGATTCGGTCGAGTTTCGCGAGCAGGACCTCTTTATGCGCGCCCTCTAATCCGAGAAGCAAAGGCCTATTCAGCGACTTGTCAGGGGTGCGACCGGACTGCGACTTCATTGCCTCAGCCGCGCGGTAAAAAGAGTGTAAACCGCATCCCACTAGCCCAAACGAATGTGTTTGACATGCAAAAGCGAATCCAATGCACGTGTTTCGCACTTCTTTCAGGCTTTCAACTGCGACGGGCGGCCGCTCGGAGGCAGACGTTCCATTTCCACGCCGTGAGTTGCGGTTTCGCAGGAGCACCTGCTCGGGACTGCAGGCTGACAGAAAGAGACATCCTCTGATTTGAATCGTTTTTGTTTTTGTTTTTTGTTTTCAAACGTAATGCTGTAAATGGCCATTGATTTATAATATTTGGTATTTGTTTATTTATTTCTCGTTTGGTTCCAGGTAATACGTATATTTAAAACAAAAATGTGCATCAAAATTATTTAAAATATTTAGAAAAATAAATATACACACAAACTATATAAGTGGACGAACATAAACAGTACTAGGATTCGTATAGACTCACGCACTGCGACAGTCGGAAGAGATAATGATTTCCGGACGTTTCATATGAAGTGTGAAGAAGCGAGAGAGAACCAGAATTGAATAATTATTAAAGCATCAAGCACAGTAGTGAGTGTGAAAGTGAAATCCTCTCGCAGTCTTCAATTTTTTCAAGATATGTGATGTAGCATATTCGTAAGGAAATGTTCGTTGAAGAAAAAAGTAAATCCGTTTAAATTTGCGAAAAATATCAGAGAAATATTTTTTATATTACTTCCATTGTTTTTTTAACACATCTCCCTTTAACCCCACTTCAAGGTCACAACTGCGTGAAATCATGTCAATCGAGTTTATCATCAATCGAAATTTTCAACTGTATCTTTTCTAATCCATGAATGAATTTAATTCATCACTTTGCCGTGGAGAACAATAACCATAATTTATCTGAACATGTGCATCATTCATTTACTGATAATTGATGGTTAATAATGTCTGGATTCTTCATCCTCAATCCACAATATGTATACAATGGCAAATACCCCAAAATCTCATCAAACTGATTTCCGTCAATAATATAAAGAAATGGTATTAGAAATAGTAGTATATAGATTTCTTTCGGTATGTTTTAAATAAAAAGACAAGCTTGTTTCTTTTTATTAAGAGTTTATTGTTAACAATATTGGGCTTAATTAATATCAAATTCATGAATCATTTTATTTATTTTTGTTGCATAAAATGGACACATGGCAAATACCTTGTTTTTCCTCCAATGTTGCTCATTTGTTCCCTTATTATGATACGAACGGCGGTGGTATTCAGTAGTGCGAGCCTTTTGCGGCGGTTGTAGCCAAATGCTCGCAAACATCACCTCTGCCCCCACCCCAGCCGTCCCAGGCTGTTCTTGAAGTGAACAGCTTTATTCGTTTACGGAGCCCCTCTTCATCGCATCCCTGCGAATACCCGATGATGAATATGGAAGGGCTCCCTGACCTTTACTCCGATCTGCATATATCCTTGCCCCTGGTTGCCGTAAGCCTTGTTACCTGCTACCCCGAGAGACAAGCACGAGTGGGGTTTGTTTCCCACGATTCATCACATGTACTTACATGTGATTTACACAGTGTCCGTTGTATAAACGAACCATGTATTTTTCCTAAACCTATATACTTAAAGATTATGTCAATTATTATGATGAGGTTGGGCATAATTTTACACCTTAAAAGGTAAAAAAATACATTTCAACTCTGGATTTTAAAAACAAATTCTGTGATAAGATAGACATCTTTTGGAAAAATCTATGGCCTTCTTAACGAATTGTAAATTACAATGTGAATAATCATTAAAAAAGGTTGAAAAATTCCATTCTATAGCTCAACATTCCTACTATTTTGATGGGGTAAAAGAAATTACCAGTGGTTAAAATGCTGCAGAAAGTATCGGTGGTTAAAATTCACCATTATTTGCATGTGGAAAAATTATTAGACGAGGGTGCTAACGCGATACAATTAAAATATGTCATGAACATCTAAATTAACATTAAAATGAGGAGGTCCAGCTCAAAGTTACAGGCTTGAAATAAATCCGTCAGAGAATATCAGAATGTGAATGTTTGGATAATATGCGGTAGAGTTGTTCACAACTGAATAGAATGTAAAATAAAAAGGTGGTCGTACAGATGTTATTGAAAAGAGAATTTTTATGAATGCATGGGACCAAAATTTTATAATTTGATATAAATAAAATTATTCCTTAAGTCTCAGAGTTAAGATTTCTATTTTGGATTAAAAAATAACTTCAACAAATCAATATTTTGATATTTATGTTCTCTATCGATGCGATGTTGTCTCTCCTCAGGTTTTCAAAGTGCCAGAGTGGAAACCAGAAAACATTTTTCATTAGACGCTACTGAAAGGTTGGGCTGGACTTATATATTTGTATGTCCAAAATGATTTGGCAACTACCTCGTTCAACTGAACTGCAATCATTTCTCCTGTGAATAGATATTCGCTCACTCGCACTTCAGATATTCAAAGAACTTCGGAATACAGCGGTGAGCCACTGAGCCAAGAGAGAAATACCCGGTGGGAGGTCCCTAGCATCACAGAGAAACCGTTCTGGGCAATGATGTCACTCACACAAACCACCGTTCTTCCATAGATGGTGACTCATGTCAATAAGTCATCTACCTTTTCATAGCAGGTACATCTCCACCAATATATCGATAACAGTCGTACATCTTGTTCATTGTGTCAAACCCATTGACTCCTTGATCTTCTGTCAAGAGGCTGATTCAATAGTTACACTACCCATGCTTCAGTGTGGGCATGTTATTTCCTTTTGTGAATGTGAAATGTGCGTGTCACATAACATATTAATAAATGTTTAGGATCGTTGATGCCCTTTGAGCTGTAATTGATTTGAAATACGCACTTTAAGAGTAGAACTTGATAAAAACAATTATTCATTGAACGATCATCAGTGAAGTAAAAAGTTAAAAGTTATAAATGTTTTTTGGATAGTATAAATGATTGATCGAAATATTACTTTACAATGTTACACGCAGTTCTGAGCATAATTATTGTATCTCGATTTATTTGGAAATAATCACTAGTGTAATCAATAAACAGTGTCGTTTACAAATTGTCAATCACTGGCTACCTAATTTTTTTGAAGTTTTCATTAAAATTCAATGTACCTTAAATCCAATATATTCAATCCCAAGTATAGGTTTTACTGTTCACTATTTTTGTAATAATCTCGATTGTTAGAAGTACAATGTATAACATCAAATTCTTAGTTATCTACCTTGTAGATAACAAATACAAGATCTTTAACCTAACTAACCGTGAATTCCGACAATAGCTATTTAATAGTTAAAAACCTCTGCCATATAAATATCTACAACACGTGGAAGATGGATTTACTTCACCTCATTAAAAATTTTCTGGATATGCCAGGGCTCAATGCCACGAACTTGTTTTAGGTGTACCCTCCCATTTGTTCAATAAATTCTTGTCCTCGTTCATTTTTGTCTTGGATGTTTTGCCACTTCCGACAGTAAAACTAACATTTTTACTTCATTCTCTATGTATAAAATATCAAGAATTTTTTTTCACATGGACGTAAATTCATTTTTACGTGCAAGTGAAGAATTTTGCAGATGTTAAGTGTTTCTTATATTTTGTAAATACTATTTTAAATTACTAACCTGCCCACACATAGCCATATTATATTATAGGTATAAACTGTATAATAACGTAAAATTGTATAACTTGCAATGGTCGCAAATGTTCAGAGCTGATATAAAGTGACCTTAAATAAATAAACAAACGAGTGATGCTACATAATGGTACACACTTTTTCGCACTAGTTAGTTTTATAATCTCTTTGTTCTGGGCTAGTTTCCGGTTTTGCCCCACCCTCTTCACAGCTGCTACCTATCAGTGCATAAAATATATTTTTTCACATTTTCTCATTTTTTCAGTTTTCTAATAGTAAAATTTCTTCATATTCATTTCGCACATTGAGATATGGTCAACAAACACGTTGTGAGTAGTCTACCCCTTCTTCTCGGACCCTTATTTGGAGAATTGATAAACACGAACACTGTCAAATTAAATTTTAATGCACAGAAGTTTAATGTTACAGGTTACTAATCCAGTCTAAAAACATCGATGTTGAAAAAACATTGTTGGTTTCAGTCGATATATTTTTAACATCGATGTTTTAATTTTGATTGTTTGCTAACATCGATGTTTTGTTATCGAAGTCGCATCCCTACCCCCTATACTCGCATCCCCGCCACTCGCACCTCCGCGCTGCGGCCGGCGCAGCTAATTCGCAGCCCCTCCGGGAGTCCCACCCCCATC
This sequence comes from Gryllus longicercus, assembly GCA_038098605.1. Taxonomy (NCBI): domain Eukaryota; kingdom Metazoa; phylum Arthropoda; class Insecta; order Orthoptera; family Gryllidae; genus Gryllus; species Gryllus longicercus. Next base: position 53,388 of record JAZDUA010000666.1, read on the forward strand.
GCCCCGCCCCCTCGACGGCACCGAGGACGGCGACGGGGCGAGGTGGGACGAGTCCCGCGGACGAGCTAAGTACACGGCCGTGTACCGCTGAATAATGCAGGCGGCCCCCAGGAGTTCGGCAGCGGGTGTGCTTCCTAATGGATAAATTATGTTGTATAGCGGGCGGGTGCGCGCGCGCGCTCCCCGTGGATTGTTTTATGCGATGATAAATTTAGCGGCGGCGAGCTTCCGGTACCGGATTCCGCCCTGAAATTAAATTCCTCAACCCCGCGCTTCATAACGCTGGTAAGCGCCGCACGCGCGGAGAGGATCAGTTATTGTATTTTTCATGTTATTACTCGGCTCCAGAAAGAGTCCCGGAATGTTGCGGTAGAGGGTTACTGCGATAACGGAAGAGGTAGTGCCTTGTTCTGGAATTCTTGGTGGGAGTGCTGGGAAGTAAACAGTTTCTGTGCAGCGGCAAAAGTGCGGGCGGCGAGAATATAACAAATGTGTTCACCTGCTAATTTCATTTACATTTTGTTAATTACTGCTCTTTCGAATTCGTTGATAATTCGTTGCTCTAATCAGTGAGTTAACAAAGTGAACCTATATTAATGTTACGCGCACTTCCTGAACTTCCATGAGAATACTTGCATATCTAGCAGTGGCTTTCGTAAACCGAGAGATATACACCTCAGTCTCTCGATACGTTATTTGTTGGGAAAAGAGAAAATCTGTCATACGTTTCCTTTTATATCCAATGTTACCTCTATCTTTAATTCCACATTTATACCATTCTTGTTAGAATATATTCAATAGGTCAATGATATATATTACAGTTTCTACCTAATTCAGGAAATAATTATGAATAAATAAATGTAACTTGTACTCGGTTTTCATTTTTAATTTTATTAGCTTAAGTTTTGTTGTATAAACTTATTTTGTAATTTTTAACAATACAATATAACTTAACACAATAAATAAATGTTTTCAAAGAACAATTTTCTGAACAAGACAATGATTTCAAACTTTTATATATATTTTTAGCAAAAAATTGACTATCCAAATAAACAAAAAATCTTATTTTTCTGCTGCACGTTTTCATTCATAATCTTAATTCCATTAAAATGAGTACATAATTTGTGAAAAGATATCTTTACTATTATTTAAAGTTTTCTTCAATTCATGTGGGTATTGACTGTCCAGTTTTTTTCGATTCACTACAAACATCTTTTGCCAGTTAAAATTTTAACAAACGTCACTTCTTACTTACAAGGTATTGGTGATTTCATTATTGAAAAATGAAAACTGATGATTATATAATTCACTCAAGAAATTAATTAATTCGCTTATACTTTTATCTCACCCACTGAAGCTCAGTTGTCAATGCTGTGACACAAACTAGAAAATAAACTGTCATGAAAGAAAATGTATAATGTTTCTGAAACAATTGTTACAGATACATATCAATATCGCTGTTCCAAATCCATAATCAGCAATCGTACATACTCTAATGCTTATTTATCTGCTATTCATCTGTCATCTCAACTGTGCTTGCAAATGCGTTACATTGTCACCTTATCGATCACAGTGAGTTTAATAAACTACCTTTATTTTCACACTGTCAATGTACACGAAGAATAATAAATACACGAAGACCTCTTACCTTTCAAAGAGACAATGATCAGTATCATCACGACTTATAATGTCTGAGGTGTCAGTTTCTTCCGAACTAGCATAATATTTCTCTTACATACGAGATATAAAAGTACCTTTACAACCCAGAGTAAGAGTAATTTTCAATATGTGTTTTCAATGTATTTTCAATGTATTTTCCGAAGATTATATCTATCGACTCTTCGATGGAGGGGAAATCATTATGTTATTAATGAACATATAGATAATTGTTTCCGTTTGTACTATTGCATTTCACATTGTAAATACACACATCTTATAAAACTTATTTATAGATTTGAAGAGATCATATTAATTGTGCCACGACTTACTGCAATTATCACATTCGAAACTGAATACTCATTTTATTGAACTCGTCTGATAATTGTTAATTAAATCGTGATGTAAATAAAAAATTAAGCATTTGTATATTCTAGTAGCAATCATCGTTCACTTCTGGTTATGATGTACGTCTGTACAATAAAATGGCTCCCACCTTCACTCAGCTTCTGAGTTAATAAATTTATTCCTTTATAGTTCATTTCTACGTGATCTACAACATGCACTCTTAAGCAGACTACTTTACATTTTTTATATAGATTTATAAAAAAAAATTTAAAAAATTTGAAGTTCACTCTTTTGGTTCAAAGATCGCAATCGTGACTAAAATTGTAAAAAATGACGCAAGTGATTATGACGGGCGTGAGATGCGAAGAGCGTGCTCGATGCGTGATGACATGATCCTCGCCTCAGGGGGATGATCATCGAGAGAGGATCACTCAAGTTACACTCACTAATTAATTAGTGATTCCGAGCATATAAGCTCAAGTCATTAGTCCCGTAAATGTAGTGCATGTTTTGTGGCGGGCGGGGGCTGTGATCTTCCTACGCCGGCGCCAACCACACCTCGGCTTACGGCTTTCCCCAGCCAGGTATCTCCTACCAGAGGAACACAGCCCCAGACAAGACAAGCTCTAAGCTCCCGACTGATCTCATGCTCAGGCATGTGTAATGTAGGGCAGTATAATGTAATGCATATAAGTGAAATTGTGTAAATACGAGGAGAAGATATGACAAGGAAGGGGAAGGAAAATCACACGCGGTCCTTGTTAGCGTACTGCTCCAGTATTCGCCTGGTGTTGATCAGAGGTATTCTGATTAGAGTATGCATCTCCATGTGCATGGGTGTCTCTGAAATAACTTCCTTGCTGAAGGGACCTGTCATTCTTAGTTCAACGGGATGAGAGTTCGTCAGCCAGTGTTGTTTCAGATACGTGAAAGTTGTGCTTTATTCCCAAATCCCCAGACGTGGTTTCATTACTTCTAGTTTGAGTTTATCTCATTTGATTCAAGGAATTTATACATAATTTCAAGTAAAAATGTTATGTGGTCCTAAGTTAGAAAATTTGAAACGTGTTCGAAACTTTTATTCATTTCGCTATTTTTATCTGATTTACCTTGATGTATTCAGCAGAATAAAACTATTCCACTTAATAATAATAATAATAATAATAATAATAATAATAATAATAATAATAATAATAATAATGCCGATCCAAGTAGCCGGGATCGCTAAGGCAGTAGTATCATAGCGGTCTTGGACCTAAGGATAGCGAGTTCGGGCTCGGGCGTGGGTGTGGCTTGCGTGTAACTTTGCATGTTTGTGATAGTCCGTTTCATCATTATCATCATCATCATCATCATCATCATTTCCATACCTCATCCCCCAGGGTTAACAACTCTGGGGTGTAAAAATGGACTCAGCATAGAAATGCTGATTCCCCTACACACATACACACACACACACACACACACACACACAATAAATTCACATCCATACACCCAGAAACAACTATGGGTAGGCCTGTTGCCAACTGCACGTTCGCGTGGTCCGTAAATGGCCAATTCGCGGTCAAAAAAAAGTTTCGATGACAATTTAGCACAAAAAATGTAAATACAAAAGTAAAATAAAAATTTAAAAAATACGAACCAACAATCCAAATAGAGTGCAATATAAGAAATGAAAAGTGAGTTCCGTAAGCTCTCCCACGCCTCCACCGCACACGCCGCGTCGCCGGGAGCCTCCCCACCCCGAGGGCTCGGCGAGCGGGGCGACCTTGGCTGCAACCAGCGGGCGGGCAAGCGACAGCTGCCCACGGCCGCCGCCCCCGCGCCGCCCGCCCATCGCCCATCATCCGTCGCCCATCGGCTCATCAATTGCATTAGAATACAGCGCCGGCCGCTGCCATGCGTCGCACGGACGCTGCCTCTGCCCGTGACTCACAGCCGGAGTCGCTCCCGGAGAAAAATGATTTGTGCGTTGGGAAACGCGGGGCTCTGAATCCGCACGCGGCGAGCGAAACCGCCGCATTTTTACATGCGTTTTGTATGCCGTCGCAACGTTTGTCTTGCGTCTCAACAGATGATCCTGAGGCACGTGACTCATAATTTATGTATGAGTTTGTAATTTCCCTTTTACGGATCCGAAGAGCAGCGTTCCGATAATAGCTGTGTGCACACGGATTCCTGCACTGCGGGCGGTTGTATTGTAAAGAGGGGATCCGTTGGGAGATTTCTTAAAGCAGGTGGTATCAAGAGGATGTGCGTCAACCGTAATTATTAACGAGGAGTCTAAATTGTGATTCATTTCCACCTGCGAATTGTAGGAAACCTACAGGGTCGCTATTTAGTCACAGCGTATTAAACAACTTAATCATGTTACATTCCTCAAATTATTGAAACTGTTTTACTGTAACTTACACTCGATGTGGTAGCACTCGGTCATTCCGTACATTTCATTATTTAAATTACGTGCATTGCCATAACACGTAATAGTAGTAGAACACGTGATGATAGTAGAACTAAGGTGGTACAATGATCGCAATCATAAGTTTCCGACTTTGAGATGACACTTATGTCATGTGGAATAGTAACAATAGATTTATGGTAACACCATGATGACAGTAGTGAGTTTCAAACTGAAAGTTGCAACTTACGAGAAGCTTAGGGAATCTTGAGGGATTTTCTCTAAAAATGCAATGTGCTTTTGTTGATACTCAATTTCACTCTGTGTTACTTTCAGCAATGAATTAAACTCTAATATATTTTTCACTTCAGCTTCTTTCATTAATGCTAAGTAAAACTTACCTCCAGTAATTATAAGGGTCACTAATCATATTTGCTGTAGCCTCGTAGCATAAAGAGCTCATGCGTTCCATCCCTACTTTTGCTGGCAAAAAGCGTATTATATAATTCATTTCTAATTCCACTTCATTTTGATATTTCTTTTTCATCTTGAATTATAGTTAAATTATCTTAATAATTAACACGTTCTTTCCAATTATTTTACGACTGATAAAAGGAGTTACGTTTCAAAAATATAAGAATTACCTAATTATAAAGCATTTACCAGAACTTGGCCTAGAGAGCTATCAACATAATATTACGTTTTTTTATATTAATCCGAAAACCATCTTTAAGAAAAACAAAAGACAGGATGAAACATGTTCTTTTTCCCTTTCTAATATAAAATAAAGTCTGATGATAATCATCCCTCCACCAATGTAGATAATATCCTCTAAAAGATATCATAACATTCCGCCTCTTGTGCACTTCCTCGTCCTCCCGCCTCCCTTCGCTTTCCATCCTTTCACCCATTGACACCGACCATCACCGCTTATGGCACGAGGTGGGCTGCGACTCTTCCCACCCATATTCCCGTATTCCGTGGCTGTGCAACGTCAAACGTCAGCGCCTCGTCTTATAATTCATTTCGCAAACATTTTATATGACCTTTGCCTGCTCCTGCGGCCTTCTCTCCCCTCGACCTCCCTCCGCCCCCGCCCGCCGCCGGGGGTCGCCTCGCCGCGCATGACGCGTTCGCCCGGAGGAGACGCAAACAGCGCAGACAAGGCGGAGTGCTGCTTCCTCGGCGGTGACGGCGCGCGGCGCCAATGACACTGCGTGTGCTTCAGGGGTCTGTTTAGACAGCCCTCCCTTCGGTTGAATGCTTAAAGTACCACCAAAGACTAGACGTACTATGCTTATTTGGGGGAGTGAAAGTATTAAAATCTGTACAAAGAATTGGTTCCGCGATCGCGATATATATATATATATATATATATATATATATATATATATATATATATATATATATATATATATATATATATATATACACATACATATACAAGGAGCGATAATCATGCTCATGAAAACTGTTCAAAAGATTGGTTGTCTCGGTAGCTTAGTGGCTTAGAGCAGCTGGGCGTAAACCAGAAGGCCCGGGTTTGAATCACAATTTGGATTTATTTACGACTACGGAATATATTCTCCGAGCGTAATTGCGTCCAACAAAGTGACGGAAATGGTGACCATTATTTATATATATATATATATATATATATATATATATATGTGTGTGTGTGTGTGCGTGTGCGTGTGCGTGTGCGTGTGCGTGCGCGTGCGCGTGCGCGTGCGCGTGCGCGTGCGCGTGCGCGTGCGCGTGCGCGTGCGCGTGCGCGTGCGCGTGCGCGTGCGTGTGCGCGTGCGTGTGCGTGTGTGCGTGTGCGCGTGTGTGTGTGTGTGTGTGTAAGTAAAATAGTAAAATAGTTTGCCATTGCACTTCTCACCCAGGCAGAAAGTGCTAAGCCACCAATGAATGCCGTTGGAAAGTACCACCAACACTTTCAGCCGCTTTGCTATTAGCGGCTACTCTTCCCCAAGACAGCCATGCAACATTTTTTGTGGAAGATGCAAGCTTTCGGGAAGTCGGACCTGCGGGTTTATGCGCCTAGAAGGCGTGCACGCTAGTCATGTTACATGAGGATGATTTGAAAGGTGATGTAAAATTCCTTTTTTCGTTTCAGTATATTCTGGTCGGCTCGTATTCAGTTATGGAAAGAGAGCTTCTCTTGGCGAATGGTAGCGTCGTGGAGTGTCGTTGGTACATTGAATGCCAATTCCAGAAGGCTGTTCTTTTATTTTTCAAATGCACCAGATTGTCATAAAAGCAAGAATATAAATCTGAATAATTCATCATGTTTGTTCAAATGGAAGAAAATTACCCAGATGCTGTTAATAACTTTTTTCTCGATATGAACTCTCATATGATATATTGAATATAAATATCACATCGAATATAGTTATTACTCTTCGGCGGCAATGATTAGCTCTTACGATTGTCGGGAGGAAATATATCCGAAATAAATTAATAGATGCGTTTTAATGGTAATGCGACGCATTCACCGAACGGTAAGGGGCCTCTAGATTTTTAATTCTAATGTTGCAAAAATAATCAAAGAAAATATAATAAATCGTTATAAGGGATCCACAATATGAGATTTCCTATCGGAAATCGTTTTTTTCGCAAAGACACTACAAAAATTTCTTTATTCTGCGTAAATAGTATTAAATGAAGTAAAAAATGAAAAAAAATTGTTATTGATAGTTGCGCAAACAGCGACGGAGAACTGTTCCAACAGTCACTAATGAAACTTATCAACTCGACAAAAATCAAATCAATAACACTGCCTTATTTAGCAACGCTCAAACCATCAGTTCTGCTCTTTCGTCCGACCAAGTAAATTTCGCAACGCTGCTTTCGCGTTCTAGCAGCGAAAGATATAATCACTAGGGCGACGAACCGTGAGATTAGAACTTTGCTCAGAGGCGATCCTTAGGCTTGAGGATCTTTTGTAAATCTAATAAATCTACAACATGGATTCACCAGCTTTTTTACCTGCGAAGATTTTTCGACCTTAAAATTCCATGGCTACTTTCGAATTTGAATCCGCGAATTTGTGTATAACAGAACGACAGGCTAACCATTGCACCGCCGAAACAGCAATGTGTGTTCTTTTGAACTGATAAATTTCTCTACAATAAAATTATCCACAGGTCCTTTAAAAACATTGTTTCTACATACGCTTTAATTGGCTTATTTATATATTGTAGTATGATATCGCTAAGTACGATAGGTAGATTACAAAGTACGATAATTTTATTTTATTTTTAGGGAAGTTACCTACAAGTCCAGTGCTCCAGGAATTGTTGAGAAATCAAGAGGAGTGGATCATCCTCATACCCAAAATATCTTTATACATATCTTGCAAAGCACCATCTTAGGGTGTTCAATAAATTAAGATCCAAAGAATGTACTTCAAATTATGAAAATCTTACCAAATACTTATTTCCACTGTACGAAATTTGTTATATCAGTGTGAATTACAAGAAATGCAATAAATATTATAATTCCTAAACACGCTTGAAGGAACAGATTTCTATATATTAAAAATGTCTTATTTTCTCAATAAAAAAGTTTTTTGAATACACATGGAATGAATAATGCAAACACGTACACTCTAAATGCATTGGTTCTTGTTAGTGCTTGCAAACATGTGCGGCAAAGAAAACGATCTCTGTTATTTCTGTTAGTTGTCTCATTTCCTTAGCTTGACTGTATCTCAAGTAGCTGTCATTTTACATTTGTGTAGTAATAATTAAAATCTGGTATTATTCCTTTAACTGGTGTTAATTTTCTGGAAAGAGAACAACACTGATGCTCAAAAACATGTGTTCTACTTAAAATGATGTTTTCAACATATAATAAATAAATACATTATATGAGAAATGAATACGAAATAGCGGATTATATTGCATCTAGAATGGTAGAACGAAGGAAAGCTCAGCGTCTGAATCTTGTATATGCGAAACGCGGTATCTTCTTTACCTTGCCAGATATGGAGAGAGAGAGAGAAGAATGCATGCATGCATACGACTCCTGGGGCCTCTGCGAGTGTGGACAGAGTATTTTATGAGGCCGCGACGCCCTCAGATTAATACTAATAAGGAATAAGGAGCCGACTCGCTAAGTCCGCAACGAGTCGGCTCGCGGACTCGAACGAGGACCGTAATCGTTCCTCTTTTTTCGGAGGAACCTCGACTACAAGTTTTTGATAACGGGAGTCTCCAGGTGGTTTCTGATCGCCAAATACTTTTGACGCTCAAAAGGAGAAACGACCTGTTAAGTTCACGTTCGTATGTGTTCGTTTTGTTGCCGTCGAAGAATATAAATGTGTCTTTTATAAGAATTCACTTAATTCTGAAGTCCATTTATCCTAGGCACATTCCGAACGGTTTTACATGATAGAGTGATTGAAAAGAAATGCAGATAGATTTCGTGGGCCGGAAGTAATATAATATAACGAACAGTTATAAATCTCTGGATAACTGCCGTTGACCTCTTGTGACGTTTTTGTTAAATCAGAAGAATGTGTTTATTTTCTGTATTTGCCCCAACATATTTATTATCGCAATACAAAACATTAATTACTTTTCTATGTATATAAAATATCTGTAGAGTAAAAATGTACGCATTGCCTTATTTAAAAGAGCATGGAATATGCGGAGTTATTTCTCATGATTATTCTTTTTATAAGTCATTTCGCAGAATCACAACAAAGTGTTAATATTCATATATGTGACACTGACAAGTTATAATCTTTAATTCTGTTGCAGTTTTTATTAAAAATCTCAATAATTCACTTGTACATCTTTATATACTAATATATCATAACGCAAAAATTAAGTATCAAATTCTCAATGAGTTATCTATATGGAGTGTTCGTATTAGAATCTCAATCATTAAGCAACAGGTTTTGTGTTGGGACAAGTTAGCGGAACGCATCGATCGTGTCTTGTTTTCCATGGAGACGTGTATATGGTTTTAGTAATCAAGAGGATATTTCATACCAGTTCGACCGGCCACACAAGTCAGGAATAGTTTCCTCCAACATCAGAATGAGGACATTTATGAGCTATTCCTCTCGATTACCCGACCCTTATGAATTTCGTGAATCAAGAGTAGATTCCATTCCAAAAATTAACTTTTAGTTAATGGACAAATTACAATCCCAAAATTATCAATTTTTCTCTCTTGAGCTAATAAATTCCACAAACAAGTTCACGAGTTTTTGGTGTAAACGAAATATTCTCAAAACATCTTTCAATTTTAATATACCATTATTTCTAAAATATTATAATTGTTTTTATTGAAGATACTAGCAAATGCTATTATACATCAGTCGCTCAAGTTTGGAACATGCCTGAGATTCTCATTTGCAAGAGAAAAAAAAATTATATAAAATGCACTTTCTTAGCATTCAAATATTCATGTATTGCTAATTTGAACATATTTGTGAGACGATTGATTGACCCGCTTTTGATTGTAAGATGCAACTTTCTCAACAGCGTTAAAATTGTAGGTGAAATAGGTCAGTTAGAAAAGAAGGATATTTTTTTAATTTGTGATTTTTTTTAACTTTTCGTGAGATTGAAGTATTAGAACTAGCTTACTTAAGTTTCTTATTCATAATTTTTCTTTTGTATTAAATTCAATTTTTATTATTTATTATCTTTCTGTTGCTTCGTAACATTTTAAAGGAATTCTTATTCGAATAAAACATTTTGAAAATAATTTAGAAAGTTTTTCCAATACGACATATCAGAAACAGAACATTATAAAAATGTTAAGAAATCAGAGAAATTGTTTTCCTTGAGAGCAGTTAATTTTTAATTTCTGGGAAACTTCAGTACTCCAGCTTTAAATGAGATACTTTAATTGTTGATTTTAATTATTCATTTCATGTTAAGTAATGATAGCCTATAGTTTATCAAATCAATGCTATTATGTGATTGTGATGAGTAGTTTCATTTTATATATTTCTGTGTTCTTTGTTTGACACTATTTTGACCCACTTCTTTCAAAAGCATCTAAATCGTTCAAAATCCGCTGTTTAAATCATAATTTCTTGACATTATAAATATCAAAAACAAATTGACAATTAACATTCACAAGCATTCACTCTATTCAAGTGTACAACTTTTAGAAAACTATTCGGTACATTTCAATTCTCGTGTTGGATAGTAAAATATAGACATCGAGTAAATTAACCTCGAAATACATTCGTACATATTCTTACCTTACAACTAAAATAAAATTATCATCCTCTCTTAAGGAAAACACTAACATATCTTCAAATTAGAAAACAACTAACATCTAGTATATACTGACTGTTCTATTTTTTTATCTAGAAACATAGTTTACAATTTAATAAAGTTAAAACAAGCTCTTTTATGATGTTATCACGAACGCGTTTGAAGCATTTTTGTGAAGCCGAAGCTGTCTTAGGTACCGTTGCCCTGCGCGCGGCCCCGCACCACACCGCGCCACGGGGCTCCTGTCTTACTCGCGCATCGCCGTCTCCGCACCCGGGCGAGACGCCGCGCGGCGCGACGGCCGGTCGCCGATGGCGCGGTGCCAGCAGCGGGCCGCGAAGCCCGGACCCGGCTGACCCCAGCGCCCCGCGGCGCCCGCCCGGTCTCCGCCCCCGCGCGCTGCTTCCGTGGCGGCAGACGCAGCATCACGGCGCACCCCACCGCCCCCGCCGCCGCCAGTGCCGGAAAATCGATAGAACCGGAAGACTCGCCACGCAGCGCTCGCTCGCAGAGGAGCCGCAGTTGCTTTGCTTTCCTCGCCACCGCGCACGTCACGGAAAGGGGCGCCCGATTTCTCAGAGGCTGTTGCATGACGACACTATCAGTGCTTCCCCTTCAGTTGTGGGCAACATCATGCGGGAGGGAAGAAGGTATTGACGTCATTTTCATAACGCTTATTTCTCACTAACTGTCATTTAGCACATCCCGAACATATACCTTGTATATTTTCTCGAACATTTCAACTTTAACATAGAAATTCAATGTATTTATCTACATGCTGCTTAGGTAGAATATCCTTTATCTTATGCTCGTATGCCTGCACAGTTAAAAACTGATCTTCAAATATTCACTTTCAAAATTATTTTGAAAATTGTAAATTTTGTATTTTATAAATTATATTTCTTGTAAAAGCAGCATTATCTTGTCAAAACGTTTCATAAATAAATGTAATTTGTTTATTTTACGTTAACATTCTAACTTTTCAGTAAAACCGGTTCTTACGAAAGTCGTTGATAATTGTCCATTATTCATTGTTTTTAGCATCGCAAATAGGAACCCCGTCGCTGGCGAATTTATGGGGTAGTCCCAAACTTAGTTTATTCTTTCTTGTAAGAGACCATTCAACGAATGTATTATTATATTTCAGTTGAACAATACCAAAGTCGAGGCAATTCTCAAATTAAGGGTTAAATAATATGCCATACTTTCAGGATTGGAAATAAATGATAGCTAAATGTATAATATGCATTCGAAAATAACTAAATAGTTCGCTTGGAAAGCCCTACTATCTAGAGAAGGGTTTTGATGGCCTTTTTGAGTGGTCGCTTGTCTTTTGTAATTCATTTCTTGTTTTCCATTCCCTCCCCCTGAATAGATGGTGGTAGAAATGTCCGTATGAGTAAACAGAGGATTCCGATGTTATACGCAAAGCTATGATAAGCCCATAACGTCACAACCTAATGGAGAGACCGTCCTTAAACCCACATCTTTCTGCTCCATGTTCTTGGACCTGCTCCAAGGCTGTGCTCTCCCCAAGCAAGACAGTCTTGACTTAAAAAGTCCATTTCGTACCACTTGCCCTCTGTGGGCACAACGATATAGGTCAGACCACCCTGCAGCAGGCCGCGTGACCGGAAACGTGCGTGTGTACGCTGACCAAATTCGAGCGCCGAGTCGCGACGTACAGAGCACGCGCACGCGTGGCCGACGGGTGAGGTGGAGCGGGCGCGTACGCTCCACGCCGCTCGCATTGTTAGCGGCGCCCCCCTCCACACCCCACCCCACTCCACCCCACCCCCACGCCACGGCCCCGTGCGAATCGCATGTGCTGAAAACAATCAGCTGTCTGAAGGTCGCCCGCGTTGCGTCGCCCCTCGCCGAACCGCACCTCTCGGCGCGCGCTCGCACTTGCAATTCAAATGACGGACCGCTCTGCCACGCCGCTCCGCCCCCCCCCCATTGCATAACGAGATGCACGCGCGTAGGAGAGATGCGCCAAAGAAGCTGCATTTAGACAACAGCGATTAATAAGGATTTTATTTCATCAGTTTTAATTCCTTATTTTATTTTTGCATTACTAGTTTTGTTATCACTGAGTTATATAATTCTCTTAGTATAATTATCAAAAGAGCATGTCGTATGACTTAAGAGTTTCATCACTAAATCAATATTTATGAACAAATTATGTATTTATTGAATTTTCACATACAGTGGAGTATGGATTGAGGATGTTTTACTTCATTTTCGTATATAACGTGTAATGCTAATGGATTCCTTGAAACTATAGTTTTATTTGACTATTTTTAACAGTTATACATAACAATAATGACGAGAAGTGAACAGTATGCAATTGGATTTAATTGAACACCTGAAACAAAATCTCTTTTGCTTAATACGAAGTATTTATTAATGTTTCAGTCGCAAATAAATTATCAAAATAATTAGAATACTTGATAGTATAAAAAAGTTACACTGAAAAGCGTCGTAGATTTAATATTAGATTTAACCTCTAGGTCTCCTATTATTTGGATTTTTTTCGCATCGGCATGACAGACGTAGACCAAATCTTTTTTATCATTCCTAACAACATGAAAATAAACATGGAGTCCCCTGCGCCCGTTCCAAAAGTGTGTCGATGCGGCTGCCCGCCGCTCATCACAGTGATTCCTTGCGCGCACCGTGCGCCGTAATGGGTTTCAGCTCGGTATGTAGGGACGATGACTGATGACCCGTCGGAATGCTAATGCAGAAGACAGGAATACCGCGAGACAAAACCTTACCCAGACCGGTTTCTTGCGCTCGGCGCGAATTCCGCATGCCGCGACCAGGAATAGATAGCGAATCCAAAACTGGAAACGAAGTTGCGGAGAAAAAGGAGCGATGAATCTCCGCAAGAAACGCGAGGCGCAGTGCGTTATGTCGCCGAAAGCGCGCGGGTGATTACGGCGATCAAGTGAGTAAGACAGATGAGGCAGAACGCAAAAGGTATGGTCAACAAGCGGGGAGGAGGGAATTGGGAAATTGATGCGTGTGGTACAGAATAGAAAGAGAACAACGTACGGAAATCTCTCGGATGTGGATATTGTATGCATCTTATTATTCTTGGGAAATTCATTAGATTTTTTCATGATTGTTCATATTTGGCCCATTAGTTTAGAAAATCATTAAATTAGTTCATTAGATTTTTTTTGTTCAACAGATGCTCTAAAATTGGTAGTCAAAATAAATTATTATCTATTGTCAGTATTTGGAATTGTCAAAGAAACTTTATGAGAGAATTATGATTTGTCACTGCAGTATCAGCTGGGAATAATGTGTAGTGATATTTTGGTTGACTTTTATTTTTCCTTTTTAATAATGTATTACATCACTTTAAATGGAAATATTTTAGGGTTCTATTACATTGAATTTACTGAGGTAGGAATATATATACTATGTTTCGCACCACAAAACTTTTCAGCCTCTTACAAATGCTTTATGAAGAAATCAAATTCTGTATCGTACTAAATTTACTTTTACTTATTAACTCTGAAATACATAAAATCCCCTTTCTTCACAATTTTTAAAAGTGAATAGATATAATGCATCAGACTATCCATCTATACTGCAGTATGTTTTTATATGAGAAATACTGGTGATGAAACACGAGAAACATGAAAGAGATAGTAGAAAATACTAGTGAAAAACGTCATGACTTAACGAAAGTATTACGTAATGATGTATTTAAAACAGATTCAACTAATGATGATGCTAACTTGATGTAGAAAGAACGAAAGAAATAACTATGGAAGTGTTCTATATTGAAATACCGACATGAAAAGAAAATGAGGAGAATAAATATTATATTTATAGAAGTAAATGAATTTCTCCAACAATAATGGACTTAACAAGAATTTTATTTAACTAGCTAAAATGTCCTTCTGTTTTAAAAGTGAATATAGTTTTCACTAAGCATTAAAATTTGATTTTCGTTTCTCTCTGTAAACGAAACGTTTCCTCAAATAGCACAATTTTAATACATATTAATAATTTTAAATTATCTACCTTGAGAACATTTACAGTTTTATTCTTAGATTATTTCGTGATTTTATGAAGACAAGGCGTCGAATTTTTCAAAGGCTACAGTTTGATTAGAAACCTAAACATACATAAATTGAAATGTAAACATTGATCTTGTATTATGAAAATCATTTTAAACGCACGAACCAAAAAGTCGAGCCAGCATAGAAATCACTAGAGGAAGGATCACAACCGTTCTCATTGGAAGAGCATGAAAACTCTGAGACAGCGTCAAATCTCCGAAGGCGAAGGGCTCCTCTCCGAAGACAAGACAAGAGGGCGCGGGAGCGCGGAGGCGCGACGGAAGTCCTGACGTGGACACGGTCTGGCGGCGACGAGGCCGGCGCGCCGCTCGCTCCGCTCCGCTCCTCTCCGCTCCACTCCGCTCCGCCCGCGCCGAGTCGGCCAGCGCTATTTGCATGCAGCGCCGGCCGCCGCCGCCGCCGCCGTCACCGCTGCCTCGCACGAATGAGACTGCTCAGGGCGCCCGCACCGCACCGCACCGCACCGCGTCGCGCCGCGCACCCACCGCTAGACGCCGCTACCCGCCAGACACGCCACCAGCAACACGCCAGCAGCCCGAAAACAACCCCGTTGAAATCCCCAGCAACCCCCAACAACTCAGCAATCACCAGACATCCAGAAGCGATCTTTCAGCAACATCAAATCGCCAGCGATCCGCCGGTAACCGTTAGCAACTCACCAACAAACCGACAGAAATCCCAAAGTATTCCGTTCTTTTGCCAATAAGTAGCCAGCGAAACTACCCAACTTCTCGACAGCTATCCTCCTTCGTCCCGCTAGCAACTGGTGAGTAATTCATCGGCAACCCATCAGCAACTCGACATAACCAAACAACTGGATAGCATACAGATACCAGACCCCGACTACCCGCTCGCCTCTTATGACCCACCACCGCGCGATACGCTCCTTGCTGTGTGTGGGCTTACGACAACTTGAGCACACTCGTTGTCATCGGGTTTATTAGGCCTCGGTTTGCAAAAGCGATCCATACCGGTTCGCCTGATGTGGTCCTTTACCACTATCAAACTACGAGTACCATTACTGGTTTTCGAACTGTCTCTCAAGCCTCGCCGTGTTAGAGCTCTCAGACTCAAGGTCGTGGGTTCGATTTCTGTGATAACAGTTTCTCTCTTACGTCTTAATGTGGCTGCAGATAAATACTAAATTGCATCAGACTGTTTATTGAGCACTTGCAATAAATCTGTTTAAATCGTCCTCAATTTTCTATGAAAACTTTTATATTAGAGGTAGATCCTCAGAGAAATGCCGACTTAAATTTATGTTTTATAAACAAAATTTTTAAAACTGTTTTTTGATTGCTAGTATTGTAAAAAAAGAAACTTCATAAAATAGTAAAGACAATATATTATTTCCGAGAGTGTTCAAACATACCCAAATACATTGTAGACGTGAAATGCAACACAATTGAAAAGTACCCTGAGAAGGAGGGGTAACAAAGAACCAAATAGCAAAATAAGTCGTGAAAACACGGGTTTTGAGACACTCCTGTGAACACAGTCAGCCGATGCAACGACAAGTACAAAGCGCAGACGGCCGTTGGTAACCGCAGCGACGCGGCGCTCCGAGGGTCCTGCTGCCCTTGCATCCCGCGTCGCCCGATGCACCGGCGAAGGCGGCGGCGGCGGCCGCCCCCGGGGCAAGCGCCGCGACGCGCACCGCCGCTCCGCTCCGCCGCGACGCTCGCGCCCGCGCCCGCACGGCGCTCAAGAGGCTTCGGCGCCTTTCGGCCTTGTTCGGTCCGTAACCTGCTCAGCTTATGCTACATTCCTGGCTATTTCTTCTTCGCCCTACGGGCAGAGGAACGGCGGACTGCAGCCGCGCAGCCACGCAGCGGGGCACAAACCTTCTTCTTCCTGCGGCCCAATCACAGCGCGGCGCAGCCCCCTCCCGCTCCGCTCCGTCCCCCCGCGCGCGCACCGCCAAACTTCTCCCGCGCCGCGAGCGTGTGTGTGTGTGTGTGTGTGCCGGCGGGCGTGGATGCAATTGCCTAAGACACACACACACACTCACACAGAGGCGCGGAGGGGAGGACGCGGAGCGACAGCCGGGGGGGAGGAAGGGGCGCGCTTCGAGAGGGGCGCTGGCGCGCGCGTGGGACAGAGACGGAAGACTGCGCCGGGCGCCGCCACCGCCACCGCCCTCCCCTCCCCCGCGCGGGCGCCCCACCCCCCCGCAGTATTTAAAGTTGCGCGGCGCGGCGCAGCGCGAGTTCACTTCTGTGATCGGTGCGTCGGTCGGCGGCTCGTCGGCGGCGACCCCTACGCGCGCGCACACACATAGACTGAGAGGCAGCAGCAGCAGCAGCCTGCCCACCCGCCCGCGCCAGCGCCAGCGCAGCCGCCGCCCCCACCCCGGCCCCCGGGCGGCAGGACGCACGCAGCCACCGCCGCCGCCGCCGCCGCCGCCGCCGCCGCCGCCGCCGCCACCGCCACCGCCGCGGCAGCGACCGCGAACCTCACTCGCCGCGCCGCCCGCGCCGCCGCCGGACGTCGCCTTCCCCGACGCCACCGACCGACGCCGACGCTCCTCGCGCCGTCGCTGCCACGGGGCCGCAGAACGCACGCCGCTGGTGAGTAGCTCCGCGCAGCCGGAGGCTTTCGCGCTGGCGAGCAGTGAGCGGGGCCCTCCCCAGTGCGATCCGAAGACTCGAGCTTTGCCCGCTCTCGGATTGGGAGTTGCCGGTGGCGGGTTCGAGTGGGGACTTAGACGATGGAGGACTTGGGAGGAAGTCGAGAAGTGTGCACCGGCAACAAGTTTCCTTCGACGTTCCGATACCAAGTGCTCAGAGATCGTCTGTTTCGTTTAAGAGTAGCCAATTTTTAAAATTTTCGACTCTCATTAATTTTTTTGGACTATTGAAATGAAAATTTCTCGAGACGTGAATACAAAAGTTAGTTCTTGAATATCCGTAAGTTTGAAGACGGCAAGTGTAATTCGCCGAGAAGTTTCCTTCGGCATTCTTGACTACGCTCGCTTGAGTTCTCGCTCTTATGCACTGCTTATTTATTAAATAAGTCGTGATTTTCGCATTTTCAAATCAGTTTTCGATTTTCTGGAGTTAGCTGAAAATGAAGATGAAAGAGGTGAATCTCGCAAGTTTTGCTCAGCCATAGACACTAGGTGCTCTGAGTTAAACTTATCCCACCCTTATTGCATTGCATTTCTATAACGTTTCTTATTTTAGTTCAGTGTTTGGACTCTAGGAATGTGATCTTTACGGACTTGAAATTATTTCGTCAGAAAGAGCATGCGATATATCTTGGCAATTTGTTAAACATTTTCAGCATATTTTCAGATTGTGTTACAATTTTTCATTTCCCGAAGTTTTCCAAATTCCTTCAATCTAAGTTGCATCCCTTGATTTTATAAATTTTATGGATTTTTTTCGATAAATCATTCTTCAGTAGCAAAAATTTGGAAAAAGGGGACATTTCTTTACAATGCTGATGTATTTGAAGTAAATGATGGTGTATTTTCAGATATTGTATATTGAAAGAGTTTCAGGAGACTATTCTCAAGATTAGCTGGAATCAATTATAAGAAAAAAAACCAATTGACGCATACGCAACATTGAAGGCTAGCGAATGTCACTGGAAGTAAAAATATCCTGCACAAGTACCTTTGAGGGAGAAAATGAAATTTTGTGCAAAATATCACTACTTCTACAATCCGATCGAATTTCTTTAATTTTCGAAATTACTTCACTTCAAAATGATCACCTATTTCTCCAACATCCTATTAGTCAATCGTCGAGTGACTAGCACAATCCTATCCACTCCCGAGGCTGTGCGCGCGCAGCCAGACAACGAGAAGCGATGATTCATTTCGGCTGCATCGCGTTCATTACAACTCCGCGTCGTCGTCGGCTTCGTCCCGTTGAATCCGCTATCGAGGGATGTGCGGCGAGGGCGCTCGCGCCGCGGGGCCGAGGAGAAACTCCGAGAGTTTGTGACGCATCTCGGCGCGCAGACTCCGCGGCGAAGGGCTTCCCCCGGCGCCCGCGCTCATGGCCTTGACGGCCGCCGCCGCCGCAGCCGCGAACTCTGCACCCCGCGGGGAGATGACTGGCGCAACGCGCCGCTTGCGCTAATCCCATCGGGTTTTCGGGCAACCGGATTTTCGCCCGTGAGGGAACGAGTATTTTTAGCCGTGTTTCACGAACCGCCCGCGGAGACGCCGCGCCGATATTTGCGCATCTCCGCGCGCTCGCGCGATCTTCGGAATTCCGCGAGTGTCGGTGCGTCGCGCTTCGGCGAACGAGTTCAGTGGTCGTAAAAACTGGATTTTTATCCCGGCGAGCCGTCGAACAGACTTTTATTTCGCGTTTAGAAGTGTTAAAATTGCATGCGCTGCTTGTAGTCCGGTGCCGACGCTCGGTGTGGAGATGTAAAATCTGTAATAACTGCGCGCAATAAATAGATTGGCCGTTGTTTTATCTCTCGGGTACCGAGCGAGCGAGACCAGTTCATTAGGAGATCTCCCGCCTTCTCTCCCTCGCACAGAGGCAGCAGGCGATCTGCGGGAGACAAAGTGCACTAAATCACCCCTTCCGAGCGGGCTCGCTTAACGCGCAGCTACCTCAGCGGTGGTCGGTGCATTAGCCCTCCGCGACGCCGGCGGAGAGCCGCCTCTTTAAGCAAAGTAAAACCCCGGTGTTTTCGAGGGCCTTTCTCGGCGCCGCCTTTGCCGCCACAAATCGCTCACCCAGTCATTTCGTCCCGAACGAGGTGTCCAACACCGCTCAAGGTCCGACTCGGAAAGACGCCGCCGCCGTGGCAGGTAATCGTGTCTCTGCTCGTGATGGCCACGGTGCACACTGGTCCGAAATAGGCCAAAGGACTTGTACGCGAAAACAGTCAGCAAACCTTTTAACTCAAAATAGGTAACTTTATAGATACAAAAGAGTGAAATACGAAATGAAGTTTTCAATGGAAGGTGATAAATTTAACAATACTGAACTGGATTCATTTGCATCCTAGGGAATAAATAAATTTCATAAATGAATCTATAAAAAACACGTACATTCACAAAACTACAACATTTTTAAACTGTGAAATGCATAAAACTTGTAATAGTTATTACTGTTTTGCGGAAAAAAGGAACAATTACGACAAATATCTCTCTTATCACTCTTACCATAAAAATAAACGGTGGAAATAAACCATTCAAAAAATGTAATCAGGAAATTCTAATTTACGGTTGATTCGTTTTATTTATTTTGCTAAAAGACTTGGTTCGAAATCGCAGTAAGACGCGACGAGCCCGTCAGTTGTCGCTTCGCCCCACTGCGCGGCTCGGGCCAAGGCCGGCGCCCTCGGTCGGTCTTCGGTTCCGATCCGGCGGCGGCGGCGGCGGCGGCGGCGGGGGCGGGGGCGGCGGCGGCGGTGTCCGTCGTTCGCCGCTCGCGTCGGCCACCCGCACAGGTAGATAACTGCCGGTCGGCTCCGCGCCGCGCCGCTTGCCACAAACAATGGAGTCGCGACGTCGCCAGCCGCCCCATCACCCCTGGCGCTCCGCGGCCGCGCAGCCGGACCCGCGCGGACACGCCGCCAAGGGGGCTTTCGAGTTAGGACGGGCGTTGAAGTCGTCTGTGAATTGGCGTTAGAGCCACTGGTGTCACTCGAATATTTTAGTAGTCAAACGTAATCGAATTTGCTTTCAAATGAGTAGCATAAAATTTTTCCATTATGCATAAATGTAATGTATATTTCCTTCAACTTCAATCGAGTAGAATGATAAGAGAGAATTGTAAGTTGTCTTAAATAAAAAAAGTATTGAAAGAACAGTCGAACAAAATATGTACCGTTAAAACCGCCCTCTGAACGTGAAGTGTACAGACTGTACCTTCACAAAGTAGCTGGCTCACAAAGATATTTCACTGATTCCACAAAGTACCTGCATTCGATATATATAACTCGTTTCTTTCCCTTATGCATGCTCCACAATAGATATTTAGCGTTGTAATATGTTGTCCACAACAGGAAAAGATTTACCTGCTGCTTGGTCACTGCAGCTTTATTAGAGTTGAACATTTTTTCCCTGTCTTTCATTTTGTATCTGCAAAGAGAATCTCGTACGGTGAGATGATTTCCATTGGATGCCTTCCTCAGGATTTCCACCAATAAGCTTTCTCGAGTCGAAGGCCCGGACCTTTTTGTGTAGACCTTCGCGGCGTCGCTTATTAGCTAAATGAAAGGAAAATATACCTCCCTCCGACAGGATGGAAATTAATCTTCGGGGGAAGCCTTGCGCAGAGCGAGGGGCGCCCGAACCTTATTAGCGCGTCGATGACGAAAGTATTTCTCGAACATTCCCCATCAGGAGACAAAAGAAGCAGAACAATTTCCTCCCTGATATTAAAAATGTCTCGTTTGATCTGTAGGAAGGGAGAGAGAGGAAGCTGAAATCGAATTATCACGTTCTTACCTTCCCGGTCCACGAAAGGTCATTTGGAGACACTTTCAAAGTAAATAGAGTTTGCTATTTCTGGGTGTAAAGAATAGAGAGCGAGTAAATTGTACAAGAAGATATGATTTCGTTGTCATGATGTAGTGAGATTCCATTGAATTTAGTTTTTAGATGCAAAACACGGTCCAACATTGAAGGGAAAGGAATAAAGTCTGCAACTTGTATTTCTTTTTATACGATCGAATGCGATTGTCCTTCGGTATACCGTAAAATATAAAAATGTATTTTTAAAAACGGTTTGTAATTACTTTCAAACAGCGATGAATTATTATTTTATAATCTTCTGAATGAAGTTGACAAAACTCACATTCAATTAGATTTAAAATTAGCAATATTGTAGTCAATTATTACATTCTCTAGGTCAGCACCAGATACAACGTCCAGAAATGTTACATCTACTTCTAACACTTCAGTAACTTATCACCGCTTCGATTCCCAAACACATGTCCCGCTCCGGCTGTCCCGTCGTTTACAACGAGAGAACATATCACGAGGTGTGCGTGGGGCGGTGTGAAGAGCAAGGTGATGATGGAGGTGCGGCGGTCGCGTCGTCCATCGGGGTGGGGCGCGGGGGCGGCGGGCGGGCGGACGGGCGGGCCCTGGCTCGGAGGGCGGAGGGCGGGCGGGCGGGCGACCGGACGCTGCGGCTGTGGCGCGAGCACGCCCGGAGACTCGAGGGAGAGACGGACAGTGGGGCCAAATGGCGCAAGGCGCCTTTTCCGTGACTTCCAACCAAACTAACTGTGACTTCCAACCAAACTACTATATGAACCAAGAAAAGGGGATAACGTGAGGTCGTAGCTGTGAAATGGCCCTGTGGACTTCAATGTGGACGTATGAAAATATAATTCTCGAGGTGTTGTGTTTTACGGGGTTTCTGAGGACTTTCAACACATGATGACTGAACGTCACATGCAGCTACTACACGAGAGGAAGTAAGCAACAGAAAGCATCTGGCTTCTTTGTAGAATTGTTATCCATAGTTTCATGAATAATCTCCGTTATTCTTCTCTCTACATTATTATTTCATTAGCTGTACGCGACTGAAATTCAGAAAAATCGATATTTTATCACTTAAATTAAAGGCATCATCTTATAAACCATTCATGTTTCACGTTGTAACCAAGAAACTTTTTTTTATAAAGTCAGTTATCCTTAGCACTAAGGAATGTTTCTCATACTCCACACTCCACACAATTTTACACTCCGAAACCGTGGGGAAAGTATAGCGGCGTAATAATACCGTACAATCCAAACATTGGAACATGGAATTGACATGGAACTTGGACATTGGACATGGAACATGGAACATTGACATTGGAATATCATCCAAGCTCACGGTGAGGACCCGTGATCGCCCGACGATAATTGGAACTGATGATCTTTCGAACAGGAACAAAATTCGTACACTGTATTAATCGCAGGTCACCCGAATGGCACACGGGGTAAAGTTTCACCTTTTATTCCCCATTTGTCCCCTTTTTCATTCGCTTCCCAGCGCTTGCGGCCCATTTCGGCCCAGTGTGCGTCGTCGTCGTCGGCGGCGGCGGCAGCTACCTGCGCCCGCCGCGTGCCTGCGCGCGCGAGACAAGTGTTGATGGAATGCATAATTACCATAGTGGCGGGCGACGCGCGTCAGCTCGGAGGGCTGCCACCGGCTCCGAATGTCGGTCGCCGCCGACGCTCGGCGCCGTAACGGAGGCGGGGCGGGCGGGGCGGGCGGGGCGGGCGGGGCGACGCCGCTACGCCCAGTGCTCCGGACAGGTGGTAGGGCATTAGATGCGATTACGAGTCGCTATGTCGTAACCCCGCGACCGATAACTTCTCGAAATGAAATTCTATTCTTCACTAATAATACATCTGTACGTGAAATCTCTGTGTATAACACTGCCACCGAGTCAAATGAAAAATTACACCCATTTTCTCATGATCAAAACTAAACTCGCAACTCGAAACTAGAACTCCTCAGAAAATACAAATTTGTGTAGC
This sequence comes from Gryllus longicercus, assembly GCA_038098605.1. Classification (NCBI taxonomy): domain Eukaryota; kingdom Metazoa; phylum Arthropoda; class Insecta; order Orthoptera; family Gryllidae; genus Gryllus; species Gryllus longicercus. Next base: position 76,602 of record JAZDUA010000666.1, read on the forward strand.
TTTGTCACAGTTTGGCGTTCATCAGTCAACATAATTCTGCTCTTTGTACTGTATTCTCTAATAACATATCTGTAAGTAAAAGCTCTGTACTTATCAATCCAGTTTAGTCAAATGTAAAATTCCATCCACTTTCTCAGAATAAGAACCGAACTCCAAACTAGGACTAGAACTCGTCAGAAAATACGAATTTGGGCAGCTTTGTCTTAGTTTGGCATATACCACAATCGTTCTCATCATTTTCTCCGTCTCTGCTCGCAGTACTTCGCCGCCGACCTCACATCCCCACGTTCTTCGCCGTTCCCTCTCCCCATACCTTCGTCGTCCCCGGTGCTCCCACCGTCGTCACCGCGACCGCCGCCTCCGTCGCCGCCAGCGCTCTGACCCTCTTCCGCGCGATTCCCGTTACGAGCGCCCGCAGCCAACGCCCGCCCACCCTTCCCCCTCCCCCGCTCCCCTCCGCTCGCCGCCCCGCCCACCGCGCTGCCTGCCGGACGCGGCTGCCCGCGGGCGCTATTCCGCGAATACGGAATGATCTGCCGTGTGCTGCGGGTTGCCGCTCGAGAACCCCCCCCACCCCCCACCGCACCGCGTCGAGTCGCGTCGCGTCGCCCGCTGCGCTTTTATGGGATTGTTAGAGCCGACCGCAGAATGTTTCGGTGTCGGTGAATTTCGTGGACGGCGATCTGCGGTTCGGCCGACGCTGCTGATCTTCCCGATGAGTGACTGCCTTCCTGGAAGTAGGCTTCTCTCCCATTACGGACTAGTTTACACGACAGTACAAGCGACGACTTCGATCTCATACGAATGTAATCATACATTTGAAAGCCAAGATGCACGCCAGACGGGACCACAATTTCCGTTATTCTTTCAGTTATTATTGTTGCATGTCTCAGAGCAAGGCTGCTGGCATGAATTCGTCTTAGTATCCCTCGTTGCACATTTATTTCTGTGTTTGCGTCTGGTATACTCGGCTGTATGATCGTTACATACGAAGCCACCCTCTGAATCTCGTTCTGTGGTGTACTACATTTGTTTTATGAGCTCGTGATCCACAAGCCAGTACAGCTTTCAGTTCTCTATATTTTGCTCATGTATTATGCTATTTAAGTGTCGTAACTGCGGCCACCAATGCCTTTTCGTTCACCGCACTCTGGAAATGAATCTTCCCTAAGTCCCGCCATTCGGGGAGTCATAACGCGCAGATACGCAGGCAGCACACGTAGCGGAGACGTAAACTCTATTGTCTAATAAAACCGAGAATCTCCACTTTATTGGAGGGATACAAGAGCGCATCTCTGGCGCCGCCGTTACTCCCATCGCCACGTCTCCCGCTCCCTGGCTTCACAATAACCGGCCTTCTACTGCCGCGCCGCCCTCGCCGCCGCCTCCGCGCTCTGGCGCCGTTACACCCGCTTTCCTCTCCACCTCCGTCCTCTCGTATCTGTAATCCTCCTCGCTTCTGCTGGGTTCCCCTCTGTGCTTGTGTGACAATTTTCACTGCCTTGCTAAGCGCCTGTCGGCCACCGCATAGATCATGCCTCCAAGTGGTGGTCATCGCTCTTCAACTTTGGAGTTCGCGCTTCGGGCCAACTTATCATCGCCTCTTGCCCAACCCTCCCCCTGAACTTTCTGCCTCCGGCACCGAGTTGGAGATTGCTATACTGTCCTCAGCTGAGCTTTCTGTCAGTTCCTACCAACACTAACACCAGTTCTGGTCTTCGGCCTTTCCGGCATCATCCCTACTCTCTGTTCATTCTTCACCTCTATTTCCACCTTCGTCTCTGTTACTGTTCTCGGTTCAGCTTTGCTACTATCCTCACCGCTTGTTTCCAACGCGAATTCCTTCTCTTCTCCCGCGTCACAGCTATCCCCCGTAGCTGGCTCCGCCCCCGCTCTGAACCCGTCCTCCGTCAGTAGCACCACCGCCCTCTCACCCCCGCGCTCGACGACGTCCTCACCTCGGCTCTCGTCTCCGCCCTCAACACATCCTTCGCCCTCGCCTCCGCCCGTGTCCCTGTCCCCGCCCTCGCCTCCGCCTTGTGTCTGGACCGCGCGCCGGCGGAGGGGCGCCCCTCCGATCAATATCTCATCTAGCGACCCCGCGCCGCCCCCCCCCCCCGCGCTTCCCTCTGCCAGCGCCCTGTCCCCTCCCGCGTCGCGCTGCCATGCGACTGGAAAACATTCGAAACATTTGTTCTTCGTCGCGAGAGCGCGCCAGTCGATAAGCCGCTTCGATTCCTTCAAGACGGGACCGGGACCGGGAACGGCGGCTCGCTCGCGTCGAGCGACTCGGAGTCGGAACTCTCTACGAGAAGTCCTCTTCATATCCGTTGGACTCGAAATTCAAAACTGCTTGCATATCCTGGATTCAAGTTGGTAGATTTTTTAAATGTTATTGTAAACTGTAGAATTTTTATACACAATGTAATCAATGTTATCTGTTCATAAAATGTTCTCACCTGCTAGTGAAGTTCACATTGAAGTCTGTAACTCACATAAGAAGTTCTGAAGGTTTAAACGAATGAAAATATTTTGTGAATAAAAAATTTCGTTGTCGATTTATCCAAAAATTGGCCTTCGTGATAAGATGATGAACTGTGAGGAGGGAGTGCATTTAGAGGCAGAACCTGCTGGCTGTGTGAGTCACGTGAGGAAACGGCAGGCGGGCTGGGGCCTGCTTGTGTTTCCAGGCACAAGGCAGGCCTTTTGGCGCCGGCGTGCGGACGCTGGCCAGCCGCAGTCGGGGCGGGCGCGACGACCGCGTGCAGTCGCCCGGAACGCCGCGCCGCTGGGACGATATTGATTTTTCTGATTTCTATCGCGCGTTTCCCTACTGCCAATATATTTCGGAGTTGACGTCCAGTGATAAAACACAGGGGAAAAGGAATCAATTGCAAATAAACCGTGCTTTATGATCCTGTTAAATCATGACAATGATACAGCGCAGGTGTGGCTGGGAAGTCGAAGTTCGAATAATGAAAACGTAAATAATACTGGAAACGCCGTCGCAGCTGCGTTAATAGAGGACGGTTTTGTTTTAATCTCTTTCCACTGTTGCTATTTGGTCTTCATAAATTATTCCGAATTAAATGAATAATCACCTTTGGATTTAAGGTCAGTAGTGCCGATTATTGACCCAAAAAGAATGATAACTAGATATATATGAACTCAGTACAAGTATTGAGCACTTTTCTATACTTATGAATAATTGGTCACTAAAAATATCTAATGCATCCTGTATATTGAGAAAATTATTACATGTACACTCCTTTGATTGCAGAAGTTTTTTTTTAAAGATATATTCAATTTCAATCCCATAGATGATTACTTGTGTAGATGCCAATTTCGTTTAAAATATTATAGTATTCAATTATACTTGCAATAAGCAGTAAATGCATCGAAAGTTAATAGAGCTGGGCTTTCTAAACGATGTCGTACATTTTGCGCGTACAGCCCGCTAGCGGAATCGATTTCGTGACTCTCGAATCCAAGCGTTAACCGCTCACTCAACACGTTCGGTATCGAGAACAGTACACCGAATTAGCACTCCCCGCACACACACACACACACGCGCGCGCGCGCGCGCGCGGTCCTTGCTCTGGGCTACCGCGAATCTCCTAACGGCGTCGCCCAGTCACCGGACGCCCGCGGCGGTGGCGCGTCGAGTGACGAGGTCCTTCACCCGTCCCTCCTCGTCCCCCTCCTCCTCCACCGCTCCCTCCGCCCTCCTCCAGCATCCTCCGCGGAATATTCGCGAGCGGTTGGAGTGCGTCCCCGCGGCGGCTCGATTCGTCGGCGGATAGGCGGCGGCGTTGTTTATCGGAAAGACACTTGTGCGTTCGCTCGGGCCGCGAGCTCCAGCGCGGAGTGCGTGCCACTTGAACTCAGGAGGAGCGCCGCCCCTCACGCTAAGCTCAGCGCGGCTTGCGGGAGGTCGCTGTGTTCCTCTCGACCTTTCGTACCGGTTGGCGAATTCAGTGGACGTGTGTGCTCTGTTCTTAACGTATTTTGTACCATTTCCTCGCGTAAAGGTTTCTTACGGGGCCCTCTGTGCCTTCTTTGTTGTTTTCTATAGCTGTGTCACAATTTTATTGATACCGGAATCAATTTAATTACGTACAAATCGTACCTGTCAGCAACAATTTTTACCACTGAGGTAAATAGTGAACTGACTTCTTAAATGTGATATTTACATTCAGAGATTTACACCTGGTTCTCTTCATGGGACAACTCTGATTTTATCAAGATAGTTCCTCCAAATTTGCTTACTAAAATGAGATTAAGATTTTTTTTGAGAGTAAACTGCAGTAAATATAAACGAAAGTTATCTGCTGTTCTATTTCAAAATTAACTGCAATCTCCATCGTTAAATACCATTCTTCCCTAATGTGACGTTTGTCCGGCGTGTTATGTTAAAATATTTTAAACCCACTTCCACTATGTTCTAAAGTTAATGGTACCCAAAATCACACAAATAAAATTATGATACCAAAATCAGTATGCCTCCCCTCGCTCATAATTACAATTCATGTTCCCTGCGCAGCAACACGTTATGATGAGACCCCCAACTAGCGCGTAACATGTTGCCGTGTTGTTGCTTTTTGCAGAGCTACACGCATCAACGATTAACGATTGCGTCATCCCAAAGTATTTTTGCAAACCTGATTATCCTCCGTACTTAATTTTTACAGTGCCTACTTGAGCCATGCGGGCTGCAAGTGATGTAGTATAGCTTCCATGTCACGCGCGCCACCGCCGCGTCGGCACTCCACTCACTCTCCGCTGTTGTCCCAGGCGGGTGCGTTCCTTTTAGTGCTTGTTAAACACAGCCGGCGCGGCCTGTTATTATTATGATTATTATTTTAACTCGGGGCCGCGACACGTGGACTCCGATGCCTCCCGAGCTGCGTTTTAGCGCCCCTCGATTTGCATACCAAATTGACCGAGCAGCGCAGTGAACTCGGGTGCTTCTCAGGTCGCTGCGGACGTCTTTCAATGGCGAGTTACGGCCGGCGATGTGCAGATACTCTTGTCGATAACGGCGGGAGAGTTTGTGTTAACATTTTAGTGCGACGTTGTAAAGTCGAGAACGACTGCTAAGGTGATCGCGAACGTCGAAATCGGGTACCGTGGCGGCACGTCTAGATAAGCTTAAAACTCCAAATTACACGAAGCAGTAACTCTCCAAAGCAGCTGTAACGATAGGAAATATTTCATCAGTCTTTTTTGGGAACGCGTAGTTCTCCTGAGATTTCTCTGCCAATGCAAGAACATCCTAAATCATGATCATATTTTAGCTAACCAATTTTGAAGGAATTTCCTTGATAAAATCAGAGTTGTCCCATAAAAAGAATCAAGTGTATATCTCTGAGTGTAAAAATCACAATGTATCATTTGCGATACACATTATTTATACTCGGAGTTAATTATTTTTCTCAAAATCATTTTGAATTTCTTTAAGCAACTAATTGTTAATCTTGTGCTTGTTGCTTTCAACAAAATGACGTACTTTGTTTTAACTTACAATGGAATTATATTTCCTTAAAACAATTTTGCAAAATTATTTAACCAGCCAATGAAGCTTCAAAATGTACTGGATTTAATTACAATTGATGCTTCGTGAGCATTTATATTTCATGATTAAGTAAAATTCCATGTTGGGGCAACTTATGGAAAAGGTTTAGCTTTTTGAACTTTTTAACGCGTTCTGGTGTAGTTGGTACTTTTACTGTAGCTATTAAGACAGTGGTGTTGCTTAAGTTTATTGTCTTAAGCTCTTTCCCATCACGCGCCGATCATCCTGTCTGAGCGTAGAATGAAGGCTGCCGTGAAGCATTCAATGAACTGAGTCGTGAAGACGAGATAGAGCGTGGGGACGTGGTGGAGGGGCGTGTCGCGTCCCGCGTGTGAGAGAGGGCGGGCGACGTGGACACCCCTGGGCGGGGGTGCAGTCGGACTTTCAATATTTCGAGATGCAGCGGGGGCGGGCCCCTCCGGGAGGCTGGGTGTTGTCTTTCCCAGCGGCCGCGCCGCTCGCCCCATCCCTCCCTCGCCCTGCAGCGCGCGCTGCCCCACACAGGGTGCCCCGCAATTGGGCGGAAGGGTCTGAGTCACGTACTGCACGAGCAGAAAGTCACTTCTGTCATGTGTGAAAGTTAAATAGGGATAAATCAATTAATTTATATGTTGAATGCATCTCCATGTTATGTAATTGTTTGGCACTATAAGTATAGTCTAGTACTATAACTATTTATTCATATGTAACACTGGAAGTTAAGAATTTCATGTTAATTTTACACTATGTTTGCAATTTCATGGTTTCCCTCTACATTGTTCTACATTCTAAAAATCAATTACCTAATATTCGATAATAATCCGCAATCAACACACACCCTTGTCGTCGATTCATAGTTATAATGTTGCACTCCATCTAGTATGACAAGTTCGGAATTTCTAGACCGTTGAGTAAAACAAAAGGAGGAATAGTTTCCTTTCGGTATTTTATAGTAGTATATGAACACTGAATTTTCTCTTGCAAATATTTTCAAATGTAATGCTAGAAATTTTTCCTTTCTTTGAAAATCCTCTTATTGTAATATTGTCGAGGTTTAAAGTACATTCGTATTATCATGCAGAAAACAAAGGTAAGGATTTGAAGGAAACGGAATCATTCAGAAGGCAGTTGATGAGAAGCTGTCGTCTGCGTTGCACCAGTATTCGTATTAGGGGTGATGATGCGGGAAGAAGAAGGGCGCTCGGATATCCTAAGAACACTCGTCCGCTCCACAGATCTCCCGCCAGACGCACCACAAGCGAAATAATGAAGTGTGACCCTGTTGGGGTGAAATATATCACGTGAGATCTGGAAGCCGCGTTCGTTTAGCTTGAATGCTATACGAGTTTCTCGCCGACACACGAAAGGGTGTTTCATGTAGTCTTTTTTACGAGCGAGAGAAGTGGGCCTCACAAAAAGCGTGATGCCGAGGTCGGACGGCGGGGGCGTGGGTGGGGGCGCCGGAAAGGTATGTGAGTACCGCGGGGGACGGTGGTGCTGAGGGTGGAAGGGAGTGTGGGTGAGGGGTGGGGGTGGGGCTGGCAGCGGGCGGTAGCGCCGACGAGCGCGACGGCGGGGGTGGACGGCGGAGGGCCTGGCACGCGGCACGAGGGGGGCGGGGTAGCGAGGGGCGCGCGGGGGCGGGGAGGGGGCAGACGGCGGGCAAGGCGACTGTTTGCCAGTCCACTTGGCAAGTCTGAGGCCTCCAGCGCTGCACTCCCAGCGCCCTTCGAGCAAACAGCCTAGTCCTGCCGCCTCCGCCTGTGTACGGCTCTTGTTAGCCCGCGCCGCCCGCTGGTCGCTGCCGCCGCCCGCCCCCAGGGCCCTCCCCCGCTTCTTTCGGCCCCGCTATCCGCCCTGGCCATTGACTACCGCGGCCATACCTGCGCCCGTGCGGACGTCCCGTTTTCGCAATTCCATTCGCGCAGCAACCAAAAACTTGTAACGAAAGCGATCGAATGGAAAACAGCAGATACGCGACTATCATCCCAGTAAAAATTTGAGAGAAACAAAATACAAAGAAATTCCCCGGGGTGGTCTCTTTCATTTACTGACAACTGCCCGATAAAACTACAACAGCTACACTTATCAATTCTTCGACTAAACAAAAATGTCAAGTCAATGAAAGCAAACGCCAAGACGTAGAACCCTCATTACGGCGCAAGGTAAATTGTCAGGGACCACAAGCTCGAGTGCGCTTTGATCAACTACTCCTCTTCCTCAGTTTCACCTCGGATCCCGCGGCGCGGGCCCGCCCCCACCCCCACCCCTCCGCCGTGGGCTGCGTCTCTGACCGCCGTCCCCCGCCGCGAGGCCCCAGTCCTTGGCCCGCCCTTTGCCTGCGAATTCCTGGCCCTTTGACGCGCAGCCGCTCCCCCTCGAGGCGAATGCTGGCGCCGAGGGCGGGGGGCCGGCGGGGGTGGCGGCGGAGCGCCCGCCCACGCCGGGGCTTCTGAGGAACTCGCAGGAAACCACAGCAGCCACTCGGCGGGCGCGCGGGCGATGGGATGCTCTTGATTTCTGAAGTTCCGTAACACGTGCTCCTTCGGTGAATATCTCGAGACAAGCGCGATTTTAATAATTGCAGTTTGTGGAAACATGGTAGGAACAAGTAAATTCGTATAACAACTTCGTTCAGAAATCACGCATCAACCGAGATAAGTAGCCATATATAACAAACGTACTTTAAAACATCGAAACCAAAAAAATCAGTTTTGAAGATAATCAATTCTATGTACAAACAAATACATTACCATTATTTAAACTAATAAAGGTCCTACATTTTTAGTAATGCAAAGTAGCTGATGATTTTTTCGATGCTTTTGACTTATTCTTTATTTGCTGTAATTTACTTTTGACAATATTACACAAGAGGCAAATTTTACATATCTGGCCACTCTGTGATTGTGTGAACTAATCTTTTAGCAGTGTGAATGGGACCACTCGACTTATCCTGTTAGGGTTTATGATTTTATAAAACTTACACTATTATTGTAAACACTCATTTGTCAAATACACAGGGAACAAGAAGAATGTTTAACTTATATGATTCAATACAGCTGTATGGATCAATTAGAAAAATCCGGAACTACACTTCTCTCTTTTTCAAGAAAAAATGTTGGCTAATCGTATTCACCTGAACCAAAGAAATAAAATGGATAAGATTAGTACCAAGTCTGCCTTTACTTTCGTCCAGCCATATTGACAACGAACAGAGCGAAGCATCCACCAAGATATTTGTTTACCTGGGACAAGGCCTTCTGCAGCATATTGCCGAGTACCCGCAGAGCCACTAGCAGACCGGCACAATTGGCTGTCCGCGGGGAAGGCGGAGGCGGAGGCAGCGGGGCGGCGGTGGACGCGGGGCCCAGCCCGCGTCCACCCCGGGAACACAATTACCTGCGCAGTAGTCAGAGAGACTCTCACACAAAGGTCGTAAAACGGGAGGCGAGTTTTTATATAATTACTCCCGTAATTAACTCCGTCGTCTTGTCTAACTTGCATAAGCTGCGTCGTCGCCGCGAAGACGAAACCGCGAATTTGTCGCCTAGTTGAACGTTGTTGGCTTTTTCATGTCGTTTGTCGTGATTCTTGTGGGATTGCTACTAGCTGCTTCAGAAAATATGAGGTCAGAAATAGATATTTTCCTGTTATCATTCATTCTTTATGGTCTGGAGGGACTGAAGTATTTCTTTGCGGAAATTAACATTATTACGAATAGATTTATAAACAATATATAGATCTGTGAATAAGTCAGACAGGACACTCATCTTGTAATATAACGTATTCGAGAAAGTCTGAAGAAAGTTTTCGTTCCAATAATTGAAAAGTTATTTGACACATTCACTCCCACGTATATATATTTTTATTAGTATTATTTAGAAATTAACTAAATGTTGGAAAGTTACAACTTGGTTACAACTTGGCAACTTTCTTAAATTACTCACTTATTGTTAAATTATTATCACATTATTTTGTTTCCGCTGTGTACATATGTGAACATCAGGTCCATAAACACATGTAACTCCATAGTCCTCCAAAATTGGCGTAAGCATTCTGTATCCCCCAACTTCTATTATCATCCTAATGAAAACGCTTTGCACTGAGTGCCAAACTCATACGTGATCAGGCGAAGGGAGAGACTTGGTCCTTTCTGTTCTCCCATTTTCTGAGCAGCTGGTGAGGTGTTAGCCTTTACATTCCAGCTTGTGAAAAATGATAGATTATCATGATGGATGAATGATTTTAAATGTGATTATGTTCAGATTAAAAGTGAGAAGAAAACCAGTCTACTCCCCGTTGCTTTTATTTTATTACTTTCCTTTTGATGAAATGTACATACTTCAGTTATCATTTAATTCTACAAATGTTTCTTGACTTATTAACTAAATTAAAATTAAACTTACAACTAGCATTGCGGTTGAGGAAACCGAATGTTCACTTCTAATTAGGGTCCATTTCGGAAAATTTCTTTAAGAATATGGGGAAATGGTATTTTTTTTTATTTCTGAGGTATACATTTGGTTTTTGGCTAGGTTGAATACGATTAAATTTAGTTTGCTTAATCTGAGTTAACTTAAAGTAGAAATGGGTGGATAAGTATATAATGAGCTGATTTATTGGTTGGAGATTCAATTCTTTATGAAGCTGTTTATTGACTATCCCTCTGTGTTGGCAATCGTCCATAGGAATTGATTTTGAATAATTTGGATTTTATTAAGTTTGGTCCTGGCAGCATTTAGCCATGTTAGGCATGGGTAGAGCAGGAGGGGCCAGTGCCCTGTAGACAGAATACCAACGCCCTACAAACCACAGCGTACAAGTTCGCTTATTTGGATGATCCTCCAATCCATTCCTCCCTCTTTTGTCCCCTCCACAGTAACCCCAATCCATTCTTGGCTATCCGGGATGAGCCGCGTCTCAGTCAATGTCACTGACGTTTCGGCCATCTTGCTGTGACCTTCTTCAGAGCTATACTGCCGAAACGTCAGTAACATTGACTGAGACGCGGCTCATCCCGGATAGCCAAGAATGTATTGACTCCGGCCGCGGAAGCCTACATCCCCGACGCCGGCCCTAATTAAAACCGTCGCGAGCAGATGAAATTCCTTTGCGAGGGCGCCGGGCGAACGGCCGCCGCGGCCGCCACCGCCGCCTCACTCACCTTAACCTAAAGAGTCGGGCGGAGGCCTCGTTCAAGGACGCCGTGTGTGGGTTTTTGCCCGGGACGTGATTCACGTGGAGGTGCACCCGGGCAGTTCTCCAGGGTGACGTGCGCCGGATGACTAACTAACCGACTAATGACGGGGAGCCCTGCAACCTGCCCTTCGCCTCAGGCGCCCTTCTTCGCGCGATCTTTGGTGCAGGGCGACGGCAGGCGCCGCACGCGGGGTCGAAATGCAACAAGCTGCGCAGAAAATAAACGAGCAAGAAATTAAATTAAATGTCAAAGAGAACCTTTCTCCTTCAAACTGAGTTACCACTTTCAGAAAAACTGAAATATGAATTATATCGTTAAGAAGTCCGGTGAGTAGATAAAAATTAAGTCATAAAATACTGCAATTTGCAATTGCAATCATTTTAAGATCGTTGAATATTTATATTGTAACAATACATCCATGAAATAAAAATTATGATATTTATGAAATGGCACGAAAAACCACGAGAATAAACTATTGTATTGAACCTAATTCTATGATAAAGTTGAGCATTATTAACATGTGCGTTTCTATAATATTATCAATATAATATTCGAATGTCATTCTTCATTTGCATACACGATTAAAATTACCTTTAAAAGAACTGCTTGGAATCGCGCTCTTCATTGTTTAATTCTTATTCTCACATTGAACATTTCTAAATGTCACTTCTGTTCATTCACTTGGTTGGAAATTTCCGAATATGCACTACGCGCGTGTTGGATGTAATTTCCACTCACTAAGCGGCACACCAGGCTCCCCTCTCCCCCCCCCTCCACCACGACACTGCAAGCAAACGTCGTTAGCACACCCCGGGGCGCCAGCGGCCCAAGAAGGGGCGGCCAGAAAAACCTCAAAGCGCAAATGGTGTCACCTTCTTCCGACCTCCCCGGCCGCACTTGCAGCCAACTCGGAGGGCCTTTTAGCGGGCACACGGTGCTGGAAGTATCGAGCTGATGCGGGCTGAGGGTGCGGGCTTTCTTTTCCTCTCTCCCTCCCTCCCTCCTCCTTTCTCTGCGAATCGGGAGGAAATGGGAATCGCCGGAGGCACTCTCGACACCCTCCGCCACTCGCAGCCATCAGAGGCCCGCGCCGGGTGTCGGGGTGGCAGTTGGTGGCGCGGGGGATGTCGGGGAGGGTTTTACCTCTGATGTCCCCTAAGTAGCATCAAGCGAATGGTGAAGTCTTCTGTATCCGAGGGTTAGTGCTCTTGGCTGCTCTTTTCTGTTCCCTTAGGGCTGGGAGGTTTAAAAGAACGACTTACAGAGGCTGTCTTGAGCTAGCTAGGCGATGTGACGCTCCTATCTCTGTTGAGATTGCCCGTCTCGAGCTGAATGCACTCCAACATCTCAGTTGAACTCGCTAAGTCTGGTTGAATGGGATATCTCTGGCGGGACAAAACGCGGGAATGCACGAGATGGTTTTTGAGAATGTATTATTTAATAGTCAGAAATGAACGTCATTGGAATATACTTGCGGAGCTTTCTGGGAGAAGTGATATAATGCTTCTGAGAGTCTGAGATCATATGGTAGACGGCACGCCCATTTTGTGGTGCACACATCTGCTAATGATACGTTGAATGAACTGTGTCAACATGACGTAATTCCATTCTTGGAGTTTCTCGTTTCTTTCCCTCTCACTAATCTGAGAAGGAATGAGGTATCATTTTGGTGTTTAATAACTGAAGATCAGGTAAAGTGCATATTAAATATAAGGTATGATAAAATGATATCACACCTGAGAAAATTTGTGTCTATCTTTCGTTCGGCACTACACATCTTCCCTCAGTTTGAGTCGGCCTATAACGTAATTGAACATTAATCGATTATTATTCAAATGTGAAAAAAATAATAGAACATTTTTTAAGCTATCGTTAAAAGAATGTCACGTAATAGTTCTTACGCACAGATATGACTACCCTAATATCTGCAAATTTCTAGGCGTATGGGAGAAGGATTGCTCGTTTACTCCCCTCCCTTCCTAAGGAAGATGAGTGCATTGGAGGTTTCCCTTTGCTTTCCATTCCGTGAAGTATAATAGAGTGATCATTAAAAAAATTGATTAATAGATGAATAATGATGGATTAGACGATGCTTAAATGGATACGTGGTGCATTTCTTTCATTCAAAAAAATTACTTTTTAACAAAGATAATTTGACTTGCTCCAGTGCAAGAGCATTCCTCAGGGCTTTCATTCAGAGCATAACATTTATTAAATCTAATAATTGAATCAAAAAGTAATAAAACTAAAATTAAAAACAAATTATAATAGTTGTATTCAAAAGAGAGGGAAATGTGCAGCGAAGCACATCAAAACCCCTTGGTGAAATGAATAATGACGCCCGGGACTCGAACCCGCAGCCCACACTTTGACGCCGCTCCAAGCCCCTGCGTTGCCAAGCGGGGCACACGGAGCGTACATAATCCCATTGTCGACGTGCACTCGCAGCTGTCGGGCGCGGCGGGTGCGGCCGCCCGCTGACCCTGGGAGCGCGCGTTCTGGGCCGCAGTTGTTCGCCTTCTGCGAAGCGCCGCCCGGCGCGCGACGTGCGGCGCCCGCCGATCTGCCGCCGCGTGAACTTCAAGCGTAGGCGGAGGGGAGGGGAGGAGGGGAGGGGATAGGGGAGGGGAGGGGCGTGGGCGGCGGGAATCCCGCGAGGTGAAAGACCGAAGCGCGCGCGACGCGACGCGACACGACACCGCCCGGCGATCGCGCGCCGAAGGCTGGTCGAAATCGCCCGCGGTTTGCAGATGGGTTCTCAAGATGACACGCTTGATTTGGACATCGACAGGAGAGACAGAGTTACTGTAACGAGGGCTTTGGGGAATGGTTACTCAGAAATCGCACATGGTACAGTACGGTTAGGCGGGAGACACAAAATCCTTGCAACTACTACCTATCTCTACTTCTACTACTTCAACTTCAGTGAATCTTCCACTTGAGCCTGTATATTCCAATTTACTGGTATGTAGAGAACACCTTGAAATCACCTTTTTGGACGTTAACACACTACCAAACAGGAAGGAAGTACTACCAAGTATTGAGTAATCTCCAAAAGTCCCCGCACGAATATTTTTACAATTAAAATTCTAGTTATTTTCTTCTCAAACACTTTTTTATGTTAATTCGAGTTCCGGATGACACCTTTAACATGTATCCAAAGCACACAGTACTAGTGATATGGTGGCAACAGGCATTCAACTTGATTAATGTACTGGTGATGCAATATCTCGGTTACGAAAGCCAGCAGAAGGGAACAGACACCCTACCTCATTTTGCAATGCAAATGTTGGATTACTTTGCGTTCATAATCCGTTTACCAATATGTGACATCGATTCCCAATGTTCCATATCGCGTGTGAAGGCAGTTTAGAGACGCTCAGGAACACCTGTTGGCAGCCTGCCCACGCAGTGGCACTGGAACACACGCATCGGACCCCCAACGAAGGCAAGGTGCTCCCCGCGCGTGCGAAGCGTGAGGCCGCAATTTTACTCGGCCGGTTTGCTCCACGCGTCATGTGCTATATTGGACAACGATGATTTTGTTTTGTTCTCATCGACATTAAAATGCCAAAATAATAATGTATGTCAGTTGAGGAGGCCTTTTTTTCAAACAGTAAATGTGTAGTTAAGTCTTTCCAAATGTCAAATGTCCAGTTCGTGCTTTTTCTTGATAAAAATTAATACATTTTTAGTTATTAAACCTTTCAATTGCAGACCCCACGTAATTAGACGATACAACCTCAGTTCAACGAAGAAATCACAAGAGCAGTTCTCGAGGGAAACAATCATTTATACTGCGATTTTTCTAACTCTGGCCCTGGCAGGTATCAACTGTTGACAGTTTCATCTAATCGGGAGCTTGAACCTCACCGTAGTGACTTCACTGTGGTGACGTTCAAGCTCCCGGTTGGATGGAACCGTCAGCAGCCGATACCTGCCAGGGGCAGAATTGGAAGAACCGCAGTACACACAAGTGTTATAACTTTATTACCCAAAATTCTGAGGGTCGTTTGCTACCTGTCCTCCAAAACGGATACCTACTTTTCGGGGCCCGCCTCCACCCGAACGGGGCCTGTAATTAATCGCGTAACCACGGGGCCCGCGCGTGCCCTGCTCGCGTGCGCACGCGACGTCCTCGCGGCTGCAGCGGCGGTGGCGGTGGCGAGCGGAGGAGGAGACAGTCCGCGGCGCGGTGACGAAAACAACGGAAGCGCGTGCTCAGCGTGCCACTGCCGCCGCCGCCGCCATCGTCCCCTTCCCGCTCAGGCGCATCTCTGCCGCAACCCCGCGCGGGATGCGATCGCGACGCGACGGGACACGACATGACGCGACACGACGCGCGCCCAAAACGGGACGGCGCCCGAGGTCGCGGAAGCGGCTCTGGCGCCATCGCTTCTCGTTTTCGCTTTGTCGTTCCGCCACCACTCTGGATTTTCCTGCTCCTGCTGTTCTTCGAACCGACGGAGACGGGTCAGTGACAAGTCTAGTCGGCCGAGTGTCCCTCAGAGACAGCAGTGCCGCTGTCTGTGCAGGGTCTCTGGTCGGGAGGTCCTAGGGTTCGAGCCCAGTCGGTGGTAGGAATTTCGACACTTACTACATGGCTAGGTAGAATTTAGGTACTGCCTGGAGAAGAATTCTAGCGGTCGGCTGATCTGATTGGCAGTTTTCCGTGGTTTCTCCGATCAATACGATGCGAATTCCGGAGCAAAACCCTAACAAATGAGCCAATGACAGTTCGCGATCTATTCTTCCTTTTCCTTGCCCTGTCCTCTCTCCTTACACACACACACACACACACACTTAATGCAGAACACATGACCGAACACTAGTAGAAAGCTTAGAACTTGCTCCGTCGGAGACCTGCTGGAGGAAATTCCTGGAAGAGAAAACCCACAACCGTCGTGTGGGTCAGTCCTGAATCTCACGTTCCAGCTGAGGAGGAACACTGCCACCTCCCGAGACATAACACGCCCTACTTTAACTGTACTAGTGACCAAAGTAGTGTATTTGACCGGAATTGTATAATATTCACTTCTGTTTTGTTTTCTGACATTTGTTCACGTATTTTCCAACTCATTGTTTGGAATATAATTATTTCTTGCGGTATTTTTTAAATTTTCTTCTTCTAGCATCATCTTCTCTTTCTTTTGTTTTGTGTATCCGCACATCAGTGTGGAGAGTATGCAAAGAATGACTTGTGTACTACGTAAAAATACAATTTTTAATGTGCAAAAAAGAGGAATTCTTGGAAGGAATGCAGTGCTTGTTCCCAGACGGGTTCGGCAATGCTAACAAAGAAAACGTCATTTTCACTCACGCATAGGACATTACATGAATTTCAATATTCATAAGCTCACTTCTCTTAATTTTCACGTTGTTCCAATCACTACAGTATATGTCCTTTGTCAACATGTGGATGTATTGCATATCGTCTCTGCCAGTGAGCAAATGTAACGACCGACCACTCGCTATATTCTGGCCGTTGCGAGCTGCAGTTAGTCAAGAAGATTGCCTTTTCTGTGAAGTGCAGCTACATTCCTGGAAGGTAATTGAATGATCTCTCTCACTGTACAGGATTCTTCGAATTGCAATGAATATTTACATCGGACTCATTCCAAACCTCTCTCGATTGCAGTTATGATATACTTTGTGTCCAATGGTTCTCCGTTTATTTACAATGTTACAGTGATAATTATGTTGGCTTAATGAACTGCTTGTGGAATAAAAAGTCACTGTAACTCCATACATTGTTTTGTGCTATTATTCAAGTTCAGTGTTTCTTAGAACAGGTCTTTTTTCTCAGTTACCTGTCTCACAATAAGTATTAAATTGTGTTTGCACTGGGGAATTGCATTGTATTTTTAATTACTTTTTCAAAATCTGGACTAACAATTTTTTCAGGACATTCCAATGAGGTACTTTTGTAATCAACTCAAAAATAATGTTTGTTAATCATTAATTAATTTATCAAAAACTTTTTGAAAAAGTAAAGTGGATTTGTTAATAATATGCTTTCACTGAATACGAAACAAATATTTATTTCTACAATCCACGTCCTCATTTTTACGTATTTTTTTTTTCCGGATATGCCTCATACATTTCTGTAGTGCACTTCACATGTGTTGGTATCCAATGCATGCTGCTTCTGACGACCACGCATTTGCGGTGATCAACGGCGGCGGCGATTCCGGGTGAGCGTCCTTCGGCCCCAGGTGGCGGCGCTCGCGCGGCGTTGCCTCACCCACCCAGGCCTCAAGTTGCCCCACGCGCGCCCTGCGCCGGGCGTCACCCGCGCCGCGCCGCGCCGCGCCGCACCACGCCGCCCCGAATGTAGGTCGGGCGACCTCCGTGACGAAAGCGGCGCGCCGGTCAGCTGGCCCAGCCACCGGGCTCTCTCAGAGCCCAGGAAGGCTCACGTTAGCTCGCGACTTTATGTTCACGGAAGTGAGAGAGAAGACGCGGGGCGATGCAAGCACGTTTTGTTTGAACTGGACCGACCGAATTTGCCTCTTTCAAGTTAAAATTCCATCTAACAGTTTGATCCTCAGGAATTTTAAACAAATCTCAAATTTAAAAAAATCAATAATAATCATTACAACGTTTAATCCAATAATGAACGGTACACTAACATAATGTAATTTCTCTATTAGAGCATCCTCAAGAATTTCAAGTTTGATTCTCAAGAATTTCAAACATGTCTCAAATTTTAAAAAAATCAATAATAATCATTACAACGTTTAATCCTATAATTAACGGTTCAGTAACATAATCTAATTTCTCTATTAGAGCTTAGTGTTAGATGTTAACTATGTTCATATTTACTTCACTACGTCCATTCCGCGCCGGTGAGTGCCACAAAGCATAAACTGAAGTGAGATTACCTTGTTGCATTAATATCTTCTACCACTAATCCCTTAAAAAAGCCTATACTTTCGATCCATTGACCATAGATTTTGAGTGCAATACGTACGAGCTGTGTTCGTAGATTATTGTGTCCTAAGTATCTTTTTGGCTTGAACTGTAAAAATTCATATTCATTCAATTTTATATTATTTTTTCAAAATTATTTTGGGTCGACTTTCATATACTTGTAGTATTTTCATGGGTGAAAGCCTATCCATCAGGTAAGGTCGGAACACAAGGTTCAAGTGTTGTGCAGACTCGCGCAAATCGGTGGGAAGGAAGACGTTGCCTCACGTCCGGGGGATCGGCATGTGCCGGCGGTTCCAGAAGCTGCTGCGCCGAAGAGCGCGACGCCGTCGAGGCTGCGACGTGTAGGTCGTGGAAACGCCCGCAAGGCCGCGCTCTCTCAGCCAATTGCCCCCGCGACCGCTTGCGCGATGATTTCAGGTGCACAATGAATCATGCAAATATTTGAGCTGTGTTTCACTTCTTAGGTGTTGATAAAATGTGAAAACAATGTTGTACGGTAACGAAATTTTATACAAACTGTTAAATAAATACTTCGATTTATTCAAGGGTGGAATTTAATGAACAAAAAAACTTGGCATTTCTGCGTTTCAGACAGAAGTGAAGTCTTCATTTTAGATTTTTAGTAAGCTTATTCTGAAAATAAATATTATTAAAAAGTATGACAATTTTAGGAATAAAGGAAGAAAATATTTTCTTCACACCGACTATAAATGCGTTGCCATTCCTAATGCTATCCTTAAATATGTATAATTATAATATATGCTTCGCAACAAATTCGTCTATTTGTATTGTTCAGCGACATAATGGACTTTCCCATGCTTAGTGGTACTCCAGTACAAATTCCACGTACAGAAACATGTCGACTTCTTCACCTGCTCCGCCAGTCTAAATGTTAATCGAGGGAGCAGATACAGATCTCCGGGCGGCGAGTCCTTGCCTTCGTGCGTTCGCGCGACCTCTGGCGCAGATGCATGTAAACGGCGGCGGCGCGGCAGTTGCATCACGCGTGCCATCTCCCCGTCTGCGGCGTCAGAGCAGTCGCCAAGGGCTTCTGGGAAGGCGCTCTCGTCCCGGAGGTCGCCCAGCCCAGGCAGGTGCCCTCCCCGCGCCGCCCCGCACCGCATCGCTATGCACTGCCTCACCCCACCCCGCTCCAGCCCGTCTCGTCTCGCACTGCCCCATCCCCGCGCTGTCCTGACCCGTCCCTCCCCGTACTTCCCTGCCTCGCCCCGCTCTGTCCCACGCTGCTCTATCCCGCCACGCTCTTCCCCGCTCCACTTTCCCCCGTCCCGCTCTGCGTCGCCCCGCTCCACACCGCCCGCCCCGCTCTTCCCCGTATTGCTCTATTCCCCGCATCACCCCTCTCCCGCTCCACCCATCCCGGTCCGCCCCACACCGCTCCGCCCCACACCGCTCCGCCCCACACCGCCCCGCGTCGCCCCGCTCGCCCGGCACGCAACGAGAGCGACATATACGCCGCGGAATCCGCCGAGGTGCGATCGACGTGCTCTTTTACGACGCGGAAACTTTTTCCACGAGCGGCGCTGGGCGCCGGCGTTGGGCAAGCTTCCAGCGCGCGCGACGGACAGCGCAAGCGCCTCGGCGTCTGCTCCCGCGAAGCGCCGGCGGATTCTCGGGAGAAACATTACGCACTTAAATGAAACCTGAGGGGTCGAGCGGGGGGCGGTGAATATTTTAAAATAGAATTGCGAGGGCGAAGACGAGAGACGCGACGAAAGAAAATTTAATCAACCGACGTCTTGGTGGGCATCTTGAGATAGGGGAGGCGCGAGGAGACTTCGCGATACAGACTTCCTTAATTCGTTCCCCTCTTCGCTCATGCGTGAACGTATTTTCCATCTTCTAAAGAATTCAGGTGACTGCCACTGAATGAGAACTTTCAAAGAACGCTCTACTTTTTGAAGTAAAATGATGAAGTGTTCTTCGCTCAAGGATGTCTCTGTTCGCTTCCTCTTGCGTTCCGAAAAGGAAACTGTAGCTCTAGTTAAAACTGCGTACGACGCAAAATGCGCTGATGTAAAACATGCTATCAGTTGCTCCATCTTTTTCATAATACGCACACATACTCTTTAAATAAAATAAAAGTGTAATGTTACAAATTTGAAAAGATTGAATACTAGCAGATCTTTAATTTCTTATATCAAACGAGTACTAACACGGAGATATTTTAAACGTGCAACGTTTTACTGCATATACGGTACGAAATTTGTAGTTCTTGTACTTTCAATTTTACAATTTTTAATTAATGTACAATTTTTTTAACTCCCAAAATTTATTATTAAACTATGTATATGTCAAATATTTAGGCGTGGCGTTTTGTTGGTACAAATATTTAATGTGTTTATTTTCTCACGTTAAAGCTTATGAAAAGATCCTTTTTACAAAACCTAGTCCATTAACGAAGAGCTGTCCAGAGTCCGCCCGCCTCACGAAGGGGCGCCTCTGTCGCGCCGGCGCGCGGCCGCTCGTCCTCTGCGGAGAGAGCGGAGCCGCGCGTCCGTTCCGCCGGCCGGACTCGAAGCCGGGCCACGCGCCCTCCGCCCCGCTCCCTGCGAGGGCGCCGCGCAGGCCTTGGCCTGCTTCGAGACGGTGTTTGGTCTGCGGGCCAAGCGCAGGCCGGAGGGTGGCAACCGCTCGGAGGCGCAATTCGCTCCCCTCTGCCTCTTAGAAGTATTTGAAACTCACGATAATAGTCTATAGTATTCGACTTAACATTGTAGTACCTAAATTATATTTAAAGTAATTAATTTAAAGTATATTTAAAGTATCAAGTGTAACAATTTAAAGAATTTTAATAACTTCTGAGTGGATATTGAATTATCTTCCAAAAGTTAATTGATTATTATTACTCTTTGAACAGTAGACATGTTTCTTAAAACAAATGTCTGTTTCTTACTAATGTAAATGCTCCAATAGAAGTTTTGAACTAAGAAAGGAATCATGTTCTACCATTACTCGCTGATCTTGTCATTATTAAAAACCCTTAAACACGAGACGAAAAAGAACTATACAACGAAACTCTTTGAAATCCTGGACACACAGTCATCTAAAGCACAATCTCAATTCCAATAATTTGTATGCCACCATCCGCGGGCCCCGTGCTCCAGAGGGATGCCATATACGCTCTCCGGATGTCGCCATGCCACTGAAACCGTCGGTCGCGCCGCGCCGGCTGCCTTCTTCGTCGCTCCGTCCTTAGCAACCCAGCCTCCGCGCCGCCCCGCGTCCGCCGGCCCCGCCCCCGCCCTCGCCCCTCCGCGGCTCGTATTGTTCTCGAAGCGTTCTCCCGTATCCGGACGGGCGGCGGCGGGCGCTATATGGAGCACGTACGCTGCGTGAGGCAGGTCAGGGACTCGCCGCCGCCGCCGCCGCCGCCGCCGCCGCCGCCCTCTCTGCCAGCGCGGCGATTCTTGGCCTGCGCACGTCGCTTATCTGGATCACGCCTCCAACGGCCGCGGCGCCGCAGCGGTCGGGGGGAGGCGCAGGATGGGCGGGTGGGAGCCTCCGTAGTGCAGTGCGCCCAGATGAAAGAGCGGTTGGGAGCCTGCGTAGTGCAGTGCGCCCAGATGAAAGAGCGGTTGGGAGCCTGCGTAGTGCAGTGCGCCCAGAGGAAAGAGCGGTTGGGAGCCTGCGTAGTGCAGTGCGCTCGGAGGAAAGAGCGGGTGGGAACCTCTGTAATGCAGTGCGCCCAGAGGAAAGAGCGGTTGGGAGCCTGCATAGTGCTGTGCGCCCAGTGTGAACACTTAAAAATATTTGTATCTAATGAAAAAAATGATAGGGTGATATCCATGTTACATTCGAATAATTTCCACTGGTTTGGCCATAATTTTTATGAAGTTTCAACCAAATGAAGGTGTCCTTCTCAATATTTGCGGTTGCGTACAAGATTAAGCAAATAGCTGTATGTAAAATCTAAACATTTCTCATGTTCATTAATAAAAATATGTTCATGAATTGGATGAATACGTTGAGAACTTTTTTACACGAGTAACTTAATTTGTTAGGAAATAAGAATAAGAATAAATTATTAATAAATTATTAATAATTAACGAAGTAAATGCCATTGAAAAATTCAGAATACCGCACAAAAAGAAATAATATTAATAATAGTAATAATAATAGTAATAATAATTAATAATAATAATACAAGTAATAATAAACAAATTATGACCTTTGATTCCATTGAAACAGGAATGAATAAACTATTTACAAATTTGAAATGGAGAAATTTTTATTAATATTTGGCCGACTCAGTCTATTCTATACATATTTTGTATAAATCAGTTGCATTTCCTCTTTCCATTCAGAGATTACTTAACTTCTCCAGTGTCAGATATACAGCCTTCAGCCTCGCAAGCGACCGGTGCCGCAAAGGTGTACTTGGCCGGTGAAACTTGGTAGCCTTGCCTCCCCTACATAAGCGGAATTTCCTGTGTCCGGCGGACGGTCGGAATTGCGTGTGGAAGGAGATGTATAAGAATGGCTGTAATTGCAATTATTACTACATCGCGTCTGGTAAATTATCATCAGGTGGATAATGGAATTCATGAATAATGCGTCAGCGTATTCTCCGAGTACCTCATGAACATGTAATTCCACTCGCTTTCTTCATGTTGTCAAGTGCCCAGTGCACAGAAATTGCTTGGGACAAAGCCTAGAATTCTCGAGAGTTTGCTTTACAAACTACATGTCGGATTTACTCGTCCTTCTAAAGGCGTTCCTTTCAGCTGTAGTTTACATCAGTTGCCGAAGAAGAAGACACGATGCTTCCAGTCATATTTCAAAGAGCAGGATTGCACAAAATGAGTCATCTTGTCTCCTCTTATTGAAAAATGGGAATCCATTTAGAAGCGGTTACTTAAGTATATATTCTTCCAAGAATTACTTCGTCAAATTATCTACAAATAAACATTTGTATAAAGTCAAGTATCGGTGACTGTGACTTCACGAATCTCGCACACTCATCCAACAGATTCATAAACCAACTTGTCAACTCGAAAGGTCATCATTCCCCATTCTCTTTCTTTCTCATCGTTCCAAGAACTGGAACCTGAGCGTCTACCTGAGCTTCCGACTCATCTACTCGTTTACTACACTCGGGTTGCATCGGGAAAACCTCCACCATTGGCAAGCTTAATTTCCCAACGAGCTCCCCCACACCTCGTGCCTCAAGCTCTCCCGGAAAGCCCCGTAAATCTCTCATACGATGATGCAGCAGAGGCGGGTCAAGACCACACGAGACGCCGCAAATCAACCCGATGACTAACCGAGCGTAAGCGCGGGCAATCACGTCGCCCATAAACGCTCACAACACCAAGTCCTCTCGCACGCCGGCTGCGCGTTTTTTTTTCCTCGCGATCCCTCGCATTGCGTCACGCGTCCGTGACGTCACGAGGTCCGTGACGTGGGCGGGTAGGCAGGCAGGCAGGCAAGCGAGCGCGAACGCGCCGCCGGGCCGGGGCCGCGGCCGACGCGACTGAGTGAGCCCGCGCCATCAATGGAACTCGGAAAGAGAAAGTCGCGCGGTTGTAGTGGACGTAGTAAGTCGCGGCGAAGGTCGGCGACGCTAGTGAACGCCGCGGCGCTCGCACGCGCCGACGATCAGCAGGGAAATGTCACTCACCCCGCGCCGCCTCCGCCTCCGCCTCCGCGGCCGCCGCCGCCTCCGCCGCCGCCGCCGCCGCGCCCAACCCCGCGCCAGGAATGCGGCCGCGTATGATACAAGCAAGAGTTGGTTGAGCGAGAAGTACTGTCCACGCGCCTTCGTTGGCAGACTACCTCATTCAGTATCGCATTCCCTGTAAGTGTTCCCAGAATGTGAGTTCCAGTGAATGTAAAGCAGACGTTTATATTTCTGCGTTTTATTTCGTCCCATTGCTTTAGCCCTATACATAGGTACTCTTTGTTTTGTTCTTACCTATTACCATACTTGTTTGTTGTATTAATAGTTACATATATACATACATACATACATACATAATTGAATTGATGCCTTGTTTTACGTGGCGAGACTCGGGCCATCAGGCCCGCTCCTCCGTCTGACCACACAAATTTCGCTACTCTCCTTTCACCAACTAGCGGAAAAAAGGTATTTTTTGGGCGACGAAACAGGCGATTTTGAATTTATCTCGAAGGCTTCATTTGGCTTGATGATCTTTTACATGCAAGTAAATCTACTAACATGTGACAGCCGGCTTTACTTCCCTCCGAAGGAAGGAGTACGAAGGAAGGTGTACGAAGATTTTTTTCGGCCTTAAAAATCCACGGCTTCGATAAGGGACTTGAATCTGTCAACTTGGGTTCAACAGTCCGATTCGCTAACCGTTACACCATCGCCGCCGCCATGTAGATATCGAAATGCAGTTTTCGGCAATAGAAAGGTGACGCCTGCAAA
Source organism: Gryllus longicercus (assembly GCA_038098605.1). Lineage (NCBI taxonomy): Eukaryota > Metazoa > Arthropoda > Insecta > Orthoptera > Gryllidae > Gryllus > Gryllus longicercus. Next base: position 100,707 of record JAZDUA010000666.1, read on the forward strand.
TCTCTTCAGTGCGGCCATGGCTTTCCCTCGTGAGTTCACCTGCGTGCCGGCCGCGGGCTACCGAGTCGCGTGGTGGAGGCCGGCTCGGTGAGCGGGCGCGCGCGCCGGCCTTCCCCTTGGCCCGCGCCGGGGGGCTGACGAGCACGCGTGACATAACGCGGCGACCCGGACCTGCCCGCCAGGGGCGCTGACGCATGGCCGCAGCCTCTGGGGGCGAATGTTTTCGGGGTTTTGTTGCGTCACGGTTATAACCACGTCATCCAGACGGTCGCCTGGTGAGGTAATTTGCGTTTCGTTCGTTTCAGCTACTGTTGAGTTGTTTACTTTCTGCGCAATATGGCAAAATAATGGAAAAAAATGTTGTTTACTTGTCGACAATAACTTTCTAACGTGTGTTCACGAATGTAAGTTTCTGAGTGGGTTTGATATGGATGTTGGCGATTTTTTGATTTCATGTTAACTTTCGAGCGTTTTGTTCGGCTTGTGAATGTTTACATTGTATGTTAAACTGAATTAGCTCACCAGTCACCGAATATTAGTTGTTCTTCGCCAGCCCACTCTTCCAACAAGCTCTCTGCGATTCAAATTTCAAAACAACTAGAATTATTAGAGACTGAGCACTTCTTTTGATTACTGGTACATATTAGCAAACTGTTGTATGTCGATCCCGTTTGACAGTCAACCGTTCATTATGTACGAAAGAACACCAAAGAGCGGTCTGGTCTGGGTTCTCCTCCGGCACAGCGCCTCGACGAGCTCTTCTTGAATGAGAATTCCAACCGAACGCACCGCATCACACCACACGCGCTCGCTTCTCGATAACAGCGCCCGCTCGGCGCCGCACGTGTGTTTGCCCGCACGCACACACATCCACACGTGCTCCGCGTCTCCGCCTGTAGCCGGCACTTCGCGCAGTGCGGCGCGGCGCGGCGCGGCGCGGCGACGCCGTATTTGCCTCGGGCGAACTGAATCACCCGTCCATTGTTTGCACGCGCGCGACGCCACCCGTCGCGTCGGCCGGCGGCGCGCCGTTAAGAGCACGCGCGAAGGGCAGAGCGTGTCGTGCGTCGTGTGGACGCCGTGCGTTTGCTCCGGCGCTTGTCCGCCCCGCTCCCCCCGCCCGGCTCCGCCCGGTCCCACCTCACCCCACCCTTCTCTGCCCCGCTCCTCTTCAACTCACCCGGTTAGCCCTGCCTCGCAGGCTCCGCTTCGCCGTCCCCATCTTCGCTGTCCCCGCTCTGCCCTGCCTCCCTCCACCCTGCCCCTCCCTGCCCTGCTGTCCACGCCTCGCTCTGCTCTAAACTGCCTCCCCCCCCATCCTCTCCAACCCATCTCCCTGCCTCGCTGTTACCCGCACTTCTCTCTCCGCCCCGCCCTTTCCGTCCAGCCACTTTTCGCCTCATCCCATCCCGCCACACCCCACGCTGTCCTGCCCCGCCCTGCCACTCTTCGTCCCACCTCTCTCCGCCCCGATGACCACTCCGTGTTGCCCCAGCCCCGCCCCGTGCGACGCGAAGTGTTGCGGTCGCCCCCGAAGGCTGGCAGCTGTCAAAGCACAAGTGTTCCGGGGCGCGCTCTCAAATGCGGAGAACGCAGGCCGGAGTTCGGGCGGGGCAGGTGGGTATCGCAAATATTTTCTGAATGGTCAAGTTTGTGCTTGCGCGCCGAGAAAATAAGCAGTGAAAAGCGCGCGGAGAGTGAGAGGCAATTATATCAACATCAGCTTCAATAGATTCGTGAGTGGGGTCCACTTAACGTAGGAGCTATGCAAAGAATAAAGACATTAATGTGCGTAGGTTTTCGACGTTCTTAAGTAGCAGGCCTTAATTTAAAATATGTATATGTGCTTCATCTAAAACAGCAATGGATATCATTAGTTGTTTTTTTTTCTATTCAGAGCAGATTCAATTTTGAATCATACGTAATAATACAACTTTAAGACGTGTTAAAAAAATAGTGTCACTGCAAAGGTACAGTAGTTCGTATACCTCTAACTTGGAGAAAAATATAAAGAATATAACTTGATGAATTCCTCATTGGAAATATATCTTACCGCCTTTTCTTTTCACATTAACTGACAAGTATCGACGTATCTTGTGCATCCAAAATAGTTCATGTACAAGGTTCACTGACTTGATCGTTGAGGTGCAAAGAAAATTAATATGAGTGTAGATGACATGTAATGTTCAATCTTCTCGTGAACGAGGATGCTTGGTCGGTAGAGCACCCGTGCATTGCAGGCATCGAGTAACGTTTATATGCGTTGGTAACCAAGCCTGACCAGCGCTATTCGAGAAATTATCGTGTGTAACGAAGCAATGCTTTGCTTCATTGTCTCCGCACAGATGTTTGCGAAATGAAATGAGCGAGCTTATGTCGCGGTGCTTCTACGAAACGTATAAACAGCCTGGGTTCACGGAAAGACGAAAGATGAGGATGTTTATTGCTGTATTTTTAGAACATGGTTAATGCATCTTATTACATAGTAAGTTAATACCGTGTAAATCAGTACACATGAATCTTCGTGACTTAATAATATCAATAGGATATTAAAAGCAACATAATATTAGTAAACTGTATAAAGTTGTGACATTGATAAACGTGATTGGATTGATTCAATTTCAGATTGTTTCTAGGATTAAAAACACGAATATATTAATATTTTATTTTATGTTTTAGAAATAACCTGTCCATGTATACAAATTGAAAATGAAATGAAAATTAAATCCGTGTAATTAAATCACATTACGTTTCATCAGATAAAATTTATGGCAAAGCATTAAAATGAGCAACAAATTATTTAAATATATCTCATTAACTGAATTCAGTATTAAGATGAGGAAAATTATGTTAGAAGACATTGCATTAGTTGAATTTCCCTTGGTGATTGTAATTAAATCAGTTTCAGATCGAGATTCACTAATTTTTATCATTTAACTTTCGTTTCAAATATTTATTCATTTCCTGATTTGTTCCATTTTACTACGAACATCTCGAATCGTCAAAACAATTATTCTACGTCATGTACTACATGTAATCATTTTTCACCTGCCCATAACGACAAGTCCCCGCCTTCCTACACTCCTAGTACTTCCTCACCCACCTTCGACTCCCCAAAACCTACAACTCACGTAATCCTAAACTCTCCTCATCTACAAGTCATTTGCACAGATTTCCAGAATCATCGACTCCACGTACTCTTATTCTCTTACCTTAAAGACCATCCTGTCATCCGCCTTTTCTTGCCTTGCGGGACCTCCGTCATCACATGTACTTGCTTGCGAACTTCTTTGGGTCACATTCGAAGGCGCTGATGTCGTGCGGCAGAAGTGAAAATGACACAACAACAACAATCAAATTAACGCCCGTGTAAAAACCAAACCGGCGATGAAGTCACTCGAGCAAAAAGGTAACGGAGCAGGCACCGAGACTGTGTTTTCCGCTCGTGCTAATAACACAACCGCTATCGCCTTCACTTTGGTCTGTGACGAACGGAAGCCACTTTTCTAGAAGTGAGAACTATCTGCTGCAGTCAGTATATCCACGAGCGACTCTTTTATCTCAACATCACTTCCATTACAGATCACACGTCAGCTGTGCCAGTATCATTGAATCACCTTCGTCGTCTCAACGATAGTCTTGTGGCTGTCTTCACAGTCGTATCTGTTCTCGCCACCATCCCATTGTCGCCGCCGCCTTTGTTGCCCAGACGGTCCTTGCTACACGCGCGAGTGCCCGAGCAACCTCTCTGACCTCCATGGGAGATTTACGAGACATGTTTACTAAGAATATACCCCGCTGCGCCATGCATGTGCTGGTTTCACGAGCGAATTGACCTCTAGGCGTGAGAAGGGCCTTCGTGCCACGTTACTCCGATGATCTAGCACAATAAAAACCTGCAACATTCTCATAATATTATGGAGCAAAGAAATATGATAACAGAAATAACGTTAAGTGTAATGTAATGATTATTTATAATTCACCCGTGAACAAATGGTATTTCAGAGAAAAGACAATGCAAAGTCGTTGTGGGATTAGGCATATGGTTTTCAAAATTGTAATTTTGTGATGAAAATATAACAGTTCAAATTTTTATTCAAAAAATATCAGCCGGTCTTATGGTAACATCACAAGACTTACTGTTCACAGTGATGTTTGAAAAGTATTACGCTGTTACAAATTACTGTATATCAGGTAGATGTTGCATTATGACTTTTGAAGGTCAAATAAAAATATATTCTTTCAGTAATGATTAACTCAACAGTTTCCCATATTTAAAATTGAGATGGACCCCCAGACGACTAGTGTTTGAGTATAAACTTCCTCAACACATTTCTATCATGTTCTACTTGTTAGCATGGTAATATTCTCCCTGTTTTCCTATTTAGTCGATTATCACGGCGTGAGTAGAGAAGTGACTTCTCATCGCAAGTCAAACGCCTGGTTGTCTGTGTGCACAGGCAGCCGCACAAGCTGCCAAGTACACGCGGGGCACTGCATGCTGAGGCACAACCGGCGCCATTCGAAGGCCATTAGCGATGCATCTTCGCTAATTCACTAGCACTCCGCCGCGGTGGTGGAGCCGCTGCGAACGGTACCGCCGCCAAGAGCCGTTGCCTGCAGTCACGACCGCCCGAGAGCCTCCCTCGCCTCGCGAACCAAGCTGTGTTGTGAAGCAGACGTGTGAACATCTACGAGACGCCAGTTAGTACTGCAGACGTTCACATTTACGCAATTACGTGTTATTAGTACAAATGCTTGGGACAAGAATATGCTAAGATTTAGAGTAAGATTTTTCATCCAAGTTTTTAAAATTGGAACGTGTAATTTTTATTCAAATTATTTTTAAAAAAATATTCGTACATTTGAGAAGAACATTTATTTTAAATTCAAATGAAGATTAACTACGTTATTTCACTATTATTTTCACGCCAAGTGACAATTTTGTTCTTATATCTAATTTCTGTGAAGTTTCGAAATTATTTTGTTACGATAAAACGACAAAACGTGTCAAATAATAGATAATTCCCACTATCGGATCTCATACAATAAACAAAGATGGCAAAAGGATTATTATTAAAATTACGATAAGGTTTCAAAAAAACGTATTTCGGTTTCCAGAAATAAATATCAACAAGATATATCAACTTCGATAATAAATTAAAATGTATTTTATTGATGAGTAAATATCTTCATTTCGTGCGAGATGTGACTTATAACCTAACTGAAATTCTTATCTATCAACCTTCAATTCTAAACTGTCTGCAGCCCACCGCAGGAAAACAGCTACATCTCCATTTCGCTCGGCGCGTTCTGCGAGTTATCTAAATCTGTGACGTGACCCTCTCTCGGTGACATTTGAATAATTGTGCAGCCACTCGAGGTCCGAGCCGAGGCCGGCGGTCGGAGCGATGGGGCGGGGCGGGGCGTGGGCAGCGGTGACAGCATCGCAGGTACATAGAGCACAGCGTGACGCTTGGCGGCTGTGGCGGTCCAGACAGCGTGGATGTGGCGCTCGGTCATGTGGTCCCGGGCTATGCGGGGTGGTGCGCGGGCATGTGGTCCGGGTTGGTGCGGGTTGGTGCGGGTTGGTGCGGGTTGGTGCAGAGCGATGCGGGGCGGTGCGGGGCGGTGCGGGACGATGCGGGACGATGCGGGGCGGTGCGCGGCGGAGCGGGCCGGTGCGGGACGGAGCGGGGCGGGGCGACGCTGCGCCCGCCAGCCACAAGGGCCCGCCGCTGACGTCATCCGGCTGAGAGGGCGCTTCTCTTTGGAGAGGGGCCGCGCTGCCGCCTTCAGCTGCGCTTCCGGTTCGAATCCGGGGGCGTGCCGGCGGCGGCGCGGGCGGTGCGGGCGGCGGGGCACAGTGCGCCGAATCGACGCCGAAGATGCGCGGAGCGAAAGGGGAAATAACGTTCATAAAATAGTACTACTCACAGTGTTCAAGTAGAAACTTGTTCTAAACTCTCCTATAACAATACAATAACTTAAATATTTTAACAAAAACAGTCTTCACAAATACAGCAACGGCACAGAAAATTGTAAACGGATGCATGTATAATGATATCAAATATTTCATTCTTGATACGGCTAGAGAATTCGGTAGTGGAATGTCAATAAAAATCAACATTGGCAAAGAGAAGTTCTGCAGCGGTCCGGGATGAGATGAGGCCGTACGAATTGGCACCAATAGCGGCAGCCCCCCCCCCTTTGCGATCAAAAAATTTCAACTAAAAAATAAAAATGTGACATGGTACTGTAAGTAAAAGTAATACAACAAAATGAGTACACCACGCTTCTCATTAACTCTTTCAATGCTTCTGTTTACAATCAACTTTTATTTTGATGGTGGGGGTTTTAATTGGAAACAATATTTCACAATTACACATCCAACATGAAATAAATTACAGGTTACATCTAATTTCTAAATTTTCTTTTATGTAGTTTCATCAAAAAAATACAATATTGGAAGGTATAATGAGCGCAGTTGAAAACGGAACTATTCTACCTCTTAAAATTAACAGCTCCACCTCGTAATATATTCATTGTATCGTTCTCCATGAAAACAAATTGCGCCTTTTTGAGTTAACTGCTTTCCCCCTATCGGTTTCCTGCTCATTGAGGCCCCTCATTTGCGATGCGCGCCTGGCGGCCCATTGCGGCCCAGTGTGCGGGGGCGGCGGCGGAGGGTCGGGCAAACTCTCTGTCGCCGCCCACGCGTTGGCGGGGCCGCGTGGGCGGGACTCATCCAGGCGAACGACGCGACGGTCTAAAGATGAGTCGGCACTCCCGGCACGTCTCGGAGCACCACGTGCATTAGTTAGGCTCCCGAAATACACGGCGCGTTTACCCAAGATTCTACGAATGGATATGCCCGACTCGGCCGTTTTTGGCGAGTAAATTGCTTGCGGAATTGTGCGACTTCATGTTTACGTAATGTTTGTTTAAGGGACAACCGCGATGGAGTGCACTTGATGAGGTATTTTCTTTGCATAGGGACTGTGTATGCTAATATTTTTCTTACGTTTTTACCATTTAAAGTACAATCATATAACATCAAATTTTACTGATTTTTTTTTATTTATCTCGTTTGTCGCACGTTTCATGCATACAACTCATCATCAGAGACAAATATCGATGACGAGGTTGGTGGCTGTGTGTGATGACCAGTGTGTTGTTTGCTATTGAAGAAATACAATTGAATATCGAATGTTAAACAATGTGTGCTTCCGTTTGATCCTAATTGACGCATTGTTTTCGTTACACCATCAATAATGATTGCTCTCCCTTCCCTTCCAGTCGATCGATCACACTGGCGGGAAAAAAATGTGGCGGAAATAACGAACGAGCATTCCGAGTTAAATTTCGTGACGACAAAATCACTCGCGTCCAGTGACAAACACTGGAAGTGAAGCGAGTATCCGCAAGTGCGGTGCGGTCTCCTCGTCGGTGTAATGGCGTTTACGTGCAGCCTGAACACACGTGCAGTCAACACATTGCAGTCAACACACTTGCCACGCACACTTGCAGTCAACGCCGTGTTGAACAGAAGAAAACTGTCGTTGCGTGAGAGTGAATGGATTAAATGAGTGTGTATGTAAACAAAGTATGAATGAAGCGTGAATGAAACAAGAAGAGAAAATTAAGCAATGTTTTACAATGAAAGGTCATTACTTCGCTTTAAGGAAAAAAACTGACTTTCCTTTCGAGAAGTGCCAAACAAATTGAAAGGTACAAGAAGGGGAAATCTTTTATTTATAACTATGCACTTCTATGGTATAAAGTTTTTTGTGCCTCCTAAAAATTCTCGAATTTTGACTACTTTGTTTCTTGTAAAAAAAACTCTTCAATTAGATTAAACAAAAAATTAAGTTCGTTTTAGTTATTAAAAATAGCCCTCCCCTCCGTCCAAGCACCTTCATCCGTACGGCTGTAGCACAATGTATCGAATTTATAAAAATGAATTCCCGCCTCCACAAACATACAGTGTGGGGGGGGGGGGCAGGAGTAGAAAATGGCGTTTCGCGGGCGACGCGCGCTTTGTGGCCGGGCGCCGAGGCGTTCGCGGGCAGCTGCGGGCCGGGCTGGGCCGGGGGCGGTGCTGAAAGGCAGGCAGCGCCTCGCGGCGAGGGCGGGCGACACGCTGTTGCCAATTCTCGTACCGCCACCGGAGGCGCGTGTTCCACTCCAGAATCACCGCACTGGTGTACGCGGCCACGCTCCGCGCGTGCGAGGGCGAAAATGAGGTGGGAAGCAGTTGCTTGGCAGCCGGAACGGAAAGAAAGCGTGTGTAAGTTACCCGGGAAATGACATTGCTTTCGTTCGCAGAGGGTGTTATGAGAAGATGATGCGGTAACCGGAATCTAAGGAGAAACTCCATTTTCATGTTTCATTTCAAATTGGTTTCGTTGGCAGGAGATCGACGGGACTTTCCGAATATTCACAACTGCTACTAATCTGTCGCCCATGCAATGAAAGACGATCCTTTACGTTCTTGTTACTTCCAACTACAGCTGGAACAAATTTACATTCCCACATTACACGCAATGCCTTGCATTTATTTTTGGAGTGTAATTTTCGTCACGCAAAGTTTAGTTTACGTTAAAAAAGCATTGTGTACATAATTTAGATATATCCATTTTTATACATTTCTCACTAATTGCCGACAGTGTTTTTGAAAGTTCAAAATACGAACGTAAGAGGACACTACCAGAAAATACTTACGAATTTGTTAAATATTCATATGATTTTTCATATCAATATTCCTTTAAATGTTCCCTTCTATGCTTCTCGATTCAGAATACACATTACCGGCTTTTACTTTCATTTGCCGTATTTTTTGTTTGACGAATATCATTTTTATCGTCTAAATTACATATGCAAACAAATCCACTGCTCAAAATTTAATGTTAGGTTTAAAAGAAACATATTACAAATAATCCATAAACGGAGGTTTTCTGCTACAATAGGCGTAACATATCATTCTCGTCAACACACTTCTTTGGATACTCTCGCCACATTTTTGAAACCGATATATTTAAAATATTTTGAATTCGGAATACAAACACCAGTACGCTCGTAATTCCCACACCGAAAATCTCCTGGTTCGCAAATCCGCGGCAGAGAGGGCGAGCCGCAACACAATGCGAGCGGGTGCGCGCGGTGGGGCGGATCTGCCAGCGCACGCGACCCCGCCCTTCGCCGCCCCGCCCCGTCCCGCACTGCCTTTCCCCGCTCCACCCTGCCCCGCTCCGCACCTTCCCATCCAAGTTCCCTCGCCACCCCCCTCTCATCCCTTCACCAGCTCACTCCCTCTCACTCTCTCGCCCTACCATCCCCTTACCCTTCTTCGCTCCCACTCTCCACCTCGCGCTCTCGCCCTACCACGACCCGCCCCTTCGTCTCACCCCGTCTCGTCCTCTCTTCTCGCCCCTCGCCTCGTCCCTCTCCCCGCCATCGCCCCGCCCCCTCGCCAAACTCACTCGCCTTCCTCGCATCTCTTCGCCCTCTCACTCACCCCGCCCTTTCGCCCTGACTCGCTCCGCCCTCTCGTCTCTCCCTTCGACCCCGCCCCGCTCCGCTTCGCTCCCTGGTCCCGCCTCCTCGCCCCCTCTCCCCCGCCCGCCCCGCCGCGAGCTGCGCAGGCACGTGACGTCTACATTCCCCACGCGGCGCCGCGTGCTGGAGCGGTGAAAAACGAGCGCGCGCGGGGCGGGGAGGAGGGGGGGGGGGGCTGCGAGAACAAAAGGCGCGCGGGGGATCGCGGGGCGATCCGCGAGCTAAACGGTTGAGTCACACACGGCGCCCGCGCCGCCGCGCCCCCACGCGCTCTACCGTCTCCTCGCTCCCTCTGCCGCGGCTGCCGTTGCCCTTCACGCACACGACCGCACTGAGCCCGGCAATTATTGTGAGGGCTGAAGTGTCATAAAAATAGAAATATACCTCGTTACCTGAGAGAGATGAAGAATTTTTGGGGGAGAATTCTAATAATTAAATAAATATTATACTATTAAATATTGCTGAATGAATAAGATGTATTTTTTAATTTATTTAGCGGTTTGTTATAATCGTTTTTAATTTCAAAATACATGTTATCCGTTGTGAAAATCCCTTCACCTGGATGTGTTGCTTATTTGGATCCATCCTATAACTGCTTTCTCACTCATTGGAAATGCAATCTCCCTTTTAGTCCGAATGATCAGGTTGTTTCTCCCCATTTTGTACTCTTCGCCGTAAACCCCCGCTACTTCATTGCGCTGTCAGTATCATTGCCACTATTCAGCATCCCTGCGCTCTTGCACCGTCCCCCACGTTACTACCCCCCCTTCAATAAACTTCCCATTCTCAAACATACACGTTCATAGCCTACACAACTCTCCGGGCATTTCACATAACACACAGACACGAAAATAGTCGCCCCCCAAAAAACACAAACGAACACATACGTAGACACGTCATGTATACAAATATGCAAACACATGTACACAACTTCATTCGCACAAATACACAAATGCACACACTCCTACTCTTTTCCATCGCTTACTATCCGGTGCTCTCCCCGACATTATTCTACCTATTTTTCCAACACCACTCGCCGTTCTCGTCGTCCCTTCTCTTTGAAGCTATGTCCGCTTCTCTGCTGTGATCAGCGCTGCTCTCCCTGTCAGCCCCCTTCTCCCCCTCCGCCCCCTCCGCGGGACTCCATCAGCGGGCGACACCGCCTCGCCCAACCCCCGCGGCGCCGCGGGGCCGTGTCACGCACCGGGCCTCCCCGCGCCCCGTATTATGGGTCCAGCGTACAATTAGGGAGTGATGAAATTAATTAAAACAAGGGCTGCCTCGTGTCGGTTGACAATACGACCCGGCAGGAGGCAAACACCCCCCCCCCCCAGCGAGACCCAACCCCGGAGGTCCTCTGCCGCCCGCGTCGCCGAGGACTAGCTCGAGATAATTGCGCGATCGAGTTGAGTTTGCGTATAATTTGCGTTTAAATTAAAACGCGATTTGACGCGACCAATCTCGGGCCCTGCAGGTCCAAGAGGGTGAATAGCAAAGTGGGGCGATAATGCGAAATATTTCGCCGCGCGGCCGCCGCCGGCGCTTGCATAATGTATGCGAGGGTGCGGCGTCCGCGGCACGAGGGCCGACCCCGCGGCGCGGGAAGGCGCAAAGTAAACATTCGTAATCCGGCCAGGTACTTCTCGAAACGAAATGCGACGCCAGCGGGTGTCGTCTACGCGTCGTCCGTTCCGCAGGGGGTGCAGGAATCCCTCGGATTAGCAACAACAGAGTGTATCAGCCCCCCACCCCCCGGTCTCGCGCCGTCCGGTTTAACAGAGCCCATTATTTCCGCTGATAGCATCTGCGTGTATCGCTGCTGAAATATGTATAGCATGGGGAGCGGGCCGCGGTCCGCTCTAGTCCGGGAGGGGGCGCGGTGTGGTCTGCTGTGTTACGCCCACCCCGCCCCTCCCCGCCCATCTCGCTTGCCCCCGCCCCCGCCATTCCCGCCCTTCCCCGCCCCGCCCCTCTCCGCTACGTCCCGCCCGATCCAAGTTTCTCTCTCACTTCACCCCCTGGCGGCAGCGGTCCCTGCGCACAGATTCGCTATGATTTATGTCGCGGCGAGGAGGCGGGCGAGGAGCGGAAGGGGCGAGGAGGGCGTCGGGGCGAAAAGAGGGAGTTGCTCCCCGGTGGCGGCGGCGGCTGCCAACGCAAGGCGGCGCAACTTTGCGCTGAGCAGACGCCGCGATTGAGAGCGGATAAGCTGTGTTCCAAGTAGTAAAAACAAGGTTGTAAAATGTTGACATCTCCTGGACTAAGGATCTTATCTCCACCTTGTATTTTTACTTTGCGACAAGAAACGCGACATTTGTATTAAGTTGTTCTCAATAAATGACTCTAATGTTTATTTATGGTTATAATAATTTCAGAATGCTTTTTTATTGCAACTAGAAGATATATGAAGTTTTGTCACAATTCAATTCAAACACGGTCGTAACAGAAACAGTTGTGTTTATTTATGTCAAAGACAAAAGCTCTTAAAATTAACTTTAAACAGAGTTCAAAATTGTTTTTCAGCGAACACTAAATACAGTGTTTAGTGGACACTAATGGAAAAAAACGTTTATTACAAAACACTAAATATTTCAAGTAAAAATCAATATGTTCAGGTCTACTTAAGTTTCCATGAATCGAGAGTTATAAACAATGATAATTTTGGATTATTTATTATCAAGCACAATTGAGAATATTTTTTGCTCTGAATTCCATTACTATCCCCTTGATTCACCTGTTGTCTTCCTAACGAGAATAGAGTTACCTAATGAGGCACAATTTTCAGCTCGGCAACTCGTAAAGGCTTTTCGCACATTCTTCATTTATTCCGTTATTCTCCCGTACGTATTTTACACAGCTCTTGAAGAATGTTAGAAATTCGCATCAGGAACATTTTCCAGGCAATTCAATATTTCTTCTCCTCTGTCCTATGCAACATACCCGCGAAATCCTCATGAACATGCTTACATCATGATGAATGTCACAAAAGCAGTCACCATAAAAATTTCCCGACGTCCAGGAATTTGAACATTACAGCTCTATTCATCTCCGCGTGTAACGGAGTTTTGCGGCTTAACGGAGATTTCCTGTTTCGTTGCGTTACCCGTTTTCCTCCGCAGGTTCTAGTAACATATTACATCTCGCAGAAGCCAGCGGCACGGCGCTGGGGAACTCCCCTTTCGGTGTCACGCTTCTTTTTTTTCTTTTTCTTTTTTTTCTCGCGCGCCCTTGTCGCCCGTGCCCGGGAGGGGAGGGTCGCCGCACCTCAATTTGGGTAATGGAAAACCCCAGTGGGCGTAAATAACGGGGTTACCTCGCGAAGGCTGCGTTGGCAGATGCAGTGCTGCCACTCATCCGCTGTTTTCCTTCATCGCACGCGCCCCGGCGCACGCACATCTGCACCATCCCTCGCTCTCCCTTTTCACGAATTATCGAGAGATAAAAAAACTAGTTTTATTCGTTTGTGATAGATATTCATTTAGCAGCTGTACGTAAATCGTGGAAAACACAAAAAATATTTAATTATAGTTCTGGAAACTCCTTTCCCTGTCTTTTTATTAATATTTTGTTTTCCACGATAGAATTTAAGAGAGTGTTACAAACTTTTTTACGGTATTTTCTTATATTTGAGCTTTATAAATTTTTGCAAATTTCAGCCGAATTTTGTACTTTTTTATTTATTAATTGATTATATCAGAAATATGGCTAAGGACATCGTTTTTATGTTGGTTAGAAAAAGACGATGACTCACAAAGATAAGGTTTCAATAGTACCAACCAGCGTTTTCATAGAATAATAGGCATATCTTCATAGTTACATTACCGGATTTTTTAACTCTCTGTGTCCATTCTTCCATAAACCAGCTCCGATCGCACCCGCTCCCCGACAGATCACCGAACAACCAAAGTCAAAATTGCTACGTCCTCCCACGTCTCTCCTCAATACTCACGTTCGAAACAGGTTCCGAAAGGTTTACAGAGTCGTAATCGCACGTCGTTTTTATTCCCCTTCGCCGGTGGCGCTGCCACGACGGCACAGAAGCGAGAGATCGAAACCTGTCTCATCACACCACTTTTGGCACTTAATTCTGTTCGTGGATGTTGGTACTCGCGAGCAATAAAATGCATTGCACTTCAGTATCGCATTAGACTAGAAAATTGCCGCGTCTGTATTTGAATAGGTGGAGCGACCGGTGGTTTTACTGTTCCTGGAACGCGCGCGCGGTGGTATTAGAAACTAAAAGTGACTTAACGAGGCTGCGGAGCGGAGCAAGTCACGACGGCTGCGCTGGGGGCGGGAGCGGGGGCTGTGGCAGGGCGGAGAGCGGCACGGCCAGGCGGGGTGGGACGGGAGCGGGGGCAGCGGAGGGGCAGAGCTGGACGGAAAGAGGTTGGGCGGGGCGGGGGTGGGATGGGTCGAGGCGTGACGGGGCGAGACGGGGCGGGTAGAGGCAGCCTGGAGTGGGGTGGGGCGGGGCAGAAGGGTGGAGACGTGGTTGAGCCGGGTTGGGGCGGCGAGGGAGGAGGAGGCGGTAGCAGCGGGAGCGGGGTTGCCTCGACGGTGAGGCCGGCGGGCGGCGAGCGAAACCCGGGCGGATTCTTCGTCCCTGACTCACACGGTGGCCCCCGCGTCTCGCCGGCCGTCTGGGGCAGACCGTCGCTCGCCCAGAGGAGCAGCTCGGGGAAGGTGTGGGCGACGGCCGCAGCCAAGTCGACCTCGACTCCGACATTGCCGTTTCTCTTTCTTCACTGGCAACTTACTTATTGACACGCCCTTATTGAACCGCCCCAAACCGCAGATATCATCGTTGCTGCTTCTGCCAAAACTGTCTACTACATCATACTAAGCATTTACAGTCATTTACCACGCAGCTTCCACTATTCTCAAATTCAAGCCATTTTATTTGTTGTTCCAAAATTTACTCTTTACACAATGGTATCCTCTGTTTTATTCCTATTTTTCTTGAATTTTGCAACTTTATTAATTCTTTAGCATTGCGTTCTGCACAATTTCTATATATTTTGGTGCAACTAATTCTACCAGAACAAGTACAAGTATTAATACACACTTTTTTATCACTATTCTGACCTCCACAACCCTTCTTCCACACACATGCACCACACCAAATCACAAGCCGTGAGCCCAGTCGGGAGCTTAGAGGTTGTCCCGGTTGGGGCGGTGCCCCGGTGGTGGAAGATATCTAGTTGGGAAGAATCCCACAAGCCGACGTTTAGGTCAGCGCCAGATCTCACCATCCAGCGGGAGAAGATCACCTCCACCTCACAAGGAAAAGCCATGCACCACACTTGTTGACGCCAGTTGACGCGCCCGGGATCACAAATCAATCAATGCCTCAAGCTTTTACATCTTTTCCCTCTTGCTTCAATCTCCGATATTATTTGGTCGCGTCCACCCCCGCGCCCATGGAGCGCCCAAGCAGCCCGGCCATCGCCTCGCGCGGCGCGGCGCGGCGGGCTGGCGTGCCGCGGGCGCTCTCTTTCCCCAAGGTCGCACTCGTCTTTGTCTGGGAGGGCGCTCGCTCGCGGCGCAGCCCCCGCCAGCGCGCGCGGCGGTCGTCGACTCCGCGCCGGGTTCGATGCCGCGCACGGGAACGAAATGGGCGAGATCGCTAAACGGAGCAGTTCTTTTTTCTTCTTCTTTTTTTTCACGTCCGCCTGAGAAAAAACGGCGCTTTGGGGTGGGGAGGCGAAATGGAAATCCTGACGTGTTTGACAGTGGGGAGGAAAAAGCTGGGGTGGAATTAATTCGTCGTGTACGAGTTTTTTTACACAATCTAATACTTTTCGAATGAAAATCTTGGGAAATGATGCATTTAAGATTTCAGGGGAATGCTGAATGTTCAGATATTTCACCTCCCTTAGGTTTATAATAGTGTCTAGGGCGGCGTTTTCTCAACAATACCTTTTCTTCACGCTCGTCTACATGTCAATAACACGCGTTGTCTTGAGAGCCTTTATCGCACATTTCGGGCAACGCTGTTAGAAGCAATCCATTTTATTTGGCAACCATTTAATTTCATATTTAGTACTCGTTTTGACTTCAGATTTTTTACGTTCCTTGTGTTTGTTCCAGTCATTCAAATATGCTTATTACATTGTATTATATAACGCCTCTCTTGAATCTATTCAACCTAAGCGTTAACTCTCTCCGAAAATATTTGAATTTGTTACAAAAAATTCCTAGAATTCATAATTAAAGCCCTTCATTTCGTTATTCTAATCTTCAAAAATATTTCATTAAGTCCCAAGAATAACCCTTCGCATTCAATATTTATTTGAAGCATATCAGGCCCTGTCTCTCTTTTATTTCAAGTGTGACTTCCAACGCGTTTTTTCCCTTCGTCCTTTCCGCCATTAAATAAACATAACTCAGCACAATGCGTTGAATCAAAGCTTTGAGAGGAGTCACGTCGGAGCTCTTTTTCTGGCTGTCAGCGGCGCACAGGAGCCCGGCGCCCCCGCCCCGTTCGTGGAAGAGGCTGCGTTTCAATATCCACACGCGCCCGACGCGTTTTCAATTATTTCTGACGCCGCCGCGGGGGCACATTGGTCGCGCTGCCAACGTCGCGCAGTGGGTCGAAATTGCACTTTGAGATCGCGTTGTTCATTTTCTGTGATATAGAAATTAATATTTTTGGTGGCATAAAATATACATAAATGAATATGGTATTAATCGTAATAAATCACGAACAAGAACACAGTTTTTATTTCATTTTCAATATTTTTATTTACATTCTGTTTATTTCGTAATATGAGAAATGTTAACCACTTATTTCTTAACTAACACTCATTATTAAATTTATTATAAAGTTTTCTTGACTTTGAAGGTGTAATGGAAATGGTACGTACTCGGGTTTGTGAGCTCAAACATGGTCGAACTCATGAAGTTTTAGAGTCGAAAAAGTTCTATGTGCGTCTTACTTCGGGAGGAAATGCCTGGAGATTTGCTTCATGCCAAAAAACAGCCTAAATGAAGTTTCAGATTTAAAAAATGAAACCTCTTCATTTCCCTTGTAGTACCTTCGTTCGTTACTAGGTGGAACTGTTGCGATATATCTGCCCCCTGTCACACATACACTAGTACGACGAAAGCATGAGTGAGATGGAGATTGTTTCATCTCCGTTGCTATGTGGCTTCGGAAGAACAAGTTTTCGTCTCACATTTAGACCTCTTACACAGTTTAGCGACAAATGGAATTTTTCAGTTGTGAATTAATGTTTACCATTTGACCATTATTTCGTGAGTTATAAATCGAACATTTTAACTCTATAGTACCTCTAGTTCACCTCTTTCACGCAGTTTTGTGATAAATTGCGATTTGTCTATTCAGAATTTGTCGTTTTATCATTGCTATCTGAGTTTTAAATAAAAATTTTCAGTATTTTAATAGCTCTATCTCGTAAAACATTCAGAACTTTACTCTGTATTTCCAATATTTGCCAACTTTGAGGTATGTTTCACCCATCATTTTGAGTAATCACATTTTTACCTACGGTTCGGAACACTGTGGCTTGGTGGATGCGGGGACGACTGCCCCTAACGAGACTTTTCGACAGTCATCGCTCCGCTCATCAGCCCTGCAGTGATGTAGTGGAAGATACTCGGGGTGGGCAGAAGAACGGCGAGGGCAGTATCGATGTTCTGCCCTCCGGCGCTGCCCTTGGTTCCGAACTCTCGCACCTGCTCTCGCACACGTCACACACATCTTTCCCCTCCGAATTGCCGCGACATGCCGAATGGTAGATGCTTTTTCCGTCAACATTTGTATTTCACTGGAACTCCTCCTCCTTTCTCTGATCACAGTTGTCACTTGGCTTGTGACTTTCTGTAACTACTGGAAAATAAGTAACATAGATAAGAGCGTGGGCTTTCGCGGCTGGAATCGTAAGTAACACAGATATTCCGTCTCGCTGCTTTCTCTCCTGGAATAAATTACTCTGCCATATTTCTTGTGTTCTCGTTGTTACACAAGATCTACAATGCTCTCTTTAATCACTGAGAATGAACAACTTTAATACTCCTTGGATACTTACTCTCCCCTCTACTTGCTTTTCAAAATTTTCTTTCTTTTTGTATTACGTGTTTCTTTGATTTTCCTTATCCAGTAGTATACATCTGTAGCTTTGTCGTCTCAAACTATCCTGCCTATGCATTCATTTTTATTACCCCTTCAGCAGTGCCTTTTGATCCAATTCTACCTCTTGCTCCATAATTTCTTCTCTGGGCCTCATCTCATCGTCGCCACTACTATCATATCTTCAGCTTCCACCTGTCCCTCACCCCGCATTTGCCGCGTTCGTCATACACGTCCACAGAAGGCGAGTCTCTCCCAGCGAGGAAGGTCAGGGAGAAAAAATGCGAGGAGCGAGGGGCGAGACTAACCCTGTTAAGGCGCGCCGCCTTCACCGCGCCCCTTGGAAGCGCCGCGCCGCGGCACAAAAACGCTCTCGGATAATGCGCTCTTATTTGATCTCCTTTCGACCGAGGATAATAGTTCATAATTAGCTAGTCATGAAGGCGATACTAATAATAATTCTCGTTAAGAGGGGAGGCCACGGCTGGCCGCGGTGTAGCTTGTGGCAGCGCGAGCGGCGTCTGTGGCGGCGCGGCGTGCTCGCCCTGCCTGGTAGGAGCCATTTACCGGCGACTCTATGAACCGCATACGCGCATTACACTTGCTTGCCCCTCCCCACAATTACCCCCGCCGTAATTCGAATGTTTCTCTCGTATGAAACCGGTGAGATTTGTTGGGTAATGATCTTAATTGATAGATCTCGATACTTCGAAATACTTAGGTTACTGATACTCGTCCAAAATTTTGGGTTATTTAATAAAATAATTGGACCCCTTTGGACATAGGAAAATATGGGGAGAAAAAAGTGTTTGTAAACTGCCCTTTGACCTGTGGCGTACGCTGTTGTAAGTTTCTACCGTCCATTATTTTATTAAGGGTGGTTGTTTTTAATTGTTCACTTTAAAAAATTGCCCGGGAATAAATATTTTCATTAAAATATAATTATCTTTTATTCTTTTGCTTTTGTAATACTTAAAAAAGTCTCTCATTATAAACAATCGTGTTTAAACTTATTTTCTGTAATAATGTTATAGTGTTATTAATGTGTGTGTTTTTCTTCTGTTTTAGGTGAGTATCCTACATTGGACAACACGTTATTTAATCGAATAATCCTTGGTTGTGGGTGAGTAGAAATAATTAGTTAGATAAATAGTTCGAAACTTTAAATAAGTTACATCTACTTTAAGGCTAAAAAGTTAAATGTAAATGAGTTTCAATACTCATAAATGTGTAACGCGTTAACCTGATGATACCTTATGGAGAAATTACAGACTCAAACGGTATATGAAAATAAAGTAATGAACACAGATTTTAATAGAAGCGATTTTAAGCCAATTTACGCATTTAGACCACACTTCTGTTGCTGTCATTCATTATTTTAAGACAGTTAAAACTTTCTACAAAATTTACATCATACTTTTCATACATCGATTTCTTTAATAATTCAGCGTAGCAATCTCTTGTTAAGGGATATTTAAGGATTATTATGGATGTTTGATCACACATTGTGAAGTACACAACCCACTTTTTTTTCATTTCTTATCACGCAGACGAGACTTTAAGGTAGCTAAAACTTAGTACAAAATTTACTTACTGACAACACTCTTTCCTTCTATCAATACTTTTGACAATTCAATATTCCATCTCTGGTTTGGATTATTTCATTAGTAATCACGTAGGCGTTAACGAATTTTAATTGTCCTCCTGAATGTTGTTGCGCGTTGTACACCGCGGCACCGGATGCGGCCGGGTATTTGCATGCGAAAGCCGTCGGGCGCGCGTCTGCCCGAAGACAAGCGCGGCTTGATGAGCGCGCGGCCCAGCCCCTTCCCCTCCCCTCCCCCCTTCCCTTCCGCGTGTGGGTCCGCGCGCCCCCTCTCCGGCCAGCGAGTACCTGCAGGTAGCGTTGACGGATCGCAATCCGCAAAAAGAGGCTGCCGGTGACCTTCACGCTGGCCGCCCTGCCCGTTACTCCATTGTGCAGTGCAACAGCAACATTCCTCGAAGGGCAGTGTTCTTCCTGTGCAGGCGCCGTGGCCGGCGCAGCCCCTGCCGCCGCCGACTCTTCCTCGGAGGGCGCGGCGGCGGCGGCGGCGGCGGTAGCCTTTCCTCGCAGGAGAAAGAGTTTCAACGTTTCAAAACGTTTCAGATTTATGTATCTCTAAAATCGATTTTCGTAGTATAATTACATATTTTCTAAAACAAAAAAACGGTTCTTTAAATTCATTTCTTTCCGTGAATTGACAAATTGTTCTTGGTTGGCGAATTCTTGCCGTGGGGAGAAAGACTTCTCAAAACCACGAATTAGGAATGCGACCAGCGAAACATGGAATTAGACAAGCAAAAATCTACTAGCATTGTCTAGAAGTAGCAGATTAATTAAGAATAAAGAAAATAATTATCCAATCTGGCGAACCGATCTTAGATATTATTGTTCCTCCAGATTAGCATTACATGTAACAATAAAAAACGTAAACACTGCATTCTACGCTTATTGAATTAAGTGTTTTAGACATTAACCTGTTTCCAACGTGATTCGTAATTAAGATTTATAATCAACACGGTATTATTTATTTCCTTAATACAAGCAACACTAGCAATTTCAACAACAGTAGGATACAAGTTTTAGAGCACTCATCCACTCGAGAACAAGTTGCTGGCTTTTTTCTCAAATTAAACACTCGACTTCTGTTTCGGTTATTCTCTGCAACCGGACGTGTCGAGTCGTGCATTCGCGCAAAGTGAACTCCACAGCAGAACCTCCGCCGATTGTATGTAACATCCCTTTCTCTGCGGTTGCAACACGTCATGCCACAGCCGTCCTCACCCTCACCTCCGCTGCCGCCGCCGCCATCACTACTACCTCCCCCTCGGCCAACGCCGCCACCACCGCCTCCACCGCCACCACCGCGACCACCGCCACCGCCACCGCAACTGCCACCGCCACCGTCTCCACGTCTGCCGTCGCCACAACCACCACCACCACCACCACCACCACCACCATCACCATCACCATCATCACCACCACCACCACCACCACCACTACCGCCGCCGCCGCCGCCGCCGTCGCTGTCATCCGCTCCGGACGGTTACGGGTGTAGTATTCTCCTCCACTTGACAAAACCAAACAAAAAGCGCGCAGCAACAAGCGGCAGCCACTCCATCCCGGGCTTCCGGAAGTGACGTCGGCCGAGCGCAGTTCGCCGTCTCGTGTCTTTGACTCTGCGCCTGCTCGTCCGTCGCGCAGCGTTCGCCTGCGCGCACGCTGACTCGCAGACGCCGCGCAGAACCAGTTTGGTCTGCGAGTATAACAGCCGGGCTTCCATGCTACCGCCACTGCAGCCGCCGCCGCCGCTGCTGCTACCGCTTTTACAAGCATACTTATATGCGCGAGAGTGTGATCGCATTCGAAAGAGAAAAGTGGAGTCTTGGGGAAAAAAAGAAGGAAAAGACGATCGGGAACATGTGTTTCTTGCCGTCCGGTTACTTCGCTTTTATTGTCCCTCCAGGCTACAATTGCCTAATCAAAGTGTACCATCGTGGTGGTATTCCTGAACCGTTGTTGCCGGCGTCAATAGCTACTCGATCGAGACTTGGTTCTGTCTTCGGCCTTCTGAAACGGGAATCTTTTGTGTTGGGTTTCTCGGGGCTTTTTTTCTTGTCGACTCCAGGGAATATCCCAGAGGCATCGGTGGATCTCGTAACAAGAATACTCAAAACATCTCATGGGCCCGGACAGCTCCACACGAAAAGCGGGAAAGTACCGCTGCGAGGACTGGTTCCTGTTCAGAGGTCCGACTTTCGCAAGGGAGGTTTTCCGCCTGGGAGAGTCGCCTTTATGGCAATGATACAGTTTTCTCATTATAGCGAAGCGTCATACGTTATGGCGAGCGGTGCCGCGGGACCGGTTCTTCTCTAATCGACTCCCACGCGTGTCGCTTCGGCGATCGGTCGGTCGGTCGATCGATCCGTCGATCGACCGCCTCGAGAGAACCTGTCGACCCGGCGCGGACGGGGCGTCGACACCGCTCATTCGTCACGTTGCCGTTAGAGCGAACTGGACTGTGTACAAACACACACGCCCTTGGGAGCCGGTGCCGGCGGATCAGGTCTGGCGACTCGCGAGTTCGCCCTCGCGAATATTCCTCAAGGTTGCGAGAGCTACTGGCGACGCCCCGGTCCTGGGTGCATTGGCAGCTGCCGGTAACGGACAGGCTCCGAACAGCGCTGACCTGCATTCGCGAGATAAAATTAACGTAATTTATAGAAACATATCTGTAATTCTAAAATGCTTCCCACTTGACCTCAAACTCATCGCGTACTTCTTTCTTTTCAATTTTTCTTAAACGGTCTCTACGACTCTTCTTTTTCATATGATTTTAAAACATATATATATATGAATATTTCAAAATTCAAAATATTTAAAAATTGTATGTTTTGGGATCCTATTTACTTTCTCTAATAGAGGAGTGAAAAAATATTCTATACACATATTTATGTTGTAAAGACGCGATTATTGTTCCATGGAGCAACTCTGATTTATTAAAAGTATTGAACCATAAATTATCAGCTTCGTTGAAAACCTTCTACAATGTAGAATTTGTACAGCATTTTCCCAAATAATTAAACTGAGAGTATCGTGTTTCCGTTAGGATTTCCATGCAATCCAGAACGAACATGGATTAATCGCCCTAAATACGATACAGGACTATTAGCGAAAAAATCAGTCGGTACAAGATTAAAATCAAATCGATTCGTTGTACATAATGAAGCAATAAGAGACCATGATACACGCGCTTTCTGCTTGAATTACAGTTCTCAATTCAATCTTTAAGTTGTAATCATTGCCTCATTGACGATGTCGTAATATATAATTACTTGATACTCATAAATTGTCAAGAATATGAAAACGTATAAGCTCGTAATTGGCTACATAAGCGTAGAAACTTGGTAATCTAACAGTTATTGATAATAACTGTTCGATTTTATTGTTACGTTCTCCATTTATATCCTCGTGTACTACTTACCATCTTACGTTTCAATTAAATAGGGGAATGATACGTGAGCGGGCAAACCGTTAACTGTCCCGTTTTAAGAGACATGACACCCAAATCTCGGACGGATTACGTATACTATTGATCCGCGGCCGAAAAAGACGTCCCGCATAAAAAAAAAATGAGGTAGAAAGAGCGAACTGGTGCTGCGCGCCCACTGGCTGCGCGTAACGGCGGCCGGGCGTTGGGCGCAGCGCGGCCGTGCGCAGCCGTCCAATTCCCCGTCCTCCCCCCCTCGTCCCTCGCCGCCCGTCCCCGCGCCGCCGCCCGTTCGCCGAAGTCAGGTGGCGACACGGCATGCCGACACGCCCCCTCCGAACGTGCTCTGGCTATTTTAAACCCCTCGCATTCTTAATCGCGGGAAGCAAATTAGCAGTTACATCCATCACACATTTTAATCACGGTTATCTTCTGCAGGTGGAAGGCTCGCGTTCGCACGTTCGCAACAAAAAGACACGCCGCGCCTTCGCGGCCCCCTCGTAATGCTAGGCTTTTTCCCGGTCAGCCCTGCGGGAAGGAATGCCATGTCAATCTATAAATAGCCGCCGCCGCTAATGTTTAATTAATGTAATTGCAGGCTGCTTTGGGCCAAAACAAACAGGAGGGCTGCCTGTTTATTGGCGACTGTTGTTCCCGGTGGCGGTAACGGTGTCCGCTATTTCCGGGGACGCGGCGCCGTCCATAACTCAAGACGCGTGCGTAGGATTGGGTTTACGATTTCTCTCTCTGGGAGACTTGCGCAACAATGCGCGTTTAATAATCAGGTAGGGACGTGGCTACGAACAACTCAGCCTCCTTCCTTGGGAAGACCGCCATTACAATAATCGATGTCCGTTATCGTGGGAGGGTTATGAAATGCGATCCTCGCTTACGAAAGGTTTTGTATTCGATATCTTGAAAAGATAAATGAGATGTACGCAGCCTAGGAGCGGGTAGCTTGAGCAACGTTTCTCATAGTGGATTTTATCTTCTTCATGAGTTACAGTTTTACTACGTACAAAGCGGAATACAAGATCTGCGTATCTTTTATAACAAAATTGGCTACTTTCTATTCTTACAGTTTCGCAGAAGTGAAAACATAGCCAAAACATGTGTTCAACATACGATTTTTTAACATCCGTATCGAATGTACTTTCTATTGGCCCTAGAAATTCCAAGGTATAAATGGCCCCATGCATCACCCAAAATTGAAAACTAGCAAAAGCAAACAATCATCGGTAGGTCTCTCCCCCTGGTAATGATAGGGCTAACACAGCTAGGGTAAGTACTATGTCCATAAATTCCTTTTCCATTGTTCGTGCCTCTTCCAACGTGTTGCAGAGTTTCGAGTGAAAATGCATGAATAGAGTGAAGTAGAACCACCCAAACGGGAAATTCTTGGGTCAGCGTTTTAGAACACTTACTCTTGTCAGCTTCGGGCATCTTTGCATCTGAACTACCGCATTCCCACTAGACTTTTATACTCTCCAAAGACCGCTAAGATGTAATGAGCGCATCGAGAAACAGCTAGGAAACGACGGTTCTGCCTAAACTGAGCGTTGGAAACGGTTAAGCGGCCGCATCTGTCGCTCGCGGGGGGAAGGACGCGCGCGCGGCAGAGCGTGGACTCTGTCAGAGGAGCTGAGATCAGCTGTCGATAGGCGCTTGACATTGCTGCCTTCTGTATCCGTGTCAATCCCGCTTGTTATTCCCCTATCGCATCATTCTTATTTCGACATGGTCGTAAATATAATCTAAGATGGAAATGAATATTATAGCTGCGACAATTAAAACGTTTCTTTTGTCACGTTTTCAGTTCTAGATTCCCATATTTGCAGACGACTTTTCAGTTTCAAACTACCTGATCCGCTACGCCGTTTCGGGTATTTCGAGTTATCCGCCTGCAACCTGCAAACTGTACTCCTGTCGCTCATAGATTCGTTGGAAACGAAAGGCTCGTACACTTAATGTGGGCAACGCTTTTTTGCCGATGAATAATTTTACCACACAAAGTAAGTTGGATTTTAATAATTAATTGTAATATCTCGAGAAAGATAGTATTTGCTGAATCTCTAAACAGAATGCTGAATAGAAAGCGAAATATATTAATTTCGCTGAAAATTAAAACTAAACGGTAAAATTAAAATATGCGATGGATAAATTTTTAAGAATTTTGTAAAGTAGGCTCAAAGTACATATGTATCAATTGAGATCAACTCTATTAACATTCATCTTTATTAATCAAGTTCCTTATTATTAGCTCAAATTGCTTCCGCAATGATTTGTTCTCGTTAGAATAATCTTTCTGCATCATTTTTCTCGTCGCTATTGTCACACCCATTAATGCTTTTCAGCCACAGCTCCGAGAGCTTACCTTCCAGCTCGACCCTCTGCCAATCAGCATGGTCCCCTCGCATTCTGCTCCACTTGCACGCATTAGTTTTCCTTGTTCCAAATTGCCTTCTTCCGTAGCACCATCTACTGGCAATTGCCGCCATCTCATCTCAACACTCAAGTCCTCGCGACGTACTCCATTTTCATCTCTTCTGTCGACTGCCGTCTTCAGAACAAGTCGCCGCACAATGGACCAACTGAGAATGCCCGGCTATCATCTCGAGGGCGTGAAAAAACACCCACTCCGTAGCCACGTCTCATATTGCTTTCCTCTCAATTTTGCATGCCCCTCCTCGTCCACTCTTGTTGCGACCAGCGTGCCCAATTCCCTTCAGACTCGAACCTGTTTGTGAAACACGTAGTAAAATGTTCTGCAGCGAAGACGTCCCTTTCTGTGAAAGAGATCCACTGGCTTTACAACTTGTTTTTTCTACCGGATATCATTTTACAGGAGAAGTTAGGAGAGAGTTACGAAAAATTCACCGTTACATCAATTTGCGGTTTATATACAGCTATAACTCACACACGCAGTAAAACGCTTTACACAAAAAAAAAAACTCTTCTGTACCAAACACAAGAGGACTGAGATATTCACATTGGGGAAATTATCGAAATTGCCCCTTCCAAAAAATATAAACCGTTAGTGTTCTGTTTTGATTATAAGAGGCCTCTCGGACAGACAAAAACCGCAGCCTCGGCGCGAAGCTGCTGCAGCAAACGAACTCGCTGGGCAAAGTCATTCGATCCACATTTCCTTCCCGCGTGCCTATATCTCCCGCGCGCGAACGTGATTCGACTACAGAATCCGAATAAATGTATTTCTTTCCTATTGGGATTGTGGTTTCTTTCATACTCGAAATTTTAGGTCTCGTTTCTGAAGCTTTCTTGGAAAGCATTGAGTCCCAACTATTCCTAAGAGACTTTTACCTAGAGTTAATACAACTCTTCTAAGTGCAATTATTGTAAATGTTAATGAAATAATTATTGTTACCGTTAACAAATTTACTTGTCTGAAATTAAACTCAAGTAAATGCTATTAGAATATTACCAAAATTCAGCTACGAGTAAAATAGCTTATGGAAGTCCACGGCAATACGCAATTTCAAATTATATTTGAATTACGTGTGAATCTATTAAAATCAGCACTGAACGTTATTCAATGTATGAAGTACGTAAAAACATTAAGAAAAGTAAATGTAAAAGTGAAACATTTTGAAAGTACCTTGTAGTGAAATTAAAACAACTGCAAATAAATAAAAATATCATTATTTCACCCTCATCGTCATCATTCTCAAACACAAATATTCTAGAGTACAAATTTACTATATATTTACATTATCATTTCAGCTAAAGATTACTGTTCGTACTGTTCTCGCGGCATGAAAATACGTCCTCTCCATTGTTATTCCCACAAGGGCGAATCCTTCTCGCGCCCTACATGTCACCTCTTAAGAAGGCAATTACTTTCTCACCTGCCCCGTCAGATATCTCCCATTGCTGAGGCGCCGGCCGCGCCTCGCGTGTTGCCGCTGGCGACGTCTTATAAGGACGCGCTATTTTCGCCCCGGCTGCCCCACGCCGGGCCTGCAATCACAAGTTCGGCTACTTCTGGGAGTCGTCGTGACCACCTCGGGGTTTGTGGGTCTACCGTGAGATCCTCTTTCTCGCACTCGTTCAGTAATGTTGATCCACGAATGGATACCAAGCCAGCTCGCATTGAATGTGTACATCTACACCTCTTGATTATAATCAAGAAGTTTCGAAATTATTCAGTAAGTATTACGAAATGTGTTCATTAACGTATTATTCTCTGTGTCTCGCCTGTTTCTTCAAAAAGCAATATGTCGGTTGCTGGATTTTGTGGTGGGTATCACATTGAGAGCTTAGTGGCAGAGGTGTAGGACCTTGAATCAATTATCTTCAAATGCGGACTCTCAGACCAGAGGAATTTGCCACAAATGGGCCGGTGGCATCACACACCACTGTGTGTCTCATGTAGCCCTTCTGTACAATCTATCTCCGATCATCATTTGCTTCTCATAACCAGATTTATACGACGGAAGGCAAAATCGAATCACTTCTGTGATCACCGGCCCCAAAAAAGAAGACGGCCTCCCTGGCCTGCGCGTGGAAATTAGTGCGGTATTTTTTACATTAGATTGAATGCTGGCGTCGAAAACATCTTTAAATACCATATTCCCAGAATACAGCAAATATAGGGAGAAAATTGGTAATAATCTATCATGACGTAAAATTCCAAAGGAAAAAGAAATTAATGGAACTAGAGGTCAAAGAAGAACTTCAACAAATTCAGCTCCAGTAACAAACACAACTTCATCCTTAACGAAAGTTTCGCCTCCATAGTACCCCTGAGTGGATTTGCATGCGGCTGAAGTAGCTATCCCTGGCACGAGGTACTCTGCGAATGCTGCGCACTACTGCTCAAACGAAAAGTGTTCACGGAAAAGCGAACGCCGTCTCGCGTGCCTCACCGGCGCCTTGGTCCTCGTAACCACCTTCCCAACTCGCTCCACGCACATCTCGCCTCGCCCGTGCACGATCCGAGCCCACGTGGTCGGCGTCCTCCGGGGCTGTTCAAACATTGAGCGAGGCGAGGCTGCGCGTCGCCCTCAAATATTCACGGCGGCGGCGGCGGAGGCAACGGAGGCGGAGCAGGTAGACGCGCACACTGGGCGAAAGTGCGGTGCAAACCGGAAAAATAACATTAATTTCCTGCCTCTCGTTGAACAATGTTTGAGAGCTCAATGGTATGATGCAACTATTTGGATAGAAAATGCTGTTCGAGATAACATTGTTAGTGTAAATCAAAATAAAAAGTGCAGTTTTTGAAGGGATTAATAACAGTATACGTGTGAACTCTCAAACCAAGGACACGGTTTTTTTCGTAAAATACGTCTTTCCCAAGCTCTACTAAAGAGTATTTAATTTGGTTTGAAAGTCATATTAATGAAGATGCTCTTGGGATTAACTAGAGCTCGTTAATATTTATATTTTTTTTAGATTACCACCACTAAATGCGGGTACGTAAATAAAACTTCAATTTGTAGCACTAGTGCTAAAAGTGAGACGATGTTCAAATGTTAACGCAATTAATTGATTTGTGTACGTAAATTAAAATCAAATAAACGACAGTTAGGCTGTCTAAAAAATAATCTATGACATTCGCGGTAAAGGTAATTTTATTTTTCTCATGGGCCTATTGACCTCGTAACGCAACCGTTCTTATTCGCAAAATAAAATGCCACTTTTAGTATATACATCTATTTTCGTTCCGAAACGGTTGTGTGATCAACGCAATCGAAGCCGGTCGTTACGCACTCCATCTCATGCCTCGACGTGCTCGCCTGGGCCTATTTTGGTCCACTGTGCGTCGGCGCTGGAGACGGCGGCGGCGCAGACAGCGGGACCGATTACGTGCGGCGGCGCGCTCGTCCATCACGGGGCGGCGGCGGCGGCGGCGGCGCTGGCAGGCGCCGGCGTCCGGGAGACGTGTCGCGTTGACATTCCCGGCAGCGCCCGCGGGCGACGGCGGGCGGCGGCGGCGGGCAGCAGCGGGCAGCAGCGGGCCATGGGACGGGCCGCGGAGCGTCATTATTCAGCCAATGTTCTGCTACGCCGCGTCTGGCGAGCGGTCCGCGTTCCCGCCCGTCCGCACTCCTCGCCCGCCCGCACTCCCTGCCCGCCCGCCCGCCCGCCCGCCCGCCCGCACTCCCTGCTCGCCCGCCCGCCCACACTTCTTGCTCGCCCACCCACCCGCCCGCTCTCCCTGCTCGCCCGCCCGCTCTCCCTGCTCTCCCTGCTCGCCCGCCCGCCCACACTTCTTGCTCGCCCACCCACCCGCCCGCTCTCCCTGCTCGCCCGCCCGCTCTCCCTGCTCTCCCTGCTCTCCCTGCTCGCCCGCTCGCCCACACTCCCTGCTCGCATTGCCGCGAGCGCCAAAAGCATTGCGAACGAAATGCCTGCGCAACTCCTGTACTTAGTTTTTAAATCGAGTTTAAGCTTTAAAATAGAACTTCTTATATATAAAATTTTAACATATGAGGGGAAGTTTTAACCAGATTATAGTTAATAATTATTAGGTCAATAAGGAGTCAACAATGGACGCTGTTGAAGTCTGTGAAATGAGGCAAATGTCGAAGTTTCTAACCAACAAAGTCCGTTTTTTGTGATATCGGTTGAATGTCGTTTAATACTTTTCGAAATACCTTTTTATACGAAAAACCCTGCATAAATAAAAGTGCCTTTTTCTTGGTATAGCGCCATCTTCAGCTACAATTCATTAATTTCGATTGTTTCTTAACTTCTGTGAAGTGACTTTTAGTTGCTCTGTTTTATTGCATTAAGTTCATAGGACAGTACATTATTACAAAAACATTTAACTATTCCTCTAGTTACAAAGCTGTCATTTGTAAGAAAATCATAAATGCCGCGTGGGGTGACAAATTTGGAGGAAGGAGAATATAAACGACCGTCACTGGACCTTCTGGAGTACGTTGAAATTAAAACATTGTCACTAAACTAAGATGCTCAACAAATCGTGCTGTTATTTTAGCAATACCATGACATGTCACTCATGAACGGGCACTATTGGGAAGTATTAAGGTCGATATTGGGAAGTATTAAGTTAAGGATGATTCTGTTACTTTTACATACACAGAAATTAAAAATGATGTGGCATGTGTGAGAGCCCTACAGACTAAACCATCCCCCAGAATAAAACTTCCAAAGAAATGGAAAGTACCTCGAATCACCACGTACGGTCACCGAATGATTGTCTGTCTGCCTCAACTGCGCGAGGGAGGAGTCGAGGGCGCGCGGGAGCGAGTGCAGTGGAGCGGGTTGACGCCGCGCGGTGAGGGCCGCTGGGCGCGCTGCGAAGGGCCGTAAAGCGAGGCGAGTGCGCAGGGCGCGGCTGCGAAGGGCGCGCCGGTGCTTCCCGATGCAGCGATTCGACCTAACGGCAGAAGGGGTCGCGCCGGCCATCGCGCACCCTAAGGGGCCGAGGACGCCGCCGCCGCCCCTCGTGACGCCATAAACCCTTCCCCTCTACGGCGACTGAAGGGTCTAAGATTCCGATCGTTTCCTCCAGGCACTCGTCGTGATAGAATCCCAACCATCCTCATCACTTGATGGGCGATCGGGATGTTGTGTTCTTTGACGGGGAACGTTTCAGAAATTGCTGGATAAACGTTAGTGGCTTTTCAATGGCACGGGAAATATTCTGAATTATTGGAAGGGGTTTTTATCATAATAAGCCATTGTTGATGTTTTTTATTAAAACATATTTCGGGGCCTAAAGAGTACATTTCCACATACATGACTAAGATTGCAGAAATGAGAATAATTATCACAAGTATCATTAGAGTTATAAAAGTAAAATCGGTCAGAGATAATGTTCTGTTTCTAAATGCTGTTATAAGTGTTATCTTCCTTTAGAACATCTTTTGTGAAATGTATGTTTCAAAGTATACCATTTGAAATGTTATCCAAAACATCCCACATTACGATAAAAATACAGTGTACACTAATACTACAATCAAATCAACCACTCACATGAAAATCCTTTTATTTCATCTTGCGCCGGAGTTCAATCTCGCCACCTAAGTCGTTTCCACGCCTGTCTTGACGAGCAACGATTGCCTCGCTGACCTGCGCGTCTTCACGCCGCCTGGAGCCCCCGGGAGCGTCGCAGCCGCCGAGGAGCCGCCCTGGGCGACGGCGGCCGCGGTGATTGATTCTCCGGGCGATGAGTTCCGACACGCCTCTCATTCGCCCATGAGCGGTGGTGGGCGCAGGGGGGGGGCGGTGGGCGGGCAGGGGATGGCGTGCGCAGGGGGCGGCGGGCGGGGCGGTGAGCGGCGCGACGGTGCGTCTGTCCCCGGCGTCTCCCCGACGTCTCATGACTGCCTTCTGGCCTGGAGGGCACCTTCAAGTCGACTGCAGTTCTCCATCCACCATCTGTCTGGATCTTGACACCCTTCATTTTAGACTTGCCTTTGATATTTATTTCCGCTCTTTTTTCTACAATAAATGTCTGTCTACCTTAAGCTTTTTGCTTCTTCTAGTCATCATTTATTGATTGATGTTTCCGTGCACGTCAACTGTTAGGGAAATTAGTCCCGACAGCGTAGTTATTGTTTTACCGCGGGATGTTGCAGTGTTCTCCCACAATAGATGGAGGGTTTCGGCGCCGACCAACATCTCGGCCTGCGGACTTTCACCTCCAGGTATCTCTCCCAACGGGGTGCCGCCCTAGACGGGCCAATCTTTACGCTCCCTATTGGTCTCCCGACTTACATGTAAATGTTGTGCATGTAAGTGCAAGGAGAGAGGACAGGACTAGGAAGAGGAACGAAAGATCACGTGCGGTTCTTGGTCCATTTCGTGAGTGCAGCTCCAGTATTCCCTGACATTGATCAGAGAAACGACGAAACACTACCAATAGGAGCAGCCGGTCACTACAATTCTCTACAGACATAGTCTGTCATGGATAGTGAAAAATAAAGTAGGTGTGTAGTACGTGAATTCTACTCATTGTAACCACCATTTCAAAATACCGTTTTGAATCGTTCTCGATGCCTCTCTAACTTCTCACTGATGTGAAGGGATGCTTTCGTCTTTTCGTGCCCCTTATGCACTTTTTCTCAAGCTGTCTATGTAAGCAATCTATTGTCTTCTTTGGCATCAGGGAACACCCGATAGCGCATGGTGTCCTGCTTCTCAGACGTGCCCAAGGCCGGGGATCAAGCGACCGGAACGGATCACGAAATACCTCTTAGGAATTGCCACATTCATATACTTCCTTCCTTTTAATGTTTCTCTAGTGTTTTTAGAAATCTGCATTGCTTATATTTCAATTCTCAAGGAGTGGTTAAGTATCCTGCTACACAGTGGACTGAAATCAAGAATTAGATTTTATAAAACTCGATGAATAATCAGTTAATAATTTCATTTATATTCGATTTAATTAAAAGTACTAAGTTACTAAAACGTTCCCATATATCAGACCAATGTAACGCTGGTTGTTCGGATATAATGCTATGAAACATTTTTATTTCATTCCAAGCCACTGTTTGTTTATCTTCCCCATCTTCCCATACATTCCTCTAGTTTTTGCTGCTGGATGTCCGAGTATTCACAGACAACTCTCCGCAGCTTCCCACTGAGAATCGATTTCGTTGGAACGGCTACCCGAGGCGTTGCACTCCGGCAAAAACGCTCCTCCTCGCACCTCACCACTACATTAGCGTAATTGAGTTGGCTCAGCGCCGGGGCAGGAAGAAACGCCGGCCCGGAGGTCTTTCCTTTCCGCGGGCGCCCGGCGCGATCGCCCCCTCCGACACGTCCCGGCGCCAAACCGCAGCGGCGCGCACGGCGGCGCACGGCGGCGCACGGATGAGCGCCCCGGGGGCGTCGCGGTCGCCGCTTCGACGCCCGGCGGCAGCGTTGCCTTTCAATCTGCAAGGGAGGTCGTAGGGGGTCGAGACCCGGCCGGGACGGGATACTGGCTTCAGAGCGAGGGAGAATACACCCACTTGTCTCGAAGAGAAATCAACCGGCCAGCTGTTCTGATCGGTGGAATCCGAGGTTTCTTCCATTATTACCATCCCAGTGGTGTGCTTTAACAAACCGATCTTGCTGCTCGATAGCACAGCGTCAGTATTGGTGTTGTCTCTTCACAGGAAGCCGAAGGAATTGAGAAAGGGGGTGGTGAATTTTCGACACTTACAACGTAGATACACAGTCCAATACAGTAATCGAGAAGTCCACTGGCCGGATGATCTGATCGGTAGTTTTCGTCGTTTCTTCTATCAGTAATAGGTCGATCGATGCTGTACTTAAATAAACGGGTCACGAACCGCGCGGATTTTTTTTCCTCTCGCATCTCACCTTTACTCATTATTCCATCCTCCAAGTAAAAATACGAATCTGGCTCGCACATGAACAATCAATCGCACAGCTGACACGTTGATCCTCTCGTCTCTTCGAGTGCTATAATGCGCGAATTTCGTGGAGAAGACTTGGCTAACTTGTACATAAAAATAACAGCGTTATTTTTTTAGATATGTTTAAATTATGTTCAAAATTCATTAAGAACTTATTCGGTTCCATCTACTTATAATTTTTTGATCAAAGAAAGCTTGATTGACAAGGTTTCCATTATTACAATTTCGTATTATTAACTCTTCATCTCTGTGTCCATCACTTTCCCTCTCCGTTATCGCATCTTCATCACCGTCACCATTTGTCATATCCGCCACCGTCACTGTCGCCATATCATCACTCGCTGGGGACACCACCAAAGCCTTACGTCGGCCTCCAACACCCTCGACCAGCGTCCATCACGTCGAACAGCGGACGGCGCTGGTGGCCCACCGTAGCGAATGCGGCGGCGGCGGCGGCGGCGGCAGGGGAGGGACACGATCCCGAACCGCCCAATCGCTGATGGACTCGACGCGTAATAACAAGAAAATAGTCCGCGCGCCGCGGGTATTGTACAAGGTCGACGAACCCAAGTTCAAGGTCTCGACCGGAAAACTCCCCGAGATCGCCTGCCTGCGCCGAGAGTGAAAGTGGAAGCGCCGGCAGCGGCCTCCTTCGCCGGCGACTGTGACGCCTACCTGCGCCACGCCGCCCCGCCCCCGCCTCGAGCTCCGCCTCACCACGCCACGCCCTAGCGCACACTGGCTCCAAACGGGGGGTGCGAAATAAAAACAACATAATAGTTGGTTTTATAACAAGTGTGAGGAATTATTGTTTTCTGCATGTTCAAGTTGTGTTTTTTCTTTGTTTAAAACCAAAAATTCGAGTCAAAAATAACAAATAAACAACTGATATTTCGCAAGAAACGATCACTTTGCTTACGAAATATAAACACAAGTTCTTTCTACCATCGTAAAAAATGCTTCAATTACGAATCATTATTACATTTATCTTTTTCTTTTGTCTTTTTTTATCTATGACCTTCATGATAATTTAAACAAAGCTTTTCCTTTATTGTCATCTTTAAGTGAAGAGGTCTTTTTTTCATCGTGACGTACGTCAAAGTGCGGAAAATTATATTTTTTAAGGAAACATTAATATTTTCAGGAGTGTTAAGTAAACAAATTTTACGCATGCCGACCGTAACGTAAAACCTCTCATTTTGCATATGATCATAGTAAAAAGCTGTTACGCCCATTAGCGTAGTAGAGCAGATTCCAGGTTTCATATTTTTTAATAAAGAACCATTGATTTTTAGTCTTGCTGGCACGTGTCGCCTATTTTTAATTCTTTGTTGAGATGCATTGCTTGAGTACGTTTTGTGTATAGAGGCTATATCGGACTACTGGGTTCGCACGTCTCATTCGGACGCCGTGCCCATGGCAGGCGTGCATCCACGAGGGAGGGGCGTGGCCAGTTGAGACGACTTGCCCAATGCTTTCTTGTTCCCGGTTTCAACATCTCAAATGATAGAGAGAGTGCGGAATTGATTCCTTACCCAATATGATGGATTTCATAGTTTAAAAGTGGATTTTTTAAAAAGAATGTTGTTATAAGGCAGTCTTTCGTTTTTATTATCAAGTTAATTAAAGGAAGTTTCGTTAAAAGTAGTAGTTCCTGCCACAACTCTTAGCTACATACCGGATCACGTTAGACACATTGCAAATTTCATGATAGGGCCCAGATTGGATACCCAATTATAATGGAAATAGTTTATTCTGGTTTTTTTATGTAATAATTTTCGCTCATCTCCCTCAATGTATTATTTTATAATTGTTAAAAACATCAATATTGAACTTTTAAGCTGTATTGTTACTAGCGGGGAATGCGGGGATGGATGACAGGGAAACGAAATTCCCCCAGAACTCATCTCGAAACGAAACTCGGCGTAAGTGGGAAGATTTGAACGTGGCAACGTTGTACGGAGTGGGCGGCAAAACGACTCGAAATCTCCCCGGCCCGCGTCACGAAGAGGCAGATGCTTCGAAGTTGGCCAGTCCGCACAAGGCCATCGGTTCGTGCTTCGACGCCGCACGCGCGGGGGGCGGAGCCGCAACAACACCCAGACGTCCTCCAACAAATCGCTCGTTGCACTCGTAAAAGTTTATAACTTGCTTTCGTTTGTATCGAAACGCTTGACGCTGCGCCCAACGCACCGAAGAGTAACTTTTGATGCTTTTCTACGAGCGAACAAGAGGTAACAGATAGTCGAGGAAAAGGAAACCGAACGAATAGGTCTGTAATGCGTCAGAATAAGGGTTTCATGTAGTTAACCCAACGGAAGAGCCCCCACAAAATTAAGTTCCTAGGTTTTTGAAAACATTTAATTTCGAATCGTACAGAACGCTATATCATGTGTTTGTTAAATATTTTCAAGTCATTTTCAATTAATAATAATAAGTGCACAAACATAGATGAAAATATCACTATTTTTTTACTTTGTCTAAAGTTGATAAAATGAGTAATGCATGTTTGAAATTAGTTAATAATTATTAAGTATATAATAATATAAGTATAGTATTAAGGTTTATTTAATCATATATCATGTTTTATTATGACTTCTTATTTGCTCTTCATTAATACATTTTTGTTTCTTTTCAGGTGAGTATTCCCTGCAAGCATCATACAATAACGTCATAAATACACCGCAGTTGAGTTTATTGGTGAGTCGTTCTATTCACATTTCTAAAAGACTTTTGCTTTCAAAAACACATTTTCTAATTAACTACATGTCAATTATAATTACTATTCAAACATAAGAATCTTTATCTTAATTTAATGATAGATAGCTTCTCAATTCTGTGTGTTTTCACTGTATTTAATTTTCCCTTAATGTTACGTTCTTCCGTAAGGTTACACTTTCACCGAAAAATAGCAGTAATATACTTTAACAATACAATTTATAACTCTGTTAATATACTCATTTAATTAAAAACCACGTGAGCGTAATAAAAATAAAATATTTCAAAATCATAACAAACAACATGTCGTCAAATATTGATAATACTTTAATGTATGTAATGTATTTATAATGTATTATCAATTAATTGATCACTCATCAAGCTCCGCTAACGTGGGACAAAGAAATACCGAGGACAGTAAAATTCCAACCCGCCAGAGACGTCAAAGAGATTGGAGATTCAAAACAACGAATTGCCACCAGTGCACCGCTGCTCGCCTACAAACCGCGCGTCGACACCCATCGCGCTCCTCTGACGGAAGCCGGAGGTCGGCGGGGGATCGTCGAACCCAGTCCTTCGGCATCGCCTGCGCCGGCCGTAGGTAGCCGGCCGCTCCGCAGCCTCGCTCGCTTTACAGCTCCTCGTAAAGCGCAGCAAAAACGCAACGGCAGCGGAGCGCCGCTCCGCGCGCGTTTTTGCGATTTCATCCGCCCCGTGCGTGGACCGGGGGCTGGAGGAGGAGGAGGAGGAGGAGGCCGTTCCCCGAAGACGCCGCTACCGCCTCCGCCGCCTCCGAAGACCCGGCTTCCTGCGGATAGCGCTCGTTTTATTGGTTCATTAAGGGCGCGGAAAGGGCGGTGTCGGCTCGGCGTTCGCCTCCTAGGACAAGGATTTGGGGAGCGAGACCGCAGCGCCGTGTACCGCGTGTGCGTCGCTTCCGGTGGCGGCGGCGGCGGCGGTGGCGTCGCGACGCCGACGTCGACGGCCGCGGCGGCGAATGTCTGCTGTCCGGAACCGTGCGAGCGGTGGTCGATTGCCGTATCGGGAGGTGGTCTCGCGGCCACTGAACCTGGGAGACCCGCCCCCTCCGCCGGGGCTCGCTTCTGCGGCGTCAGTCAGCGTCCTCCGCTGCCGCCGCCGCCGCCGCCACTGCACACGCTGCTGCCGCCGCGCAGACTCACACGCGGAGACTCCTCCATCTCGCGGTAATTATCTCCAGATATATTGGTGCCTTATGCGCCGGGTAATACGTAATACGCTCCCTAATGACCAGTCTTACGAGACGCCGCCGTCTGGGGATAATTCGTTCAGGAGTATAACCGCCGCGGTATAAATACCCTGCGGGGCATTGTCTCCGGCGCGGCGGGGTTGCGGGCGGGCGGGCGGCGAGCGAGGCGAGGCGAGGCGAGGCGAGTGTGGGAGGGACGAGAAGTTCGCCGGCAGACTCTGTCGGAAGGTCATTAACGTCTAAGGGCCAAGGCGCGTACCGCAAGACTCCGCCGCCTTCGCCTCCGCTGCCTTCGTCGTCGTCACTTCCTTCGCCGCCGCTTCCCGGCACAATGGCGACTAACGAGATTTCCAAGAGAGGCGCGCGGCGCTGGAGACCGCGGGGTGTGTAGGCGCGAAAGAGCATTTGCCCTGTCTTCGTCGAAGTGATCGCGAGTAAGCGAGACGGACTTTTAAAATCCAGCCTGATCCGCTGTCTTCGTATGATTGGCGTGAAATGAATTCATTTCTCATCTCGTTTTACTTGCTTCTTGTCGGAGTCAATCTCTTTGCCTGAGTTCATTGGCTCGGTGAGAAGAGAGTTGTCATGAGGCTAATTGAAAAACGTTTCAAAGGTGAGTTTTTGATAAAAACAAGTCATACTTTAATATCACCATCAATGAAGTAAAGTAAAGCACACTCCTGCAATTTTTATGTCAAATTAATCCATTATCTGTTTATTATACGGCTTATTCTAGCACCTTCATTTATTATTGTTACGTTCTGAATTCAACTTAAATATATATATATATATATATATATAAATGTAACATGCTGCTCTCCAATTGTGTAATTAGTAACTTGTTTTCTTACTTCGTAAATAAATATCAAGATTCAAAACCAAGTATCTAGACAAAATATACCGACAAGAGTGCAACTATTGGCCGGGGCTGTAGATCAAACCTGTTGAAGAGACCTGATGCTCTTTTTCAGCTTCTTTCTTACTCTATTGTTAATATCGTTAAATCGATTATGTTTCTCCTAGTGGCCGATTGAGAGCATACTTTTCTCTTAAAAATGCTCAGCTTGTGTTTCAATACCCTGCCATACAACATGCGCCAGGAAGGCCTGTCCACACTGGTATCAGGGATGGTGAGAGTGCCAACAACAAAAATTATGTCAGCTTGTAACAACTGAAAACGTAAATTGCGTACTCACCACAATCATAACAGATGCTGGAAGTGATGTTCCCTTCACTTGTTTCCCTGTGATCATGTTGCTACCAACATAAATTCACATTTTAATACGAACCCCTGATTCGGCTCGGTGCGGAGAGACTTTTGAGGTGCACTGCCATTGTACCATTTAACCGTCATATTTTCCTACATTAGCCAAACGTTCCTCACCATGCGTCACGGTGGCTCTTGAAAGACGCGTCCTGCGTTCGCAGCGTGCTCGCGTTAATCACGGCGGGCCGGCGCGGCGCGTCGGCGCCAGCTAATCACGCCCCAAGGCTGCGGCGGCGCCGCGGACGACCGCGTGGAATCGCCAGCGCTGCCGTCGACAGCGCCGTCGCTTATTAGCGGAGCGCGTAAGAAACAGGGCCGGGCAGCCGGCGGGTGCGTGCCCGGTCAAGCGGCAGGTCACCCGAGTCGTGTTCGTCGCGGAGCAGGACTCCGTCAGTCGTACCGTGCGACCGTTAACTAATGTTTTGAAGTGAGCGGCTGCAGTGTTGAAATTTGATCTGCAAACTCTAGTTGGCAAAGGATTGCAGAAATATACCCAAACTGAATTTCACTTAGAGTAGTGAACAAGCCAGATTTTCACGCCAGATTTTCGATAGAAAAACAAATGGATCAGTTATTTTAAAGGAAGCATTTTGTGTCTCTGATCTGGGTATGTAGTCCCTTGAGTGTAGTGCATGTTATAGGCGAGAACTGGATCGTGAAATTCGACTCCGGCTTGCACGCAGGGTTTCGGGGTTTCTCCCTTCCTAGTTTCTCCCACAGCAGAGTACTGCCCCAGCGACTGTACGAGCTGTGGAGTCTAAGTTCTTCCGATGTGTGGTATTGTAGTGCATGTAAGAGTATGATTAAGCCGAGAGGAGAGAATATGGATAAGGAAGCTAATATATCACTCGATCCGTGCACTGTTTGTAAGGGTAGTGCTTAGCATCCGCCCAGCATTGATCTTTATATTTCATTATGATCACTCAATGTATTAGAAGTGCCATCGTTTTTTTTTATCCATACGAATGCAACTGAGTCCCCATCATGGATCGGTATTTCATTTGACTCGTAACACCGTTGTTAGTTAGCCCTCGATGGCTCGTTGGTTAGCCCGGGTTCGACTCCCGCGGCAAAAATGACTTAAGACAATTATGAATCTCACTTCTCAGGTTGCGAATTGCAGAAATACAGCATAGGGATGGCTATGTGCTAACCACTCATATCCCATAACCCATGGACGCAGGACTGGGACGCTGCTCGTAGGCCTTAGCTCGTAAAGAGCAGTTGTGCCAAAGAAGATACATA
Organism: Gryllus longicercus; assembly: GCA_038098605.1. NCBI lineage: Eukaryota > Metazoa > Arthropoda > Insecta > Orthoptera > Gryllidae > Gryllus > Gryllus longicercus. The sequence continues at coordinate 140,212 of JAZDUA010000666.1, forward strand.
CTTACTGTTGTTGGCTAATATGCAAGGAGGTATTTCCGATATCGTCCGCCGCTGCCGCGCCCGCCGGCTGCTCCGCGGGCGGCGCGCGGGACGGTCGCCCGTCGCGGGCCCGAGGGCCGGGTCGCGCGCGCCCGCGCACCGTTACGCCCGAGAGGAAGAGTGCGAGTGGAGGCGGCCGCTCGCGCGCGCGCGCGGTTTCACTGGAGGAGCCGGTTTGGAAATTACCCACACGCCCGCCCGCTAATGGAAGATAATGGCCACGCGCTCCGGAAAATCGCTCCGACGCCTCCCGTATGCAGGAATGCCCTCGCAGGGAGCGCGTTCGCCCAGCCCGGCGTAACGGATCGGGGAAGTGCAGTGGAGCACACGAAGGCGACGGCACGGACTACGAGCGCGGTCGCGCTGTAACAGCCTTGCTTCCACGCGAGGTAACGACCTTTTCACTAAATCGTCGTCACGCCGGCCGGTTCCTTTCTTCGCTTACGCCGAACAAGCGTCTATTGGAAAAGTGAGCCACGGACTAACCTAAGGTCGGCACCCCGTGGAAGATAATCGCCTCGGAACATTTCCAAAGGGAAAAAAACAATAAGATCGATTGAGGAAATGTCTTCTCTTTACCGAGGTTTCTTCCAGAACGGTTCGGGAAGTAGGCTGTAGGCCGGCTCCCGGGGGGTGGCGAGGTGGGGCGGGGCGGGGGCTGCTAAGCGTTCCGGAGAACGCGTCGCTGAAGAGTCCCTTTCTTCAGAAGTCACGTCCCCGAGAGGGTTCTCCGGCCGGGCGAGGGCACGCCTCGGCGACTCACGGCGGCGGTCCCGTTAAAGTAATCTCCCCGGATTGGAGATGGGCGCGGGGAGCGGCGCCCGCCCGAACGGTCCATCGCCTCCGTCACCCCCCTCTTCGGCCCGCGGTGTTTTTAAGGGATTTTGGAGAAATTACTTCGATTGAACAGGGTCGCGCAGCAAGCACGTGCTGAGAAAAAAACTATAGTGTGTGCATCGATGGCTGAGAACCAGGCTGTCCTAAGTCCGTTTAATTGAATTTTTCAGGATATCCAATTTGTTTTTGTATGTAGTGGGTAAGTAATGAATAAGTGTGTTGCAAATTTATGAAGTGAAATATTTACAATTTAGTTTGATGCATACGTGTAGACTAGAACATAGAACAAAATGAAACAGAAATCTCATTGTGTTAAAAATTCGACATGTAACTGTCTGGGTCTCAGCCTTCGATTTGTAGATTCCTATGACTATATACACATAATAGGTATAGGTGTATATAGAAAGTATTAAAGTTTACTTCAGTATGTAGACATTGATAACACAGCAAACCGTCATTCATAATACACCAGCTCACGAAAATATACATTTGATGAATTTTCGAAATTAATTTACACATTTGATTTACAATCGATATATGTTGACGCAAAGACAACTGTGTGATGTAATTAGGAAACAGTACAAGTTATGCACCTTCAAATATGGTTCCACTGGAATGTGGATTAGCCAATAGTACAGTGGTGTAACATACTGGAATGATGTTTTAAGTTGATAGAAAAAACGCATTCTGTTCCGTCATATACTGCTCTTTTTTACGCATGTGCTTGAGAAATTATATTTCTTCACTTATATTTTTTTCAAGCACAAGGTATATTGTAATGTCATCGCCTTGAAGTCTGTGCCTCGGGCTATTCGAAGCAGTAAAGAGATTAGGTTTTGAGATCTTTCGATCTTAGTATCAGTCTCGTAAAACTCGCGCCACAGACATTCATCCCAACCAAACCCTAATGCTGGTGCGTCTCCCACTCTTCGATTTCTTGTTCACCTCCTCCCTAAATCCCTTTACAGAAAATAAACCTCTACTGCATTAAGAGCCGAATTCTGTAGCCCAGTGCCGCCTCGAAGGCATTACACTTTTACGGGCGTGGAATCCATTAAGGGAAGCAATCACATTGAGATAAATTAAATGATAAACCGATACTTACGTACCAGTCGCGTAAATATTTTTCTGGTAGGCGTTGATTACTACACGTTAATCATAATTCATTCGCGACAAGTAATCTGAAGTCAAAGATGTCGATAAAAAAGAGCTATTAAAACATTACCACCCTACGATGTTGGAATATTTTCTAAAACTAAAAACTTTAATGATCTGTTTATCATTCACTTAATTTGCCTTTGGAGTCAAATGACCTTCCCAAACGACTGTTCCCACTTCTTCCTTATATCTTCCTGAAACGTGTAACATCTCCCCACCGTTTGCAATTTTCGTCATCCAGTCTTGGAAAAAAATGAAAAGAGAAAAAAACGAGTTACATGTCAAGAAAAACCGTACTTGCGCTTCTTTACCTCAGCCTCTCATTCCTTCGCACCTATCTCACTTGTTTCCTAGCCAATGAAATGATTTATGTGAAAACCCGTCCTGGACGAGCTTTTACTTTCTTGCGCGCTGGAGAGAAGGAACGACGAGCGATGAAGAGGGGGACGGAGGCGACGGTGGCGGAGGACGGCGGTAGCAGCCCCGCGCACGCTCTTTTTGCGGCCGCGGCGGCGCCAGCGGCCGCCCTCGGCGCCCGCCCTGCCCGTCCCGTCCCGCCCCGCCGCGCCATGCCGCGCCGGCCGCTCCGCGCCGCGCCGCTGTAGTGCATTGCTCCCCGGCGAAGAGGCTAGCGACCCGCCGTTGCTGCCGCCGCCACTGCAGCGCCGCCGCTGCCGCCCGTGTCACGCTCCGCGGCACCCACGTGTCCGCGGAGGCGCCGCCGATGGCAACTAGTGCGCGAGTACCCGCGGAGACTTCAACGATCGGATAGATGACGAACCCACCCGCAAGTGCCAGTGCCAGACGATGACTTTTATTTGTATGTCTGGAATTTTTGTAGCGTTTTTGTGATGGAGTTGTCTCATTTGCCATCTTGCATATCAATTTTTGTCATTATTTTACTGCTATGTTCTTATCTCTCTGTGGTTGTCGTATACCTGACGGTCGTAGGTTTTAGGGAAGAAATTGAAGCAGTTTCGGTGTCTTGCATTGCATGATGAACTTCCTGGTAGATTAATTTGAATTCATTAGAAATAAAGAAAACTAAATCCAATTATTCCTTTCAAATTTGGCTATTCAACTATAAACGCAACATATTATATATTTCCTATATAAGAGGAAAAACACACATCTTCCCTCTCTCTCCTTCTCCCTCTCCTCTCTCTCCTTTCACTCTCTCTCTTTCTTCCTTTCTCTCTACTTCCATTTTTCGCGGGATAATAATGGAAACACAAAAGTCGTGCCTGAGTCACCGCGGAGGGAAGATGTGCGGTTGGAGCTGACCCAGGAGGAGCCGGCCCCAGGGCGCGCTTCCAACTCGCGGGGAAGTGATATACAGCTGCTGCTTCTCCCCACAATGCCCATCCCTCCAGGCCGCTCGTCATCGCGTCACCGTAATAGGGCATAAATCAATCAGCGTTAACACAGGTCCCCTGCCTCTCATTTTCCCATGTCACTCATCTTGGCAACGTGAGTGTCGAAGTAATTGATGACAAAGGCTTTTCGTTTTTTTTTGTAGTCTTTTTTAGAGTCGCCTTTGTATTTTCCTGATCTGTTGTAAAGCAAAACTTTGCCCACATTAACTCGTTTTCTAAAAGATAAAAGCAAAAGAACTTGTCACTTTTCAAATTAGAAAAGTGGAATGTAACTAAATGTGACCACTTTCCTGTCTTTTGAATTGTTTATGCCTGAACAAAATAATCTTCCCAAAACAATAATAGTTAATAAATGTTTCGTTATTATTGTATTTCATTGAAGGTAGGCACGCAAATCTCGGGTTGTCTGTTACTCAAGAAATATCAAACACACGATCTCCGGACCGTTCAACAAATATGTGCTTACCCATTCCGGTAAATGTTACCTACATCCTTTTTCATGTAGCGCTCTGCGTCATTTAGACAGGATGTTTTTCATCGCATGCGTGGGTTGCGGCAGGCAGGACTCCCACACACAGTAAACCAACCCGCGGAAAGAGCTACACATGTGGCAACATCGCGTATTCCTATCGCCCTTCAGGTTTTCGAACACGTGTAGTCCGCGGTTGCAAGTGCTACTTTGTAGCGAGCACACGCATTGGCGTTCGGCCGAGAGGCTGCTGCTGGCCTGGACAGCCGCGAACGCGCGGTGTGCCGCAGGGATTCTGAGGCATTAAAACTGTAAATCCGCCGTCCTTTCTTCGTTTATAGGCGGCTCCTACAAGGAGAACGGCGGCCGAAGGTTCTCTCGAACTGGTTTGCAAGGCGTCAACACGGCGTTAAATATATCCAGACGGCGGTCGAGAGAGAGCAGAGAGACTAGTTGGCGGTTAGTGGTGATGACGACGAGGCGCGTGTTTTGAGCAATTATAGAGAAAAAGTGTACATAAAATTCATTTAGCACCAAATACTTAGAAAATAATCGAAATATCTTTGAAGGAAATACTGAGAATTCTATTTCAGCATTTTAATGTATTACATTTCGTGGTAGGGGCATAAAAATGCTTATTATTTTTTAGCAATTTCGTGAAAATTGCGTAATCCATGGCATTCTTCAACATATGTGATTACACAGTAATTTTCGATTAATATATTCTTCCAAAGTATGCTTTAACGTTTATGGTCCAATTCGCTTAGTTCCAAGTTGTATATGAACATGGCGTAACGCAGGGAACTGTTCCCTATCGATCTTCCTGTATCCGATCGTAGGAGGGGGCGATGGAAAGCCACTTTCATTAGGCAAAATTACTTTTCGGTCCTGCTTTTCACCCAAATTACATTGGGGAGGGATCCACTGCCGATTGGAAATGAAACATGTTACTCCAGACGCGTGAATAACCGATCTCCCCCTGCATCCTACATCTTTTAATTTGTGCTGCGTCATTTTATATTTCGGGAAAATGTGTCATCAGTGAAAAGCGGGAAATGACTCCAATTTGCTAATTACTGTTTGGGCCTGGAGAGGTTTTCGGATTTTCATGCTCACGAATATTCTTCCACGTGTTTTATGTTTTGTTTCCTGAACTATCATTAGTTTTACTGGTAATTCCAACTCACTTTCGTATTTGTCAAATGAGATGGTTTACAGTTATGTATTTACTTTTTAATTCTATTATCTCACCTTAATCTCCTAAATTTTATTGATTAAAAATCTTGAATTTTCTTCACTCAAATGTCACACTTGATCAACGCAATACAGGTTAATAAAATACTTCACGCCTTATGTTTGTCTTACATGCAAAATATTCAAATATACTTTAATATTATTATTTTAATAATACTAGTTTGAAGATCATGTCTTTTGAGCTTTAATGCTTAAGTTTGCAGTATTCAATCGATTTATGTGTAATTCGGAATAAAATTGTCGTTCATTTGTTTTTCGAAACATAGTAAAACTTAATGACAAAACAGAACGAAGTGACATCGCTCTTTCGCTGTATGTGATTTACACCTACAATATAACATTGTTCGCCAGTCTTCACCTACCCTACTTTGCAGAATGGCCGCTCTCCTTGTAATCCCTTTCCTGCCCAATGCCGTTGCGACCCCGCTGCTCCGCGCACCGGCTGCGCACAGACGGTCGCTGCCGCCCGCTGTTTAACGACCGTCTGCACAGACGACTCCCGCGCCCCTGGCGCACAGTGGTTCAGAACCCCAATTCAATTCAATGACGCCTTATTTTACGTCACGAGTTTCAGGCCTTGACGTCTTCTGATTGTTCACGTAAATTTCGCTATGCTTCTTTCACCATCTAGCGGAGAAAGAAGGTATCACTCGGGTGACGAAATAGGCAATTTAAATTTTGCTCAGAGGCTTATTTTAGTCTTGAGGATCTTTTACTTGCCGTAAACATACATGGAACAGCCACTTTTACTTCCTCTTCAAAGAACATTTCTTTCGCCCGAAAGAATCCAATGCTTTGATTGGGTTTCTTCCCGCAAACATGGGTATACACGCCCCGATACACCTCGTTATACCACCTATCTTGCCAGAGCGAATGATATTTCAAATTTAATACAATAACTTGCACGTGATTGCTTCATAGTTTTATGGAAGAGCTAAACATCTAAGATTAATTTTAATAAGTGAACATTTTAATAGCTGATTCCCATTTAATACCTGAAGCAAAATTAAATAATGTATCTGCCTTATTATAAATGTTTTTTTGTTCTATGAAATGTTAATGTAAAGGGTAGTAACGAATCATATAATAAAACACGTCAATAAGAACAAATCATTTCACATAATCAGTTAGTTCACATGTATATATTTCTTCTTTCTTGTCTCTATTTCGTTTTTTCTATTATTTATGATCGGTATGTTGAATTAGCAGTCCTCGTGGCTAGTTGTTAGACAACGTGCTATCTTTCCACTACGCGGCCCCGTCTTCGATTCCCGGTGAGGCAAGATTGTAGTGTGAATTTTCCTTGCAATGTCGCAGTATACGTTGCTGTATGACGATGCGAATATTCACTTCTCAGGATGATAAGACCGAAATACGGCGTGGGGATGACTACGTGCTAATTACAGGTACCCCCTTACCCCGTGGCCGCGAGGCAGGGACGTCGCCAGTAGGCCTGAGCCCGTTCACGGGCTGCCACGCCAAGTGCACACAAACATACATGATGAATTAGAAGTTTTTTTTTTTGTTAATTATAATTCTATATTTTCCTATTTACAACATGCTAACGTTATCTGCTTTGAATGTAAAATGATCGTTCTCATCGAAATCATGACGTGGGTAGCAAATACCCTTATGTCAAAACGAATGTACTTTCCCGGCCGTCGTTAATTCTGGAGCACTGTGCGTCGCTTTTCCGAGCGGCGGCGTGTGTAGACGACGCGACGCCGTCCAGGCCTACCCCTCGGCGCGGCGGAGGGGCCGTCTGGGGCGGCACGGCGGCCGGTGTAGACGGCCCCTCTGGCGGGGGCGCGCGGCCCCCCGTTTCGGCAGCGGGCGCTTGCGGTTTTATGGCTCACTTACATCGCAATCTCGTTACGCTCCCGCCGCCGCCGTTTTACGATCACCACCCACTGCGCTGCCCACTCCACCACCCGCTCTGCGACACGCCTAGGCCTCCCCCGCACTCTGGCGATTCAATCTCCAAGACCAATGGCGCTCTCCGTTCGATCACTCGCAACACCCCTGATCGTTCGACTCGAGCCGTAAATCGATTAGTGTGTAATGCTATTTGGCAAAGACAGAGCTCCCTTCTTGAGACTGGAGTGGTGTGTGTTTGGGAGAAAGATTACTGAAGGAAATTTGATGCACAACAGAGGTCGTAAACGTAGGGAAATTCTATAAACGATTTAATGTTCTGAAAAAGAACTTCAAACCAGATGTGGAAGCTAAATAATCCTTTCGTCTCAGCATCCATTGTCCCAGCAGCAGTTAATCATTTCTTTAGGCTAAATCTTTTCCCCTTTTGACGTAAAACCGATCACTGAAAAAATCTATTACCGTGTTGCTTTCTTTATATTCTTACAACACGTGTTGTCAAAGTGAAATGGTCTTCAAACATAGCATGTCTTTATGTCGTATGTCTTATTCTCACATTCTGTGCGAGCAATTTGTAAGTTTCAGTTGATAAATTATGTAATTACCGAGGCGTCGCCCTCGACAATAAATGACCCCTAAAATTTATTTCTTCGGCTTAATCTCGCCGCACGTAGAAAAAACATTTCAAACATAGTTGATAATATACAATACAGAAACATAATATTTCATTAACATACCTTTTTGTTAGCAAGGTCGTTTTAACTCTCCGAAGCGTGAAAAGACGACATATAAACGCGCCGCCTCGTCGTTTCAAATAAAAGCAGCTACCGCACTGTTCGGAAGCTGTTCGCAGCTGCGAACAGCGACTGCCTTCTCACGATTGGGAGAGTGCAGTTAGCTAATGGGCAGCCTGCGTCTCGCCGCACCCCTGAAATGACGAATGGCGTTCCGCTTAGCCGAACCCAGCCCCGCCCTCCCGCGTCCCGGCGCAGCAGATGGCTTCTAGGCACAGAGACGGGCCGCGCGGCGTGGCGTTGGGGATGTCATTATCAGTATATCATTCCCTTTCAAGCGTTTCTCCGGAATTTTACTTACCGCGGAGGGGAAGCAGGCGCGCAGGAAAAAGGAAAGTCGAACGGGCGGGGAGGGGTGTTTTATGACTTACACACAGAAGCTCGCCGGGTAGTTGTTAATGGCGTCGGTGGCGGCGTCGGCGGCGGCGGTGGCTCGTCTGGGCCGGCGGTCCCCGCGCGCGCTCGGGGATGGCGGGGCCAGGCGAGAAGTAAGATTTATGACCGGCGGCGCCGTACAAATTAAGGAACGCAGGGGCGGTCTGCTGTGAATGGCGGGATGTGTTCCGAAGGGTATTATTTTTTGCCTCGGCGCGGGAGGCACATGTGTGTGTGCGTGGGTGGATGTGACCGGCGTGGCCGTTGCCGAGCACACCCCATTTCCCGGGAGTGTGGGAGCGGCCGGGACGGGGGCGGTGGGAGAGGGGCGGGGTGGCGACGTCGTGGGTGGCTGACCCCGCCCCTCGCCGGCCCGAGAGGGCTCTCCGCTCCTCACGCACACACTCGACGCCGCCCGCCCCGAGGCCGCCGCCTTCGGCAAAGTGTTGTCCGGGGAGCTTTGGCCTTTGCCGCTGGCCAAGGGCAGCATGCACTGCCACGACCGTGACGGACAGGGAATGACTCGCTCTATTTTCTCGTGCACTACTCCCAGGCAAGTTAGATGCCAGTTCAATTTCCTGCGGTGAGATGAGCAGCGCCTCACTAGATTGATTGGCTAAGAGTCCTAGCGGCCATTGGTCTTTCGCCTTCTATGCACAAGGACTCAAATTCCGGTCATTTCTTGCAGGGGTTTTGGTTTATAAACAGCGTGATTTCGGGTTTTCCTTTTTTCCCTTCCATCCCTTTTTTTATTGGTTAATAGTTATCAATCGATCATCACCATATCTCGCTTGAGCTAAATTCTGTATGTGGGAAATCCCAAACATTTATTTATTAGCAATTGCTCTCTTTTAATCAGCAAAGTTTAGTTATCGTGATCAGTAGCGTATCATATTTCATATTTTCACTACAGTATCCATATTAGATTAACATATAGAATGCACACAATATGTCGTATTTAAGAAGCTTCAAATTGTAATTAGTTTTCCGTTTGCTGATAAATGATAGAATACTCATTTCCCGGAGGTTATTTGTTATTCTTGCACTGAAGAGAGTGGTCTTCCCCGAAGGAGTTCTCACGCTGGCCTGCACCAGCTTCCCGTCATCGCAATAGCAGCCCGGACACCGGAAACCTTGGCTGCAGGCTGAACTCCATTAGTCACCGCTGCAACTAACTGCACCTTAATACACCCAAGGAGGCTCCTCGCATTTGTTTCTGTGCTTGCTGTCTGCTACTGGCTCTGGCTACTTTTGTACGTAACCTCTAGTTCCGGCTACCACTCTCACCATCGATTTTTTTGTTTCTTGCGCAGAGTAAACTGTTTCACTCCATTGAGTCAGAGCTGCTTCCTAAGACTTCACAACTGATTGTTCTAGCTGTTTTTTTCTGCTAGGTGCACCTTCGTGTAGCTATCTCATTTTATACGCTAGTTAGTAGATATGTTCAGTCTCCAACCTACCTCAACATATAGCTGTACGTCTAGAAATATTTTTCTTTTGCAATACATATTATTTTGTGATCATTACGTATCATACGCGACTACTCACATTATTATATGCCTTCCAATTATTATTAAAAGCATTTTCATTTGCCTCTTCTCTCATACTTGTGTCACTTCTTTCATCTTCTCGCTTTACTATCATCAAATGCATTATTCTTACCATCGTATTCCATCACCTACAGATGTATGGATCAATTGAACCACCCCCATGGCCATATAGGTACACAGTCAGTACCCTGCATCAATCCAGACTTCCCTCATTATCAACGCCATTGCCGTGACCATCATTACCGCCGTCTCCCTGCGAGTCATTATCGCCTCCTGCGCCGCAGCGGCCAAGCAATGCCTGCACTACCCTACCTGGCAATCGTTGCCGCCGCCCCCTCGCCGAGGTGGCGCGGGGTCAGCGCGGGCGCGCCGCGTCTCCGCGTGAGAAACAATCGCCGGTCGCGAACGTCGGCCCCTGCCACGCGCAGGGGGGGGGGGGCGTGCTTGCGAGCGCCTCCCCGCCCTCGAGTGTCTCGCGCCCGCGCAGGGGGCCGGCTTCTCACGTCGCCCTCCCGCCCCGCCCCTTCTCACCTCCCTCATTCTCTACTCCTCTCTCCTCTCATCTCTTCTTCTCTTCCTCTCCTCCTCTCTTACTCTCTTCCTCTTCTCCTCTGCTCCTCTCCTCCCTTTGTCTACTGCCTCCCGACTCCTCACCTTTCCGCTGTCCTCTCCTTCCTCTCCTCTCCTTCCTCTCCTCTCCTTCCTCTCCTCTCCTTCCTCTCCTCTCCTTCCTCTCCTCTCCTGATCTCTCCTCTATCCTCTCCTTTCTCGTCTCCTCTCTCATTCTCTCCTCTCATCTCCCCTCTCGTACCCTCGCCACACGTCCTTTTCTCTGTCCTCTCCACTCTCCCTCTCGTCTCTCCTCTCCCCTCCAGTTCTTTCCTCACCTCTGTCCTCCTCTTCTCCTCTCTCATCACATCTGTCTTCTTCTCTGTCATATTTCCTCTCATACTCTCCAATCTTCTCATCTCCCCTCCCTCCTCGGCTATTTCGTCTCCTCCTCTCCTCTGCCCTCTCCTCTTACCTGTTCTCTTCCTCTCCTTTGTCCTCATTCCTCTCCCCGTCACCCCGACTCCGCGCCAGAGGTACCGAGGGCCCTCGGCTTAAGCGATGCCAGCGGCGCAGCGGCCACTGCGCGCGTTAAAGGCGGCGCTTGCGACTTCAGAAAGGCAATACTGCGGTCGCGGGTTGACTGCAGACGGCCCAAGCGTCGCGTGTCGGACATGTGAATGAGACGTGAGGCACAAGTGAAGCTCGGTGAAGTTGATGCATATACTAGCTGGCTTTAAGTAGTACTCCTGTGAATATACGTACATCTAACTTCCGCAAGCTCGCAGTATATTGGTGAACAATGAGCGGACTTGTTTTATTATTCCTCTTGTGTTACTTGCGGCATATTCTCCATTGAAGTAGTCTGTACAACCATAAAGGCTTTGCGGTTGTAAGTGGTTGTCATACAACATACTAAATGTAAAATGTTTCAGGCGTCTTGCAATAAAACTACTTGTTTCCATTCATGAGTCTCCATTTGACGCACTTGACTGGCTGAAAAAGCATTTTGAGACCCCAAACGATCATAACTTCAATTATTCGTTGTTATGGACCGTAGTACGCAACAGAATGTCAGTTTCTTCGTTTCTCTCCTCAGCTGGATATTGAAAAGAGATTTATTCGTCGAGCTGTAACGCCTTTCTCATTAAACACCAAATAACAATTATGAGGCACCAGCATGTTGCAAAGAGATTCCTCCCGGTTGCTGGAGGGAATCTGCGCGGTGTCCTTTGTGTAAGAGTAGCGCCCCTGACCTCGGCGAGACCCGTGGCCTTCCTCAGGGATGCGCACCTCGCTAGCCGCAACTGCAGCTTTCGCTCTTCGCGATAATCGCGTTTCGCTTGAAGATAGTTGTACCTCTACTGCGCTTGAACTTCACAGAGTGTGTGGTAACTTGACGGCGGGTGCTGTTATTTTTTAAGGACATCATTCGCATGTCTTCCCGCTATCGCTGCGCACCGGCGAAAAGAAGGAAAGGGGAAAAGAAACAGGAGGGAAAGTCAACATTTGTGTCAAGCAAATTTTATTTGTACAATCTTGTCGATCTTCTGAGGAATTTATTTAATGAGTAAACTTTATTATATATACTTTGCTTATATTGCGCAGTGTGCGTAACCGCATTTAATTGAAATTGGATATTTTATTCGTGTGTGTTAACAAATTAGAGCTTTCAATTCTTGATTTTTTCTCAAAATATTTTCTTCATAAGTGTTTATACAAATGTAATGTAAAATCACAATTTTTTTAAACGATGTAGTTAATTCAGGCCCATAATTGCAGACAGGCATTAAATGATCCTTGGTCAATAACACGAAATCCATTAGCATGTGAATATAACTGACCTATCACCTACCTGAGCACGTTCGGTCAATACCGGTTCCTTGATCACTGAGAACATCATTGGGCCCCATCAAATGCTCCAATTATCACCCCCTCCCGCGACCTTTTGTCATTGAATTGTCGTAATCGGACGTTACGCCGAACGATCCGCAAATATTAATCACAGCTTCCAATCAACTAAGATTGTTTCTTTACATCTCTATACGACTCGTAATTATTGTAATCATCGATGCCTGTAATTAATAATTGGGAGCGCAGAAGGCAGCGGGTGGTAGCAAGGGCGCTCTGTGGGGCTAAAAGGCTTTCAATGTGCACTCTCTTCTGTTTCACTTAAGTAAGCCATTACGGCGTGAGTAACCCGTGATTTCGGCGGTCAGTGACTGCGGTCTGTCAATTAAAAGCCGTCGTGATTAAATGCACACCGACCTGGGATAATTTTGCAGCATCCGCCGGAAGTAGGAGAATGAGAACCTGATCTCAAAGACATGATAAAATGTTGCGCCTCCCACTCCGCGCCCGGGAGCGGACCGTTCCCCCAGGGCTCTGTGAGATCCGAGAGGTGAGTTGGGTCAGCAGCTCATGCAACCGCGGGGGAGGGGTGGGACCACCCGGGAGACAGCACGCAACTGCGACGAGTTACGCGTGATCTAATGAAGCACGCTATTTGATGTTGATTAAAAAAACCTATGCGCCCACAATATGATGAATCGTTCTTGCTTGTGCATTCTGATGAATGTGAGGGCGGAAGAAGAAATTTTGGAAAAGATTTTCTTTTTTGTTGGGGAATAGCAACACATTATACTTTTTTTTGTATTTAAGGTCGTATCAACTTGTAGGTCATTAGCGACCACTATTGCGTGTAACGGTATAGTACCTATGAGTATGACACGATATGACGATGATAGGGGTGTGAAAGGACGAACACAATACAACCATGCCCGAGGCGGGACTCGAATTCGTGATCCGAGATCGGTCCGAGATCGCTACGGCACTACTACCTTAGCACTCCCGGTTATCCGGTTATAATTTTATTTCCAAAAGCATTTCGATAAAAGATTTTTTTAGATGTTACATAGGTTTATAATAATTGGAAGATTATGTCGGGTGGGGCTTATCTGTCTCGGAAATTATCTTCTGTCAGCGACTTGAAAATTAAACTAAAATAACACGATAAAACGTAATAATGGCTCTTTATCTCTTCGATCATCTTCATACAGCTACCTTCCATGCCCAGTGAGGTACCGAGAGGACAAAATTCAAATGTCTCAAACAATCTGAACAAACCATCGATCCAATTGGTACAAATGCTTCGAACCATTTATAAAGACTGATACATTGCCCTGATATATGACAGGAAGGTGATAGTAACATAATAAATTTCTTTCTTCATTGTGACAAACTTCCTATTCAAACGGGAGATGGGCAGACCATTCCCTTCAATCCGCCCCCGGGCGATCGGCAAGCAATGCTCAGTGGGCACTGCGAGAAAGACGACAAACGGCGCGCACTGTGTAGAACGGGCCGTCCACCCAGCAGCAGGCTGCTGCTGCTGCTGCTGCTGCTGCTGCTCAACGCCCGCCGGGCCACCCGCCGGCCCGCCCGCCGCAAAGTGGCGGCTGACGTCAGCCTCGCTTCTGGCCTGCTCCCGGGCGGCGCGGCGGCAATTAGGCGCCCGCGCACCTGCGCGCCCGCCCCCCGCGCGGAAGAAACGCCGCGAAAAAGGCTGCGTCCTTGCGGCCGTGACCGATGCTAATGGCCCGCGGCTGGACGCTACCGATCTTCCCACGGCGGTAATGTCCTCCTCCCCAGGAGCGCCGGCACAGACTGCACGACGCCCACCCGCCCGCCCGCCCGCATCCTGTTGCTACTGCCGCTGCTGTAGACACACACAGAAAAAACGTATAGCGCAGATTCGAGAACTCATTCAGAACTTCTCATTTAACTTCAAGCCAGGGTTAAAATACACCTCTTTTTAACCTAGCGCGTTCGATGTCACCGAATCACTCGGGTGTGATTAATTTTTGTGCCTCTCAGATACTGTTTTCGGTGTTGAAAACCATCAGGACTCGTCTAAACGTTCATCATTATTCGTGTTCACATTTCACAGCAAGCGAATGCAGATCGCGGAAAGAATACATCAACTGTCTCAAATAGATTTACATGGTTACAAGTGTCCAGCAAACATACACGCAGATGTCACTTGGAGCAGTTTAAATATGGTGTCTATATAATTACTCCCAACTAAGTGAGTGTAAGCCAATCCGGGTAGCCGAGATCGCTAAGGTAATATTGTCGTGGAAATGTGGGATCAAAGAATCGCGGATTTCAATCCAGGCATGGATGCATTTGTGATCGTCCTTTCACCCCTCGTCATCATCCTATCACTTCATTAAAGAAATATTAATAATTCCCTGTTCGAGGTGGAGGCCCTCGTCCTTTATCGGGTGTGCAGTTGGATAATAAAAAGTGAGCGTAAACGCAAAGTTTTCACTCGGACAGTTGGTTATTTTAAATAAAATTCTCGATAAGTTGACGGGTTAAATCTTACTTGTCGAAATAGCTGCTAGCGGAATTGATTCTTCTTCTTCTTCTTCTTCTTCTCCTCGAGAAGCTTCCAAGGATCCCGGAGGGCGCAGGGGGGCCGAGGGGGCTGGCGGGCAGTCGCGCGCCGCGAGTCAGCGCCCAGCAGCCGCGGGGCAACGGCCAGCGCAGCGGCGCGCTCGCGTGCCGGGCCTCTCCCCCCCCCCCCCCGCCACCGCCCCGCCCCCGGCCCTCGCGCCCGCGGAGGGAGGGGTGGGGGCGCGGGCGGCTACCTTTCGAGAGGTGCCTTTCGTTCCCGCAATTAGGCCCGCGCGCGGGGCGACGCGACGCTGCCGTTTCGTCAGCCGCTGTGGCCCGGACGCGATAGCGCCACTTGAGTCAGCGCGCTCCGCCGCCGCGCCAGGCCTTGCGCATTCCGCGTCGCCTCGAAAACACTCCGCGGGGCTTCCGACGGACGCGCGGGTGAAGGCCCGGGCGTTATCTCTTACTTGGCGGACACGACTAATGCTGGCTTGGGGTTTACCGACCTCCTCGGTATTAGCGATTCTGGTCGTCCAAAGTACGAGTAGGGATAAGGCACTTGAAGTAGAATTTCACGTTCGAAAAAAAATTAACATTTTAGAAGAGTAAGCAATTTAACTGCTCATTGAACTTTTCAAATCCGTAAATTTTTTCAAACAATTTTGTAGACGATTATAAGCAAGCAATGCACAATCAACTCTCCTTCTCACTTTTCCACCCACAAACTTCGCGTGATAATGTTTTTGATTCCTCAAGACTTCCTATTGATCTTAAAGTATGATTATATATAATAAGTGATGAGGAACCTACGAAAAGAAGATATTATGTATGAGAACGTGTTAGTTTTACAAAGACAATAGCACGTTCGAAACTTTTAAAAATAAATATCCAATAACGGTATTATCAAGGAACCGGTGCATTTACCTCCATGAAAGAACAAAACGATGATGTGTATTTATTTTATTAAATAATATCATATCATGACAACTTCACCTCTTGCAAAGGCGAAGTTGGAATTCGGAAGCAAGCCATAAAGTACCTCACGGAATATCCCTCTTTCGAAAGATGAGTTGTCACTTTCAGCTGAAAAGTTGTTTGTCAGCGTCTGTAAGAATGCTCTTACTAGATTCTTTCGTCCTCTCAATCACACAAATCCCTTGTAACGGTCCAATAAACGTTCGGAAACCGCTACCACTCGTCCCCTGAAACGCGGCACATTGGCAGCTTTCCTGTCTCGCGCGATGGCGGCCAATCGGCGCGGAGTGGAGTCGACATCCTCTGGACAGGTTCGTTGCCTCCCAGCGTCGCCAGGGGCGCTGCTCTGAAAAATTCTACGCTCTGGCTAACCGCTTCGACGAGATTAAGCCATAGAGAGTTTTTATAGCTAAACTACATGCTGTAAATGAATGCAATTAAATCTACATTGCTTATATATGTTTCTGAGTAAGAAAAAATGAATTTTCTATTAAAATTAATTCCTATTTTCCACTAATCATTT
This sequence comes from Gryllus longicercus, assembly GCA_038098605.1. Taxonomy (NCBI): domain Eukaryota; kingdom Metazoa; phylum Arthropoda; class Insecta; order Orthoptera; family Gryllidae; genus Gryllus; species Gryllus longicercus. Next base: position 156,390 of record JAZDUA010000666.1, read on the forward strand.
TCACCCAGCATAATTCACCATGAGTTTCATCTTCTGTGTATTTAAAATATATAGAGCCAAAATTTAGGACGATAAAGCAATACCATTAAATAGTATTTGTTCAGTGCTAAAAATACGTTTTGATATTTAAAAAAATGCATTAATTCCTAACGCAGACGGGATTTAGAAGAAAATATCATTTCATCCCTTCTAGTTGTATCTTAAAGAAGCCAACGGGTGGTCGATCTTATACAAGAAAGCAAATCGCAAAATAGTGCTTATATAGTTGGATTTTTTGCATCTGAGGATTTATTCCATTCAGAAACTGTAGTTCTAATTAGAGCTGTTACCGATTTCGCAGAACTCATACTCAAACTTAAACAAAGCGTCTATCCCTCCCCTTTTGTATTCATTCCGCAGCATCACCACATCCTCCAACGCCAACAACTTTCGTTTTCCGGGTTTCGGTACACTTCCAGTTCAATGTCGTCTCCGCCGCTCCCGAGGAGCCGACGTTCCAATCCCATGGGCAGATTACGACCTCCCCCCTTCCTCCCCCCCCCCCACTCGACGCTTCGCGCCGCCGCTGAAGGGCCATCGGGAGGGCGATGCCGCCCGCGGCGATGACTGGCGCTTCCATCAATATTCATGAAGAGAGCCCCCCCCCCCGCCCCCCCCAGCTTAGGCTCGTCTGCCCGCGAGTTCGACACCCGCCCGAGGAACCGCGCGCGCTGTTTGCTTAGCGACGGCGTAATCACGGGGGGGGGGGGGGGGGGCATTGGAAACGCTTGCACTTTGGGCCCTCTTCGAGCGAAGTTTCCAACTAAGATACGAGGCTAATATTTGAGATTTTACTAGCCACACCATAACGCTAGCCGTTGCTTATATGTACAAATAGTATAAAAATGTGTGATTGTTGTTTGATTTAGGTGCTTCATCGAAACAGCTCATCCTACATGTGTATGCTGACATATTGCAAGAACAATTCTAGGGTAATGGTCATGATGTGGACTTAATAACCTTTTCGTTATTACTCATTCTTTCAAGCTGTGCTTCTTCCTGTCAGCTGGTCAAGAGCTTATGATATCTCACCAAAGCCCTCAACAGGATTTAGTTGATATATGAAGGTCCAATTCGCCAGTAATTAATTAGCGCAAATAATGTTCATCCTTTAAATACAGGCTGCATGCCTCACTCCAATTAATCTTACACACGTAATAAATGGTCTGTCAATTCGAATACGATATCATTGAACGTCTCAGCAAAAAATAACAGCCCGTTTCATGCCCAGGCGCGGAACAAATCGATGTAGTGTGCAGACTGGGCAGAGGTGAACGTTGATATCCTTCGTGCACCTTGGTGATGACTTCCTCACGCTGCTTTCCAAAGGCCTGTAATGGGCAAATCATGGCTCACGGATCAGAAACGGTCAGCAGACGAGTTGAATTATGCTCAAGATAGAAAAAAAAACAGTAACCAAATATGAATTTACACGCACATCGGTGATTCGCAAAATTGAGATGTTAACGGTATATGGAAAAAAATAATGTTTAGCTCTCAGACCATCGATTTAAGTCGAATGTTTTCTCTTGCGCTATATGGTATTAGCAAAAACGAGTTGTGCGCTATGCGCCGTTACTGGAGAAGGGGAACAATCTCGATTGTACGATTGAGGTCTGACAAAGACAATCTATTTACTCGAAATGAAAAAGTAGGTCCTGTATATGAAGTCGTTGCAGGCTACACAGTGTTGCACTGTCATCGAGGAAAATTATTGCTACATAAATCGTTTTCGCCTCAGTAATGTTTCATTTGCTTCAAATGACTACCCATGTCTGGCATAAACCTGTGATGGGTGATAGCTGGTGGGTGGTGGGTCCCGGACGGTGTGCAATGGGCGTTGAACGATTTGTGATGGGCAATTTGTGAAGGAGGTTGAGCGATGGGCAGCGAGCAGCAGGTGGTAGACGGTGGGTGGTGGGTGACGAACGATAGACAATGGTAGGTGGTGAGGGATGGGATATGGGCGGTGGGTAGTGGGTGATGGACGATGTTTGATAGTCATGTGCGGTGGACGATGGACAGTAGGCGATGAGCAGTGTGCGTTGGGGCATAGGCAGCTGGGACAATGGTTGGCAGGTGGTGGGTGGTGTGCAAGAGATGCGTGGTAGGTGGTGGGGAGGGGGTGATGGACGGTGAGCGATGGGAAGAGGTCGGTGAGCTTTGAACGATATGCGAAGCGGTGAATAATGGGCAGTTGGAGATGGGCAGTAAGCGACTAGCGGTGTGCGTTGGGAGATGAGGAGAAAGCGGTGGGCTATGGACGGTGAGCAGCGAGCGTTGGATGATGGGCAACGGTCGGTGAGCAATGGGCATTGGTCGGTGAGCAGTGGGCTACGGGGGTAGGCAGTGAGCGATGGGAAGTGAGCGGTGGGCGGTGGGCGAGGGGTCAGCTTGGCGCAGGCGCGCGCTCCGCCGCCGCGGGCGCCCTGGAGCCTTGACCGAGCTTCCGCCGCGCGCGCGCCACCCGACTCTGCTCGGACTCCGGGAGCAACGAACTGGCGGATGCCCACGCCCCCCTCCGCCCCCTCGCCCCCTCCTCCGCTCCTCTGGGTTTGTTACGTTTCGGCGGATGACCTTGCGGCAGAGTGGGAAGTTGCACACGTTTAAAGTCCGTGAATGTCGAATTCCATTGTTTCCATTTTAGCATTGAATAGTTCGTCATAACACCATAATTGATAGCAATAGAATATACGAGAGGCGAATATTTACGCTCGTCTCTTTAGTTCCTGTAAACACCTCAGAAAATTGTGAGTCAACTAACAAATGACATTTTTGCAAATTACTTGATACACAATAGGGAAAACATTCACTTAAGCACAAATAATTAGAAAAAAGATCTCTTATAAATTGTTTTATTGCAAGAATTTTGGAGAAAAAATGTACTCAATAAACTTCCTAAAACAGAAGTATAGGTGTATTTTCATCCATATTTTATTGTAAAATAAGTTTTAAATTCATAGAAACATCGCTGACACTCCTCTTAGGCACAAGAAAACAATGTATTGAACGTCACGCATAGGTGTCAAGTACCGGAAAGAGATCTGTCAAATAACTGTTCCCCGTGACCTTCGACTTTCGTGTCCCACGCGGTAATGGATAATTCTTGTCTCAGATAACTAACACTTCCCGTGACATATGTTCCCCTCTCCTTAATCCGATCGCCCAATCTCCCACTCGTCTCCCCCCTTCCCCGTGCCTCCACGGTTATTCTCACCTCGCGGGGCAGCCTTCGCCATAATTGGGGCCGTCCCCATCCCTCGGAGCGCTCAGCGTAAGTGAACATTCCACGGAATAATCAGCGACCTAACGGAACGCGCGGACCCCAACAATGGACGAGCACTTTCTCAGGCGACAACTAACCGTCCCATCACGGCCGGCTCCTCCGCATAAGAAGCCGGCGGAGCAACGGTTTCAGTCCCCCCTCACCCCCCCCCCCGCCTGAGAACATGCGCCCTCCCCGCACGGAAAGTAAATCGCGCGCTCTAATCAACTTCCTCGTTGTGGACTCGCGGCTGTGCTCGCTCGCTCGCGGCGGCTGCTCGTAGGAAAGTGCTCGGGAGAACGTGGGCGCCATCGGCCGCCGTCGCACCCCCCCCCCGCGGGCTGGCGTCCTCCGCTGCTATCCTCTGGGAGATCTGAGCCTGCGTTCGCGCCCGGCCGGAACTACGACTCCGGGCTGGTGTTAATTAGAGTGAGAGGCTCGCGCGGCCCGGCGCTGCGGTTCTTGGCGCGTTCGCCGCCGGGGTTCAAACCCGGGCCGCTTGGGTGGAATTTGTGGGGGACCGAGCGGGCTTGCGTTAGGTTTCCACGGAGTTATTTCTTTTTCGCTGTCATTTTTCGTGTCTAGTTTTCGTAATAGACTCCGAGATACCTTCAAGAAGCCCATTGTTAATTTTACTATTCAGAAAAGATATTTCACGATATTCGTCCGGAGATTTCCATAATTCTCAGCCCCAATGGCTAGAGTTCATTACATAAGCCCAAGTACTGTAAGAAACATTACGAATTAAACACATTTTTATTTTAGGAATTTGCAGATAAAAATGTACACATTGTATGCTGAAAATATTTTATTACTAAAAAAAATTTACACACGATGACAATTTTTAATTTTCTTGATTTCTCCATTAACAAGAAAATTATATTAATCACAGTGTAAATGTTGACGTGATTTGAGTTATCGTATTGTTAGTACGTCAGGCATTATGTCCTTTGTTAAATATGATACTGGCACAAATATGTTTTGATAGCGAGCCGCTAGATAGTGTGTTCACAGATTGAGTGACATAGATACTGAGCCGAGGCTACAGTTTTCAAATCCAAATTTCTCAATATTACTGAAACATTAAATGTACCAATATAGCATGAAGTAATATATTTAAAGAAAAGTGTCTTTTAAATTCAGTGATTTTTTTTCGGAATGCAGAACGAAAATGTCACCTGAGACAATAACAAAATTACCTCTTTTTGACAGTATTATCGACAACAAACAACTTTCACACAGAAGCTTCATACGTTACTGAGAATTCCATGCCACATAATAAATACCAGATTACCCCAAAGCAAACACATCACAATCCTTTGCGATAATCACACCCAAAATATTTTCCTGCGCTGAACATTGACGAAGAGAGATCCGAGTTCAAGACTTCCCCTCAGCAATTCCTAGAATGAGTCGAGGCAGAGGCTTCCAGACCTTGGCTCGCGCGTTGACCCCTAATACGCAGGAGAGGAAGAGCTCTTCCGGCAGGCGTCCGGCGCGGCGCCGTGGGAAAGATACTTTTTTCCACCAGCGCCCGCGAATGAATGGGGCGCTCGAATTAAGAGGCAGGAACTCGTTTTCAGAAACTGCATGCCGCGAGGAGCGGTATCTGGATAATTTACGGCCGGATTTGCATAAGAATCTTAAATTGAAAATCTTCCTCTTTGCGGTGGCGATTGACTTATTTTTAGCTGGCCCAAGGCGAACTTATTGGGTCGTAAATTAAGATTGGACATCCCGCGTTTGAAGGCTTTGCAAAGATCGCAGTTGTGTGGGTAGGAAATTGAGCGTAAGAGGGGTTGGTAAAGAGAAAATGGATAGTGGAAGTAATAGTGAATACTAGAAGTACTTTTATTAGTATATCACTTTCATTTATCTTGTATAGAATAAATAGTTGTTTTTGCACCAGGGACGTTATAAGGGTTTTAATGATCGTGCGGCGACAAAAAGCTTCAGGATCTTTGGCCGGAGATTTTATTTTTTACCTAATTTTAATGCGTATTTATCAATTAACTTGACTCACTCTTGTCTTTTTATACTTTCCTCCCATAATTCCTTCCGCAAGAGAATACGTAGCAATATTTGTCTTCATATTTCTTTCCTAACCACAATCCTCTCGATCCAGGTAACTTATGCAGTGTGTATCGAGCTCCGTATCGAAAGCAATAACATGTAATGACATATCAATAAAAGTAAAATACATTTCGAATGGTTATTAAAACAAGAGCAGGTTAGTCCATGTATACCTTTTTGGTCGTTTCTCTCGGCTGAAAGCGTATTTTTGATCTGCTGAATCTTTTTGCTCAAGGTCGTCACCGTAATAATTCACCGCTGCTAAACGATGTGTGTAATTAACGTCAGGGGGCGGCTTCCTCCTAACTTAATGTTACTCGTACAAGAATACATTATCCTCCTCGTGTAAACAATGATTCATTTGTCTCAGCTGACGGCTAAAATGTTTATAGACTCTTAGTGTCGATGTTTGCCGTAAAGAACCTTACATTCCTTAAGGACATTGAAAGAAACACATATTTTTATTTACAGATACAATTACTATATCTTCTCTTGGCACCTTCGTTACACGGCCAAAGGCTTAAATTTCCAGATAAATTGATCTATTGTGTATGTGTATAATACGTCCGTTAATTAGAGAAACAAGTCTTGCAAATATCTGTTGCATGTGTTGCGAATTTAATTGTTAAGTTGTAATACTTGCAATCTAGGGGTAAATAACATTTCAGTGACGCAACTTCACTATTGCAGCATTGTTCCATCATATCATCATAATCAGCAAACTAATCTTTCTTCCACTCGATGAAAGGCTGTAAGGCATCGAATTAAAGATAATTTTCATAATCCGGATTTATTGGAACCGGCGCTTTCGGTTTATCAAACTGTCCGGATTTTCGAAATGAACCAATAAAACGGTAGACCTCGTGGACGTACAAAGTATTGCCAAACTTGTTCATAATTCTCTCTGAAGGATGCAGAAAAGGGCCAAAGAGATAAAACCATTTATTTAGTAACATATTTACGCTTTTAACTACAAAAAATATTGTACTGTATGCATATTATTGTGTTTACCGAAAGACTTATTGTATGTACAGCAAATGTAGGCACACAACAAACAAAGCATTTTCATTAAATGAACTATTGCGAATGCACTAATGAAAATACACACAATATCTTAAGTAAATCATTGGGTATTTAAATATCTACTCACATGCAGTACACACTTCATACGATTGTTTTTCGCCAGAATGGAATCCAGATTATGACTGCTCGGATTTTGTACTCCAAGTTATTGACGCTCAATTGTTCAGAGATGAACTGTTTCGAGATGAACCTATCAATAAAAGGGCCGGTTGATCTCTTGAACGTACAGATTTTCTAAAATCGTTCATAAAGTACCACCATCTCTGAAAGCGGCAGAAGGGTCGCGAAAACCGGTCATTTACGTAGTAACAACCGACACGTTTGAGACGGTTCTGATATTCTACTCCAAATTATTGACGCTCAGCAGTTCAGAGATATAATGTTTCGAGATGAACCAATCAATAAAAGGGGCGGTAGACCTCTTGAACATACAAAGTTAAATTCACGTATATTGAACGTACTTGTTAAAATCGTTCATACGTTTTACAATCTTTGAAAGCTGCAGAAGGGTAGCGAAAAACAGTCATTTGCGTAGTCACAACCGACAGGTTGGAGACTGCTCGGATTTTCTACTCCAAATAATTGACGCTCAGCAGTCCAGAAATGAACTGTTTCGAGATGAACCAATCAATAAAAGGGGCGGTAGATCTCTTGAAGTTACAAAGTACTTCTCTCTACAAAGTAAAATTCATGTACATTGAACGTACTTGTTAAAATCGTTCATAACTATCATCATCTCTGAAGGCTGCAGAAGGGACGCGAGGTCATTCGCGTAGTCACAACCGACCGGTTGGATCGCGTTGCCGCCCTTGCAGCGATTGACTGCCGGCGCCGCGTGGCTCCCACGCTCGCGATTCGCCCTCGCGGCGTCCGCTGGCGCCGCCGCCGAGTAGCCCCGCGCGCGCGTGCGTGTGCGTGTGTGTGCGTGCGCTGTCGCCGTGCCAGCGGGCGGCGCGCGGGCCCGTTACGGGGCGCGCTGCTTCTGCTCGGGGCAAGGTCGGAAATGCCCCGGAAGCGGCCGCGCCCTCGCCCGCGCCTTCGCCCGCTCGGCCATCTGGGTCACTGGAATGCGGGTAGAGCACAATGGCGGGCGAGTGGCGCAACGACGCACGTGGTGTTGTAAGCCCAGGCTAGGAGGGCGCCCCCGCCCCCCCCCCCACACACACACACACGAGGTGCTCGCTAGGCGAGGCGTGGCGCCTGCGGGTGCCGCGAGAGGTCGGCGTATTGTTAATGCCTCAAAGTCGTCCAATGCCGTGAAACGCTGGACATCTGCTGACACACTGCACATGTCTAATTTCAATCGAGCCTCGGAATGATAAGGTTGGGTTCTGTCTCTTGTTTTGGTATGTTTGAACCCTCTTTTGTCAGATCTGCATTCAAACAGTTTTGACATTTGATCTATTTTCGTCAAAATACAGTAGAAACGTCGTGTTGGGAGATAAATATGTCTACAAACGTGTTCAAACCAGACTTGGATAAAACCACCTATGAAAATAATGGCACCACATTTTGGGTATATTTTAAACCCTATGCAAACTTTCCAAATGCTCTGCTCTAAAATTTTCTTAAGTCACAAAGAATCTTGTGATTCGTAGGCTATTTTTTGCTGATATCCAGGGTAATTCCGGTTACTGGTCGAGAGAGTTTAGGACGAAAAGTGATGAACTGAAAGAATGTACATACTATTTCGCACGCAATCGCTTAAAGACAAATTGAATTCAAGATCTGAATCTTGAATTTATGTTGCCTTTTTCTACGACGATGTTCGTTAAAGTGATTATGGTGACCTCTTATAGGGGATATCGTTAGCAGATTGTCAGAGTTTCGTTAACCCAAACTGGATTTCTGGATTTCTCAAGAAATTGAAACACATCTCGTTCTGAAAATATCTTTCAGTTCTAATTACTTTCGTGACCAACATTATTAGTCTCTACATATCGTTTTATATGAACGAGTAGATAGTCTTACAGGACAAGCCGTCGAGTTTTTAGGCGCGTTAATTATGAAAACAGCACAGGTTGTGTAAGTGATGGAAAGAACTGAGTCGAGTGTGTGCGGGCGCCACGAGGCGTACACACAAATGTGCACATCTGCTGTTCAATTGAATTGTTACGCCGGGTTATACGATTACCGCTGATATAAAATCACTGAAAAATATACATAATTCCTAATTTCCGGCGGGTGAAGAAATTGAAAGAAAACTACGTACTTTACATCCACGTATGAGGTGTTGTCAGATGCTTTTTTTAGATACCGAGGAACTTTGTTTTTTTCACTTCCGTTTATTGAAAAGTAGTGATGTTCGTTTATTTTGAAACCCGAGCTGTTGATATCTTTTTCAATATTACATTCTACATGTTGCCTTTCCCACGCCGGAATCTACGTGCTCAAAATCCATGAAGTCCTCCCTTCTCACCACCTTTTTTGTTCCCTCTTCATCTCATATCTTCCTCCGTCCATGTCACTACGAAATTCCTCACGCAGTCCTTTGACGACCTCCTATATTGCCTCTCACAAATCGGAAAAAGACGAGATCGGTTCCAACCCTAGAGATAAGAGAATATCTGAATTTCGTCTTTGATCGACGGATCGTATTTTGAAGAATGTGCAATGTACCGTTAGTGAGAGACGAGAGGCGTATCACGTGTTCGTGTCAGGTAGAATGCGGTTCGAAGGGATGGAAAACTCCCTTTGATTCCCAGATTTCGTTGAAGCGCGATTTCCCTCAAGAATGCACAAGAGCGTTCGCCAAGAAACCCGACCGCAAGCGGAGATGAGAAACTGGCGAGGCATTCAAGGAGCTCGAGTCTTTATGTGTCCCTGCAGTAAAATACCGGAAATGCCTACTAGATGACACTTGGCTGTCAATCGTCATGTCAGAACCACAAGAACGTCGTTGCGTAAGAAATGACAGGAAATACATATCAATCACAACTCGGTTGAATTCGAAACCAATATTTTATGAAATATAAGTAAAGAAATCATTGTAAAAAGATTTATTATCAGTAACAATAGATTGAATTTCTCACATTAATTACCTTAATTTCAATTTTCTTGCGATGCTAAATTAAGCCAGACAGAGAAATAATTTTACAATAATGAAATTATACAACCAATGTTTAATATAATACACTCATTACATACATTTAATATGTTGTCATTTCTTTGTGTCACATGATTACTTAAGTATTTTTTTCTCATGTTACAGGTAAGTTCACCAACCCAGGTACCTCGCGAGTGGTGTATCAGACAGCCTCCTTGATCGGTGAGTCATTGGCCAGGCCGTCGATCCTCGATAGAGCGACACACAGGTGGAAGGAGTTTCCGGGAGCGCTGCATCGCGGCCTTGAACGCCGCCGGAGTGGCCCGGGGCGTGGGCGGCGGCGACGCGGGTGGGCCGGGGGCGGGAGCTCGCGCTAAAAAGCGGCCGCCGGTCGCCCCCGCGGAAACACGTGCGGGCCGGCGGGGGAGGGGGGAGGGTGCCGCTCGCGGTCGCCTCCTCCGATCAGTCACGCCATCGGGCGCGGAGGCGCGCGGCGGGCGGCGGGCGGCGGGCCTCGGCCGCATAGCTGTTCCGCTCAACTCGTCGCCGCGCCGTGCGCCAATTTTCCGCCCCGCTGGGCACCGCGGCCGCCGCTACCGCCACCGCCTCCGCCTCCACCTCCGCCTCCGCTGGCGTCGTCCACGCCGCTGCTATATTCACATGCTCCCCCACATCTCTCTGCTCCTTTTCCTTTCTAAATTTTCCATCCCGTTCCTCCCAGTTCCCATACTCCTTCTCTTCTTCGTTTACTTCTTTATCATCGTCATCCTTGTTTTTACCTTTCTTCTTTTCGTCCGCCTCATACTCTTGCAGTATCTCCCCCTTTTCAGTCTCATTTTCTTCTCTTCCTTCCCTGCCACGCTGAAACTCACGTTGCTTCACCTTATCATTACCACAAACCCCGCTTATCAGCACATACATTTCTCCCATAGATCAACCAACGTTATTCTTCTCAAAGTAACAGTATTAACAGGAACACGAATACCACGGGTTTCACTGCTACTGCCGCTGCTACAGCTGGCGATTCCGATGTCAGGCAATTTGCACGGCAATAGCACGGCAATGGTATGCTTAGACTGGCACCTGCAGCAACGCCCGCAAGAATCTTGCTTTCTCGTGGTTGTAGTTCATTTTTTCTGAGATGTAGTTCATTGTTGAAAGAATTTACAAGTCTTTGTGCTACTTCTGCAGATTCTTTGACACACCTTTTGTGACTCCAAAACAGTTTTCGCATGTAATGACCGTCCTAGAATTCCATGATATTTACCGTAGACAGTCTGGAGAGAGGAAATGACGATCTTTAATACAAATCCGTATGTTGTTAGGAATACGATGATATTAAAAACATTTTACATCTAATAAAACGGAGTATATTACAATAGTTATATTTTCTGCATTTGTACTTCCCTTTATAATTTCATACGTTATAGAAATATATATGGATGATTTTGCGAACTTAAAAATTATCCTTTTAATAATTTCAATAATTTCTTACAATTTAATTCAGAAATGAATGACAATTCAAGTATGCAAGCAGTCATGTCGCCATATGATAATATTCACTAACAAAATTGCATAAAAAAACAGAAATTGCATAAATAAGGAGTATTGCTACAACTGAATTTCCTAATTTCGAAGAAAAAAGCACAAAAACGAACAATATTCAATCATGTAAATGAGCTTATTCATGCCAAACTACAGCTAATCTTGTTTATAGAACAGATCTGGCAAAGCCCGAGGAGGGAGATTCTAGAATATGCAGCAGGGGACTGGTCGTGGGCGATATCGGCCCTCGAAACCGAAAATGAGATCCCACGGCAAACGCAGGGGTAGAGGCATGTTTGCTTTGTTCTCTGACGTCTCTCCCTCGCCCTTTTCCTTCCTTTGGGATCCTCCCTCGATATATTCAGCTGCGAGAATGACAAGGAAGCTGACATACGGTAGAGCGAATAAGGTGTGATGGCCTTGTACCAACATCATTGTGCATTTCCCTCTTCGGATTTGAAGTAGGTATTTCGGAATGAAAAACGCACTTTTTTATTACTTCCTTTTCTGCAGTATAGAATTACTCATGTAAAAATTTACAAAATGATTTTCCTTTTTAAATACGAACGATAATTTTGTAACAACGTTGCAGTGAAATTACCCATCTAAAAATCCATTATATCAATTCGCTACCTTAGCCAAGCTTTTTTTTTTAAATTTTGTGAGTAACTTTTAATTACATTGTCAGGTCTTAGAGCCTCTAGGAATATTTGCAAACACTAGCGAGCACTTGCTACACGGCTGTCGATGGCGGAAGGCGAAACTGAGAGATAAGTTTTCATGACCAACGATTTCGTGACTCCAAATGTATTTTCAACTCGAATGATTGGCTTCGACGGAAACCACTGAGTGACAGCGCGCCTTTTCGGGGGTCGTCGGAAGCTGAAAGAGGAAATTGGTTGAGGCGCAACATGGCGCGTTGAGGCCCTCGAGCACATTGACTGTGGAATCGCTTTCAGTTTGAGGAACGGACTGCTGTGAAGTAGTCGTGAGGAAATCCTTTTCAAAGTGTTAAGTAAATATTGAAAATGAGATTCGCTTCCGAGAACGTTTTAAGGTTCTTTTTTTTCGGAAGAGCTACCGATTACTTCTTGAGGCAGAGTTTTACTTCAAGTAGAAATCTTAAAGAATTCAAATTCGTTTATTTTATAATTGTTCTAAATAACCCTGATCAGAATATATTTAATAATAATTTATCACTAAGTTAAATATTGTTTTAGTGAAAAGAATAAATAAAATAACATCCATCTGGATAATTAGATAACATTGTGGAAATAATTTATGAAGATTAACAATTATAAAGTATAAATTCCCTATGAATGTTCCTAGGAAAAAAATTGACGATTCATATTACACAATTAAAATAAATATCGATGAGTGCATTTCTTGCTTGTAACTATATCCAGTTTTCAACCATAAAAGTATAGCTTTCATAAAACAATATTCCCCGAGGTCTTAAGTTAATAATGAATCTAACGAGTCATTTCGCAGGTTTGTATTAAGGACACCTGGTTTTCTCGCAATATTAAGCAATTTCCTGAATCATTTACAGATTTTTCGATTTGTAAGAAAAGCATCGCCACATTCGTCTTCTAGCAAGCGATGATATATTTTCGCAGTCACATTATTCTCTCATCACGAAGTTAGGCCAGTGGCGGGACGGCGCAGTAGCCATCGCCCAGTGACCCTAATGATCTTTTGATCTCTGCACCTGAAAGCGCCCGTCTGGCTGCTCCGCCGCGCACCGCAACGGGAGCAGCGCATTACCCTCAGAAAGGAGTGACGTCACGCGGCGACCGGCCTCGCCGAAAGTATGCGCCGCGCCGCGCCGTGCAACAGTGGGACGCGTGATGTCTCCTGTGTTTGCGACGCTGCCTTGTATGTAAAGTTGTGAGTCAGGCCGGCCACCCGGAAGCGATCTTTCCACAGTTCAGCAGAAGCTTTGCGACAGGAGCTGAGGAATTTTGATTTATTACGCTTGAAAAAATATTTGTTCGCGGCCGGCAGAACCCTGTATGCTACATGCAGGCAGTTTGTGAAACACGCCCCAAGCAGGAGTTCTGATTGTTGTAGCCACGTGGACTTTTGTTTACATTACTGATGGCATACAATTTTCTCAATCATTAATCATTTCGATCTAATATTTCCCTTTTTTCATTCATACAAGTTAATTCCAAATATGTTAACGTTGTTGTGAAGTATTATTTTATTGCTTTTTTCTCAGGGCTGAAATAGTTTTCGGTTCTGAAATCAGGGGATTTCTCTCAGCTCTAAGAGATGAGAAAGAAAAGTATATTCAACTGTAGTTGAATTCTTTTAAAACAGTGTCCTTCGGATATTGCGAAAAGTTTTACTAAGACGAAGTGGCTGAAGAGACGCTTAATGAAAATCAGAAATATTAAAATAATTCTTCTTAATTTACTTTGTGAATCTTCTGTGTCTCCGTTAAAAGGGTGCTCAGAAATCTCTAATTATGACACAGCTTCAACTACACATTCTTGTTAATTTCAAAGCACGAAAATTATCTCCCGGATTATTCAGCATATTCTACAAGTAGGAATCCCTTTTGTGTTATTAAATTAATCTCAAAATACGCTGTTTCCTTTATGACGGTAACCTTATCCTCCCCGACCGTACACTCGCAAAGGAAGAGAGACGACGGGGAGAAAACAGCGACAACGAGAAGCCGAGAAATAATTCCGCGAACGGGGAGGAAGTAATAGAGCAATTCGTAAATGGTTTCCCTCCATCTCGTACGTCTCGGGGCGTCTCCCGCGCCAAAACACCGGAGCTTCCCCGTCGACGCCCCCTCGCCTCGCGACTCGGAAATATGTAAACTCGCTTCCCAGACGGAAACATCGTTTGTTACTCGCAAATGGGGAATAACGCGTTGCTGTGTTCCACCCCCGCCCCGCCTGCGCCCCTATCTCCTGCGTGGCCCCCGCGGGGTCTCTCCACAACGGGGACCCGCCCGAGGAGGTGGACGATCTAATATCTCGCGTCTCGCTGCGGTCGCGCCTCAGCCTGCCAAAAAGGCCCATCGCCCCGCGCGGGATTTCCTAGTGACACTTGTAATATATGATCCCCGCGCCAGGAACGCCCATTTTTTCGCCCGAGGGCTCCTCGAAAAAAGGCGGGCGTGCGCGGATCGCTGCGCAACTGATCCGCGGCCGCCGAAGGAGAGGACGGGCGCCAGGCCCTGGCGGGGAGGGCGGACGAAGGGGAGAAGCAATATGAGAAACGGCGAGGAGACGACGTCCGAAAAGAATGCAAATATGCGGAAGGAAGAAATCTGGAAAGTAATATGAAAGAACGAGGGAGAACCGATCTTGTTCAGGTTGGAAATGGAGGCAGAGTTTACTGCAATGATGTGAGAACATTTTAGGATCAAAAATATGATGAGAATAAAGGTTAGAAGTTTAAGGACGTATCATAAATAAGTACGTACATAAAACGCAGAATAATCTAACGTGTAAATTATTCAAAATAAAACAAGGCTGATGACGAAGGGACCCACACGCAAAACGATTATATGAGCGTGGATGACGACTGAAGCATTTCAGGCATTGAGGAAAACCCACGCGGAGCACTAACGTAGTCCAGTGTATAGTGCGATTTGTATGATCAGCAGCCAGGCTCACCAGGTGTGGGTGGTGAATACAAAATCCTGCTTTTGCGGCAGATCGGCGAGCGAGGCCGGGGCCGGGGCCGAGGCGGAATAGCAGACGTCTCCCGTCGCCCGCGAGCGCCTCTTCCGCGAAGCGCCGCTCCCCTCCGCCATTCTCGTCTCCTTATTTTTAGAGGCCACCCGCGCCTCCCCAGCCTCTCTCGCCGCCCTCATCGCCCCCGACACCCTCGCCGCCCCTCGGCACCCGCGCCGCCATCCATTGCCCTCGCCACCCAACCCTGCCATCCCCTCTCTCTACATCCACGACGCTCCCACCGATCTCGCCATTCCACACCGCCATTGCCACCCACTGCGTTCTCTTCGCCCTCGCCATCCTCTTCGCCCTTGCCGTCCCCGCCTTCCCCGCCGTCCTCGCCGTCCTCGCCGTCCCCCCCGCCCTCGCCGCCCTCGCCGTCCCCGCCGCCCTCGCCGCCCTCGCCGTCCCCGCCGCCCTCGCCGCCCTTGCCGCCCTCGCCGCCCTCGCCGCCCTCGCCGCCCTCGCCGCCCTCGCCGCCCTCGCCGCCCTCGCCGCCCTCGCCGCCCTCGCCGCCCTCGCCGCCCTCGCCGCCCTCGCCGCCCTCGCCGCCCTCGCCGCCCTTGCCCCCCTCGCCGCCCTCGCCGTCCCCGCCGTCGTCCCCACCGTCCTCTTCGTTCTCGTCGCCCTCTCGTCCTCTTCACCCTCGCCGCCCTCGTCGTCCCCACTACCCACGCCATCCACACACCCCTCGCCGCCCTCCCCATCCTCACCTTCCCCACTGCCGTCGCCATCTTCACAGCCCTCGCCGCCCTCTTCCTTTTGTGTGGGCGCGCGCTCAGAAATCTCATTACGGCATCCCATACGGAGCCCGCCCCTCCTCCTTCCGGAAATATCCGCGAGGGGCGCGCGGGTCCCGCCGCCGCCGCCGCCGCGCCGCCGGGAGACAGTGACGGAGAAGTTTAAACCGGCGGCGCGGCGCGACGCCGCCGGCGGCAGGTGGAGGTGGCTGGAGGAGGCTGGGAAAGGTGATGGGAAAAACACAAAAGAGGGAGAGGGAGTAATGGAATGGGAAGAGGGCGACAGAGAGGATGATGGAGCGATGTCGGAACTGTCAGAGGGCTCCAGTGAAGCACGCCCTGGAGGAAAGGGGAAATGCAGTGTCGCTATTTGCGAAATTCTCCTGCTTAATGATTTGTTACGTTTGATACTTTTACGGGGAAAAAATTCAGAGTCAAGGCTTAAGTAAATGATAGTAGGGCTGTACCTGGAGAGAAAGCAAAGCCGGAGGACATTGTAGGTTTGTGCCAAGTGACAAATTCTAAAAGTAGTGGTCCGCATTTATAACCAGGGAATATTGAATGGCAATTTTTAACTTCGGATTTCAGAGTGCGCCTATACGAAGGTCTCAACATCCTCTATTGTCATAACTCATTAACGCTTCAGAGTAGCGACTGCTTATGGTAATTTCGAGTTCATTGCAATGTTATTGGCATTTTCAATGTATTACACTTCAATTAAGTGATAATTGTAACTCCATACCAGTTTTTCTTTCGTTTTTAACAAAATTCTTTCCACCTCAAACATAGTCAACTCGGAACTCCTGGTAGAATCAAAAGTGAACAGTGGGGAAAATGTGTCGTTGGCAGAAGGGTGTGGGAGGTTTGTCAGTCGGTCGAAGGGTTTGTGAAGGCGGCCATGGCATCGGTTGCGGCGGGCGAGGGCGAGCTGATGGCAGGGGTCTGCTGCAGTGGGGGGGGGGGTGTTTCACGAGCCCTGGAGCGGCGCGATGCCCTGCTCTGTCAGCCACATCTGTCAAGAGCGTAGGCGGCGGGGGTGGGGCGGGGAGGGGGCATGGAAGGGCGGGAGCGGCTGCTGTGTGGATGTGACGCGTTCGACACCGCGAGAGAGAGCTTTCCGCTTCGGAGCACCGGAGAAAAATGAAATCCACGTCAATTCCAGAACCTGCTCGCGATGGAGAGGGCCACAGCGAGGGGCTGAGCGCTGCAACTCCCGCTGCAGGGACTCTCGTGAAATATGACTGGTCGCCACGGGCGAGGGCGCGCACACAGGTGACCCTAGAGATTAGGGCCGATTTTTTATTTGCTTTTTTTTTTACAATCGATCCCTTTTGAAATAATAATTTCAAACAGTCGACCACTCACAGTAATTAACTTTACTTATGTTCGTTTGTGAGACACATTTAACTATGAAGATGAAATAAAACATGTTTATGCTTTTTATTAATTTGATACCAAGTATTGAAATCGTTCATAATTTTTAACTTCGCACTAACCATAAAATAATAATTAAATAAGTAGTCTGTGGCAAGGGAAGTCAAAGGACAACCTACTTTTTTTTTAAATTTGAAACTTAAATTTAACTATTGATTTTTAAGAAAATTGAAATCGTCCCGAGGGAGTCGTTATTAAAATGGCGGCGTATGGAATATTTTTAAAACAGCAGTGCTAAACTACGTGCACTGGGATTCATACCTACGTTTCAATTGGAAGTATTTATTTGAAGTAAAAGCAACAACGATTTCATTTAAACAAACCCATTTTCGGTAATAAAAGTCTAGGAATGTTTTTAGTACTATTTAGAAGGTTATAATATTGCGTAATACGATGATACAAAGTCAACACTTTTCTCCTCACGACAAAAAGTCAACGTAAGCTATTAAATTTTGTAGAAAAATCAAGACACGACTCTTCCGGAAGGATGCCCACGTCAGGAAACATCACTTTACTCGATCGCCCGCGGCGCGCATCGCGGCCGCGCCGCGCCGTCCCGTCCCGGTTGGCCAATTCCGGTCGCCGCCAGCCCGTCCTCACGTGCCCCAAGGCCTCGCCTCGAAAAAGCGGCCATGCCTTCCCGGAGGGGTTCATAACCTAGGTTTCGCCACACCTATGTCTTCATTCGAAAAGGAAGCCCGCGCAAAAAAACAGATCGACGGCGCGGCGGACGAGGAAGACGGCGGGTGGGGGCGAGTGGGGCAGGGGAGGGGAGGGGAGGGGAGGGGGGAAGAGGTCGTATCTCCATCAGCGACTTCTTCTGCCTTTGTCGGCCGACCGCCGACCGCTATCGTGTTCCACGCAATTTGTCATCGCCGCTTCCGTCGCCTGTTCCTCTTCGCACTTGCTGCCAGGTGTCGTGCGAAAGGGAATTAAAACATTATGTCCAACAATTGTTGTATTAATGATTACAATAGGGAGTTTGTGCACGCCCTAGCGTTAACACTGTCGATCTTCTGCGCATGCGCAGATGTACTAAAATGGTGCGATACTTAAACTGCGCATGCGCAGAAGATCGATAGTGCTTTAACGTTCGAAGTGGCACAAACTCCCTACAATGGTTCTTTAGATTGATTTAGAGTTTGAAGTTTTATGCAAATGAAACTTGTCAGTAAATCGTAATAAATAATATGATTGATTAAATTCGTCCATTTATAAAGGGCATTACACCAAGTGAGCCCTTGCTCCCTTATTTTAGATTCGATGACCACCTTTTAGAAAGGCTATTTCTGTCATCATCATAACTTCTCATATCTCTGATTCTGTCGCCACTAATCCAGAATCTCTTGTTTCACCCCTACATTCATCACTATTCTAACACTTCCTACACCGTCACCAGTATCATCGCTAACATTAGTACCATCATCACGACCTGCATCATAATAAACATCTCACAAACACCACAACCCTCCTCACCACCACCACTCTCACCACCATCACTAGCATCACTATTAAATCAGCGCCATCAACCGTCACCAACACTGCCATAGTCACCAGTACCACCACCCCCACTACTAGCATCATATTTCGGCAACCACCACCGTCTCCACCACAGCCCCCCAGAAGCGGAGCCTAATCCCGCGGCGATCGCGCTGCTTTCCGCCGTCCCTCCTCCGCAGGGGCGTGCACCGCCGCCTCCTTCGGCCGCTGACCGCCGCCGCCGCCGCCGCCGCCGCCGCCGCCGCCGCCGCCGCCGCCGCCGCGCAGTGCGCTTTGCGGGTTGCGGTTGGCGCCGAAGCAGCCCTCAGGCGCGCCCGCGGTCGCCGGGCAAAAACGGCCGCGCGCCCCCACGTCACCCGACCGCCAAGGTTGTCGACAGTTCGTTTGCTTACAAAAATCCGCTACGTCTAGGCGCGCGTTTTTATTCACTGGCTTGCAGGCGCTTCGCCATGCGCACACTGCTTTAAAGTTTTCGTTCGTTTGTTTTGGAAGCGTTCGTTTGGCGATGCAAGTAAGTGGTACATAACTCGGAGAGAACATATCTAGATTTTAATGGTTTCTAACTACGTTTTGTTGGTGCCTTTATTTATCAGTAAGCTTGTGCGTAGTAGAAAGGTTTGGTAAGGATTTTGGTGTTCATGAAAACGTGCACAGTTTATTTTTATCATCCATACGACACTCAGTAATTAAATAAAATCAAGCTGAGAGATGTGGACAGATTTTCTGCATGTATATTGCCTGTTAATTCTTGATATTGGGAGACTAAAAGTTGAAGCTTCATGTCTTCACTCAGAGAATTATTTCCCAACCTAGGAATATATTTAATTTTCTTATTTTAAATTTCTTACATATAGTGGAGTTTGCATGCAGAATAGTTTTCTTCGCACAAATAGTTACCCATAAATTCTTTGCAAAAAGCATTAAAATATGTTTTATATAAAATAAACTGATAGAGAATTTATTGATATTTACATCATATTATAATTTGAGAACTCGAAAATATCGAAGTCGTTCTTTCTCCCTTTGGATAGACATGAGATGACATCAGCAGAAGGCATCCAATGTTTCCGCCGATGAAGCCTTCGTTTGCCTCGCCAAACGCACAATTTGAGAAACGGCACAAGCCACGTCCACTTCTCACACGGCCGGGCGGGCGGGCGGGCGGCGGCGAAGTGACTAAATGCGGGCGGGATTACAGTGATCTCAGCGCGTCGCCGCCCGCCGCGCCCCGCGACACTGCGTCCGGGGTCGACGCTTATTGATAGTTACGCGCCGGTAAACACCGCCGACGACCCGTGCGAACGTGGCGCCGGCCGCTTCGGATCGAAGTGTCCGCCCCCGAGGAAACGCCGCGCCGCGGATTCTCCCACGCGAGCGCGCTGCCTTTGCGGCGCGGATTCACTTCGCTTCGGCGGCGCACAATGCCACGAACTGGGAAACCCGGGCTGGTGTATACGCGTGTAGCTAGCGCTGCAAAACGTGGGCTGTTATTCATTTAGTTGCGGTGTTTTTTAATTGATGAATATTATACTAACTCCGCAGAATTTTTTGACACTCGAGAAACAGAAAAAATATTTAATAATAATAACTGTCTTTATTGTTAGCTAGTTTATTAATAAACACATTGGCCCTTAACATGGAAAATGGTGAATTAGACGTATTCACCCACAATTTCATTCATTTAGATGCTAAAAGTATTACATATTGGACCCAAAACGCACAACTATATCGAAACAAAAGCAAAGATTTTTTGTATCATAAAGATACATAGAATAATTATCAAATCCAAAAAGCGCATTAGGAGACATAAAGCAAATAGAAATATCTCTCTGAAACATTTTCCCTTCCAGAAACGCGGTTCATTTCCTAACTAGAGTATTCTCATATCTTAAAGGTATGTGTAGGATTATCTGATAATCACTTCCCACACTTCTCCTTCGTTCTCCATCCTCACTGTGGCACTCTGCCGAAATCTAGCTTGAAAATGGTACAGTATTTTCCCAACGTTAATGCAACGATACAAAGACGTCGGGGTAAAAATTGTCTTAAATATTTGTCGTCCCCGAGGTGAACGGCCCTTCCCTCAGTACGCCGTCGCCGTGACCTCAGCGTCAAAGAGTCTTTCCTACTCCGATTGACAGTCTCCCCAGCGCAGGGCCAACTCCACTCATTATGCGAGTGCTAGAGGAATGGGTCACGCAGCCATCCTATTTGCGTCTGCGGCGGTGGCGACGGCGGCGGCGGCGGTCGTTGGCATACGTCCACGCGCGCCCCCGCGTCCAGCAGCCTGAAGGTCGCCGCTTCGAGACTAGGCGCGTTCCGCGGTTCCCACCGGCCCCCGGAATCAAGGCGTCGCGACACGCGCGCGCCGAAGGTGACGTCACCGCGACGTGCCCAGCCGCGCGCCCACCGCGCCGAGCAGTGGGTCGAAACGGCACCGAACGCGCGCAGAGCAGGTCTGCTCTCAGTACCAACTGACATTCGACAAGGAAAAATATATCGATATGGTAATGTGAATAAATCAAAATGTAACGACGTAAAATTAATGCATTCCGTGTGCGCATTCAGCTCGTTTCTAGGACTTCCTCGGTAGTGTTCTTCAAGCAAAGCATAATGAATGACATTAATATGAATAAATCTCAATATAATAGACGCATTCCTTTTTGGCAATGGTTTTCCAAGTTTGGAATTTACTTTTACGTTAATTTAAGTAGTTAAATGATTCCCAAAAAGAGCTTATTATAAGAGATTTATTTTTGCCGAATCAACTCATTAAAAGTAGTCATCGCTTTTCTTGCTGTATTGAGTTTTATGAAGTATTAAATTTTTATTTTACAGCATTATTAATATCGTAATATCACCAATCAATGAGTTGGGAACTACTCCTTCCAGTTAAACATAACCATAAACCTTTTTTTTCATAATATATCCTACCAAATATCCAACATGTTACAACAAGTGAGGTTTGGGGGTTTGACCAGCGATTTGGACAAGTTCTCTCTCATTTGGTTTTGAGGTGTGAGGTTGTTTGTGCGCGTCGCGGCTCTTTGGTGCCCGCCATGTGCCACCGCCGTCGCGCGAAGCTGCTCAGCATGCGGCCCGCGTGGCAAAATCGCGCTCTGAAAAAGGACAACACGAGCGCGTTGCAGGGAACTGGTTTTAATTAAAAACTTAATTACTTTTCTTTGGTTGCTATCAAGGAATCTCGTTCCGCATCTGCACCGTTATACATTTTCCCCTCGGCGCGTTCCGGGCAGTTATTTTTAGACGCGCATTTGCATGTGACGCGGGAAATGATCGACGCGCGTCCGCATATCGCACAGCCTCGCATGAATGCATTTATGAATGGAATATTTTCTCATTATACAGCAACAACGGGCTTTGATATTCGCGCATACGATTAGCGCAATATTTCAATGTATTTTGTCATTTGTTGTGGAAATTCGTTAGTTAAATAAATAGAATACACTTCTGTGGTTGAAAGATGGCATCTGTACGTAAATAAGCATTCCCATCGTCTCCACTTCATTCACATGCAGTGTTTTCTAAACAGTAATTCTTTTACCACTCTATGGTTCCAAATGCCTTCGTCATGGTCTATGTTCTCATTCAAAGATGTACCAAACACCAGAAATAACAAGTGACAGCCTTTAGCGTACTTCGCTATGTTATAGTCTTTTGTAGTTGTTGAGTGCAAGTGCATATCCTTCATTGCAACAAACATGAAAAGCTCCCTAACGCCCATGTGAAACGCACCTTGGGTAAGCAATGTGGTCACCACCGAACTCTCTCCGTAGAGCGCGCGCAACATGGCTCCCATCACCCACCCCGCCGCCCGGACACTTCAGTTAAGTCAGTGCCATGGCCAACAGAAGACATTAAGTGCAGAGCAGGGGGAATGAAATGTGCAGAAATGAATGAGTTGAATAGATTATTATGTATATAACTTTAAGCAAGTATGAATGATGCGTGAATGCAAGAAAAAGAAAAAAACTCGAACCCCTACAAAAAATAAAATATTTCCCAGCATTCAGAGAAAAAATCTAGTTTACTCGTAGTTAGGCGTAACAAAGTGGATTATTTTAACTGCACAATTAGATTAAATTAATTTTAGATAGTTATTAAGCCAATCCCCTCCCCTCTTACTTCTTCAACGAGCTTAGGTGGCTCACAGCATCTATTGATAGCTTGGCAATGCCTCTCATCGGGACGTCCTAGGGTCGAGACCCGCTGGTGGCAGGATTTTCGACACTAACTACATAGCAGAGCCGAATTCATACGCTGTCTAGAGAAGTATTCTGGCAGCCGGGGATCGATAGTTTGGCCGTGATTTCTCCGACCAGCACCAGACGAATGCTGGAGCAGAACCCTAACGAACGGGCCACGGACCGCGCACGATCTTGCTTTCCTCTTCCTTGTCATAGCATCACCCCTTCATCACCTTACACACCACACATGTCGGGTGACCAGTCGGGAGCTTTGAGCATTTCCCGGCTGGGGCGGCGTCTCGCTGTCGGGAAATACTTGGTTGGCGTAAAACTTCCAAGTCGACGTGAAGGTCGGCGCCAGATTTCGGCTTCCAAAGGGAGAAGATAACCGCCAGCTCCAGCGATAAAAGCATGTACTACACTTACGGGACTATGACATTATACGTTGACGCGCCCGGAATAATTATTCAATCAAAATTCTAACGGGTTGAGCAGCAAAGCAGTGGCTTTATATGTAAACCGTTGTTTAAAATAAATACTCGCCTTCAGTGTAACTGTGGAGGGGAAAAGAACAACCAGAGTATCCCACCGTGCGCTATATTGCACCGGTGCGAAACCATCTCGGCGCGCGCGCGTTCGCGTACGCACGTCTTGGCGCGAGTGCGTGAGTGCGTGTGCGAGGGCCTCGCCCCGCGCGCGCACGCATCGTGCAGTCGCCGCCCGTCCCGTCCCGTCGCGGCGCGGCGCGTTGTCGGCGCGCGGGAGATACAAGCGCGCAGCTCGGCTGGCTCAGGCAGAAGGCGCCTTTCGCGGGAATATTTCTCGCGATGCTGCTTCTTTTATTTCGCACGACGCGATGGTGGCGCGGCGCGGCGGCGCCTCGCGGCTGATCGGAATACGAAAGCGGCGGCTGCGACGCCGCGCGCCGCGACCGCCCACGCTCGTGCAGCTGGGAGGCCGACAGACGCTCGCCAGGTTTTCGGAGACGGGCGTGATTTATGTGCTTGGGTTATGCGGGGAAACCGAGGTGATTGTCGTTCTGTTGTTTAGGTCACCGCTAATTTGATTTTGTCTTGTGTCAGTGACCTCCCGGGACGAATGTTGTAGTGTGCTTCTTGTAAAGCAATAAATTTGTAAACCAATGTTTCATTCGTTGGTAACGTGATTTCTTATCAGCAAAGACATGGCATCTATATACGCAGTATAAGCAATGCTTGCAGTTTATAAATAACGAATATATGGTTTACATCTCCGTAACACACAATTTTTTTAGGAAGAGAAAGTATTCACATTGAACCTTAGAGATCAAGATAGGATTCAACGATATGTGTATATCGTTTAACATAGGGCATATTTTTAACACAATATTTGGTAACAATAGATAAGCACCATCAGAATATATTTTTACGTAAATCTGAAAAACAACCATAAATGGAGATTAGAAAAAATTCGTCATTTTAGAAAAAAATCTTTAGATAGTGATTTAAGATGCTCAAAACTCCATATTCCATGAAGGCAATTACATGTCACCAAAAATATGAGAACTTCAGGTAGAATTTCCACCACCGTTTCAGTTAGTTGAGTGTTTGCAGATGTCAGAAACGTCCTCCAGCTCGTTTCCTTGCTGTTGTACGTCATTCGCATCCGCACACACTCCACTGCACAACATAACTGTAAGCACTTGCCTGAAAAAAAGATTACATCACCTCCATTGCTTCAGTGGAATAACTTTCTGACGAAGAACCCTTTTCTCCGACACAGACGTCAATAGATGTTTCTAAGTAGATCGACAAGAAGATTGTTCCCCCCGCCAGAAAATTGCAAACGTCGATCATGCGAAGACAATGTAATGGCGACTGTTGACGTGTACTGATCCGAACAGTAACATTCCGTAAGAAGAGCATCAATCACGATTGCTTCCACTCCGTCACTTCGATCGGGATTAATGCCCGGAACGCCTCGAGTGCGGCGGGCGGCGGGCGGCGGGCGGCGGGCGGCGGGCGGCGAGCAGGTGGAGGTTGTGCTGCGGGTCGCCACCCGGCCAGGAATTCGGGCGGAATGGCTCGCCGCGCAAAAACTTGGTTCGCGCGCCGCCCGCCGAACAGTGCGCGTGGAATGGGGTGGAAAATTTGTCGGTCCGTCAGAGCTAACCGACAATTGCCGTCGCCGTCCGTCGCCGCTCGGAGCGGTAATGTCGCCGTCGTAGTTTGCCTTCGCCGATTCTAGGGTAAAGGGTACTGCCACTTCGTTGCTGCTCACGAATAAGATATAGAAAAAATAAGGAAAATTGTGAAAGAACAACGGGTTGATGGATGGTGGCCTTGTACGAGTTCACCTATCTCCCTGCAGAATTGGATTGTGCAACTTAAAAGAGAAGGCGTTTATCCCAGATGTTATAATTCGGAAAACACGAAATTTAAAATACATCGAACTTTTTTCATGCGTTTACATTAAATAAGCACTAAATTTTTCAATATATATTCAAAATACTTAACATTAAAAAATGATTTAAAGGTTTTTAATTACTAGAAGATGATTATGCCACATATGATTTCTGACTCCATCCTCGCGCTCATCACCGTCATTGATCATCAAGCAAGTTGTGCTTGATCTGGTATTTCCATCTTTTTCTCGACCATTATTGACTATTCCACTTTTGTGTTTGCCTACTAGGCAACTGATTTCCATATCCTTGTTACCTGATCCTCACAATTCTCACGGCTCAACATTCTGTTTGCTTCTCGGCTCCCGCATTCAAAGTCACAAATCATCATCAGAACCATTGCATTGTGAGACTTGCGTGGAGAAGCTACTTCCTCCATCCGCCCACCGACCTCCAAGGTGCGCCACGACCCGCTACCACCCACCGCAGCCCACCACAAGGCGCCGCCCATACCCACGCCCGCATCACCACAGCCTCCGAACACCGGCTGGGCGTACCCGCCTAACTACGCAATTTGGGCTAGGTCATCAAGAGCGATAGCCCGTTAGAAGCACTTTAGCAATTGATCTTCATACTACAGGCGTTCTGTTATGATTGAGGTAGGTTATTAGGAACAAAACGAGCTCTTCTTTGGGCACACAAAAAAGCTAGAGGTTTGGAGATCACGGGAGAGCTTCAACAGTAAACCGAAAAGCCATAATTTTTGCAGAAATGAGGCCGATGGCAGGAGCTAAAAACATTTTTTTCAAAGTTGAATCGAAACTTAAATAATTCTAACATATTGCAGTAAAAGGCACAATATTGGTTTGTTTAACAATTTCGGTTAGGAAAGTAATGTGAATATTTTCAAGACAATTTAAGTCCACAGCACTTCACAAAATTAGTTTCAAAAGTTGAAGGCCTGCTCAGCGAGCAAGCAGTAGCAATAGCCATACTGTTTAACAGCATCTCTCTCTCAACGTGCATTGATGTTCGGCAAGTACACGAAATACATTTGAATACGTCAAAACATGGCCTGCTAAACAACAGTGCATGATGTTCTATACCAATCAGGAGCAAATATCGCATATATAACACCATTTTAGATATTTCTGAGTGTCATTGTTCATTTGGAATATGCATTAACAAAGGTGATCATCTTCAACCTCGTACATGCCTTAAATGTTGTTCCTATTTATTCGGACTTCCTGTTCACAGCACACAGAGCAGGAATACAAAGTCTGTGATGCCAACATTTCTATCATCGTACCGTAGTCTTCCTCAGGGCTGATGTTCCGGCACTTCAGTCCTGACGAAGATTACGATAAGACTGGCAAAACGTCGACAGCATAGCGTCGACACGGCGTCACCGGGATAGCCAGAGAGATTAATAAAATGCTCCGTATGCTAAAGTACGCTTTACGCGACCTGATTTCAGTTTTCCTAACAGTTGAGCAGCAACCGAGCCGCCAAGAGCCACTCCAAATCGCAGCGTGCGGCCGGGGTCTGGAAACGTCTGGCACAAGCAATATCTGTGCGGGGCCGCTCCCAGTCCGAGCGCTGGGAGGGGTTAGCGGTGCAGCCGGTCGGGCGCCCCCTGTCCGCGGGTTGCGCGCGCCCATTGTTCCGTATTGTTTTGTTATTGAGATCCAAAGAGTGTCCGCGTTCCAGCGCGCGCCTTGCCAGCGGCCGTCGCTGACTGCGCAGATACAGTGGACGCTGCCAGCGGCCACGAGACCCGCGCAGTTGGAAAGAGGGAGGGGCACTCACGGCTATTGAGTTTATTTGTCTTCATCCGAAGCGTCGATTTGTTGGGCTGAATCTTCCAGTTGTTGTCGTAGAGAACGGGTTAATAATAGACGTTGCACTTTCCTTTTACTTCTGAGTAGATATCTCATTCTTTGTGGCTTTGTTTAAGCTTAATTGAATTTCAAACATTTTATCACGAAAGAATCGTGTTTTCTCTGCAATCTGCATTGGTTAACTATACACGTTGTTTCAAGATATCAGTGACTCATTACTTACCGTAAACACATTCGCATGCCGAATCATGTCAAAATGTATTCTCAGCCGACGAGATGTTTTATTTCGATACGCGAGTACCGCTATCTTTCTTTGTCCCAATCCAGACATTCCCGTCCGATTGAAGAGATAAACGAATCGAGGCGGCGATCCATTCTCACGGGAAATAGAGAAAATTCTTGAAAGATGGAAACCGCGTTTCTATTGTGAGCCGTTTCGTGAAGAGTTGCAAAATTCTTCTTGTAAAAAAAACGACTGATACGTACGCAACGTCGAATGCTCCATATTGTGAAATATTCCGTATGACCGCGACAAGCGCGCCGAACATTCCGCCCCAGTGGGTTTTTGCGCGGGCGCCCGCGGCCGCGGGCCGGAGGCGGCGCCGCGCCCCTCATTAGGAGAGGAGACGAGAGGAGCGGATTGGAGTGGAGCGGAGAGGAGCGGGCGTAACGGTGCCTAACGGCGGTTGGCACCCCTGCGGCGCCAGCGCGCGTCTTCCGCGGCGACCTCCGCCCGCGGCGAAGCGCCGGCCACGACTCGTGCGCCCCCCGCGGCGGGCGCTGGATGCAGACGGCAGGCGATTCGCGCTCTGCGACGGAGGGCGGAGGCCGGTCGAGACCCGCGGTGCTGGCAGGGTTTTCCACGCTACCTCGGTAGTTTGGTACCGGCTTAGGTGGCTCAGGGCATCGACTGATGGACCTACTTGCGTTCGTAGACTTTCGCTGCTGGAGTCAATACGTATGATATATATAATGTCACTACAGTGCCTATGACCGGGAGGTCTTGGGGTTCCGACGGTGACACGATTTTCGACACTAGCTTGGTCGTATTCAGCCGCTGTTTGGAGGAGAAGTCTAGCAGCAGCTGCTCTGATTGGTAGTTTTCCGTCGTTTCTCAGATCAACACTTGGCGGTTGCCGGAGCTGTACCTTAACAAACAGGCCACAAACCGCACGATACTTCGTACCTTATACTTGCTCCTTCGGTTTCCTTACTCACACTCTACTACAAATTCCGGGAGTCCAGTCGAGAGCTTAGAACTTGTCCCAGCTTAGGAAGTGCCCCACTGCGGGAGATACCCAGAGAAGGAAACCCCTTGCAAGCCTTTGTGTATGTTTGTCCCACTCCAAAGAACACTGCAACCTTTGAGGATTGCATGCATTACACCTACAAGACTAACGAATAGTTGTTGATGCAGACGAAACAATCGCACAACCTCACTAGAAGGCAGAGATGGAGTAGTGGCTTGGGGCAGGGTCCAAGAACGTCGAAACAAAGGCTTCGAAAGAGGCAGATTTTGTCACCATGTGCCAACAGCATGGGTCATTATTACTAATTCTGAATAGTATCCATTCTGTATCATTTCACAAAAAATTGCTGATAATCTAAAAACTTGGGGACGAACTATATTCGTAGTGTTTTACTTTACGAATCTGCTTGCAACACACTAGAGATCTGAAACGGAGATTCACTATAGTATTTTTTTAACGCTCCTAGCTTAAGCATCTATGTAACTCCAAGACAATAATCTGCAAAAACTTATATTGAATAATAAAATATTGTTAAATTCCCGAAGTCAAAAAATCAATCGCCAAAGAGACGGCATTTCTCGTAATTCCAATCCTAAATTCTGATTAAATGGTATCTTCACGACCTTTACATAAACTTCTATTGTCAGTATTTGCATTCCTCTCCCGCACGCTTCCAAGTTATTGTAGGGAATCGTGTACCTCAGATTTGAATGCGTCTTGCGTGCAAGGCTACTGTCACCATAAATTTTATCTCTCTAAAAAGGCAGCACCTAATAATGACACCAGTAAAAGACACGCGACCTGTAACGCAATGAACTCACGCGCAGAAAACATTTGATACAAGTTTATATCAAGGTCGGCGGCGGGAAGGGCCTCGGGGAAGGAAGTCGCCGGCTGTTTATTATTTCCGTCGATTCGTTCCTTTTGTGTAATTTCCTAGCGCTGGCCGCCCGACTGGTCTCCTTTCGTTCATAGCTTGTAATGTAAAAAGCGCTGGTTCTGACGCTCTTCATTTTTCTTACGTACAAGAGTATTTTCAATTAAACATTGACATAAATGACACACGTAGGCTGTAACGAGCGTACTAATTGCTGGATTGTATTGTGATGGAACTAACAAAGAGTTTTCGTGTTTCTTGATCAGTGTCTACTTCTGTAGCACCGCAGAATTAAAAATCATAATAACATGATAGTGTTTTATGATATTCAAATAGATTTTATTAATTTCATTTCAAAACGAAGTTGTATTATTTTTTCAATATTACTTGAACCCTGTATTTTTTCGTATTAGAGAATAATGAGATTTATGAAAATAATTACTTTCTTGTGATTTTTTTAAAATTTTAAATGACTCAAGCTGCCGGAAATATTACTTGAAAGTTTGTAAATTGATGAGCCAAATCTTTTTTAAATTGAAAAATATGCACGTTCTGGTGATCTTTTGAACCAATTGCATTTACCCTGTCAATAATAAGTGCGGAATATTTTTATTTTTATTTTTAAGTCAAAATTTTTTAAAAGAAAGAAACGTTATTTCGGAAGAGCTTCCAAACTATGTTTGAGTACGTCAGTCAAAAAGCAGAGAAACGAGTCGTCTGGCGTCAGGACACGGCGACAGCGTTTATGCTCAATCGCAATAAAGCTAAAGAATAACGTGAGCGCAAAAGCTTGCTGCCGTGCTATTCAATGCTACCATTGAAATGGAGAACGCTAACATACTATTTATTATTAATAATAAACTTAACAGGAAAATTCGCAAACTCCGAACTGTCATGTTTGTGTTATCGGCATGTAAGAACAACTCACTAACGTTGCCGGAGAAAGATACCTAAGAACGTCTAGCATTTTCATTAGAAGTCATTGTATTTTCCAAGGGCACAAATCATCATTCCATATCATCACAGTTCGTGAAATACTCCATTTAATTCCTCGTGACGCGGATGGTTTAAGAAATATTGTAATTAACTTCCTTTAATAATTACGTACATTTTGCTTACAGTCATTCGATTGCAGAGATAACTTTCTTTGCCCAGTAATT
The DNA here is from genome assembly GCA_038098605.1 of Gryllus longicercus. NCBI lineage: Eukaryota > Metazoa > Arthropoda > Insecta > Orthoptera > Gryllidae > Gryllus > Gryllus longicercus. The sequence goes on from JAZDUA010000666.1 coordinate 186,535, forward strand.
GTGTCGATATCAATGACTACGTTTACAGCAATTGTGATTGGTTCTCCCGTATTTATGTTAATAATATGCGTTCCGACGTCAATTGCAACGTTTTCATTGCGAACGGCCCCAGGTAGGCCGAGTGGGAGGAGGCTTCGCCTCGTTTCCGTGCGGGGGGGGGGGGGGGGGGCGCCGCCGCCGCGCAGAAGTCGCTTCGGTGCGCGGCCGGACGTCGCGCGAGGCCGCCGAGCGCCACACGTTGTCCTCCACGGCGAAATAAACGCGCGCGCCGCGCCCCCGCACTGCCAGGCCTCTGGCGCGCGAGTGGGGCGCGGTTGGCTCAGCTGATTTCGGTGCAGACTTCGCCTCTAACCACCCATAGCCACACACTTGGAATGGTTGATATCGTCATTAGGTCGATGTGTAGCAATTACAGCTCGCGGTTGAAGTGTCTGAACTATAAATAAGGAGTAAAGGCGATAGTCGAGGTTTGTAACCAACCAAGATCGTTTGTGATATCGACTGGGAGACGTTCAATGTATTTTGTTAATACCACTTTCATATATCAAAAATAATATATAAATAGAAGAAATTCTTTTGTTTGGAATAATGTACTAGTATGCAATCTTTAGCTTCAGTGTACTTGTTTCGATTTTCTTAACTGACAGGATCTGTTAAAATCGTTAGAGGACATGTGCTATTAACAGTAGCATTTGTTCCTCTGTTTAGTTTAATTAAGGTCATATAAGTACGGTATTATGAAAATAAGTTGATGATAGGCTGATGAACTAATACTCGGCATTGTTTGGAAGTCTTGCAATTCCCAACCCGAGTTTTCAACTCTCCTGGAATAACTTTTTTTTTTTTTCTTAAACATACTTCGCTCTAAAATGTTTCCTGTATATGTAGAGCTTCTTCGGAGTCATGAAGGCTTATACTTATTTGCAGGTATTGCTTCTTTGCACTAAGAAAAACAGAGCGTTTAAAGGCCTGGTAAGCTGGTTCCCGTGAGCAAAGGAAACGCATTCACTTCTCACTTTACCTTCCGAACCACTATTAACTGCACTCAACGTTCAATTTCCCGTGATTCGCCTAATCGTGACGAAAAATCTCCGCACAACGCGCTCTGTAAATCGTTCAATGGTCCCTGGCGAAGTCGAAAAACGTCTGACTGCTGTAACCTCCAAACAGTTGGCAACCGCGCCCGGCGCGCATCTCCTTGCCCTCGCACACCTGCAGGCGCTCGCGCCCACGGCGGCGGCGGCGGCGGCGCGTGCAGCGGGCGCGCGGTGACGTCTGCTTTCAGGCGCGCGCGGGAACAGCTCCCTGGCTCCGTCCGCAGGGGGCGGCGGGCGGCGGGCGGCGCTTGAAAGCGCGCAACGGGGCGGCCGCGCTGCTGAATGGCCTGGCGACGCGGAAACGACTCGCCGCGTAGCAATAGCCCCCGCTGCCTCTGCCTCTGCCACTCCACCCGCGCCTCCTCCTCTGAGATTCTGCCACTGCCTCTACGCCTCCTTCGCTGCCGCTGCTGTTACTCGTACTCCCACTCCGCCTTCTTTTCTTAGGTTCTGCTACTGCCACTCCCCATGCTTGACTAACACTGCTGCTACTGCCACTCCGTCTCCGCCTCCTTCTCTGAGGTTCTGCTACTGCCACTCCGCCTCCTTCGCTGCCGCTGCTGCTACTGCCTCCTCCTCTGACGTTCTGCTACTGCCACTCCGCCTGCGTGGCTGCCGCTGCTGCTACTGCCACTCCGTCTCTGCCTCCTCCTCTGAGGTTCTGCTACTGGCACTCCACCTGAGCCTCCTTCGCTGCCGCTGCTGCTACTGTCACTCCGCGTTCATCTCCTTTCCTGCCGCTGCTGCTACTGCTCTACCACTCCGCCTCCTTCGCTGCTGCTGCTCCTACTCCCTCTGGCTCTGCGTGGCCGCTACGTCGCCGCCTACATTGTCACTGTAGTCATCTTAATAGCCACCTCCTGCCGACTCCGCCTCCAACCCCGATCTCGGCTTCTGGCTACTCCACAACCTGCCATCGCCTGCACCACTGCCCTCGCCTCCGCCATTACCTTCGCCTATATCACTGGCTCTGCCTCCATCACTGACTGCCTTCACCACTAACTTCGTCTCCACCACTAACTTCGTCTCCACCACTACTTTTGCCTCTTCCACTGCCTTTGCTTTTACTATTGCCTTTGCTTCCAATACCGACTTCGCTCCAACTCTGCCATTGTCTTCACAATTGCTTCCGCCTCCACCATCGCCTTCGCATCCATCATCGCCTACGTCCCCACCACCAGCATCACTACTGCCTCCGGCCCGAACACCGCATCTGACCCCGCCTCCGCCTACAGTACTGCCTCCGCCTTTACCTCTGCTTCCTCCTCCGTGGCCTCCTCCGCCTCCGCCACTTCTTGCAGAAGCTTCTTCAGACCCCGAAGTAGGTTGTCCATTGAGCGGCCCCGCCAGTGCAAGCAGGAAGACGCCCTGGCGCCCACGCGCCGTTGCGATGTTTGATGGCGAGATGACTGCGAATTTTTTTTTCTCTTTCTGCGGGGCGGGATTGAATGCGCAGGCGGAAAAGGATGTTTTCGTTTTGTTTGTTTTCTCAAATGCCCTAAGATACAGTATGTGGTTGTTGCTCTGTTTGCAGGTGCTAACATGTGTTAACACACACAGGTATGTGCTATTGAGGTGAGCGTTCCGTCATGCGAGAAATTGCTCTCGGAGAACTTGTACAAAGCTAGACGTTGAATTAGAATTATTCATATTTTTGCACCAGCGCTTTTTGAAGCGCTTGCAAGCACTATTTCGAAACCGCTATCTGGTGGGTGATGTACTTCAGTTAGTAAAATACATTTTTCCATTGATCTGACAAACATATGTATTCAGTTTACACGTTAATGGATGATTTCTACAAAACGTGACAGCCACTCTCATTAGGGGTACAAAAATTAACTAGAATAATATATATATATATATATATATATATATATATATATATATATATATATATATATATGTTTTAGACGGTGTTACGGAGAAACGCATAATCACGTCCCCGTAGCAAATCATTGGCTCTTAATTTTAAGTTAATCTCATCTGTTACCAATGCAAAAATCACTGAATGAGAAAGTCTGTCTTTGTTTTACACAACAGCTATTGAAATAAACCCATGACCGCCTGCACCATCAATTCCCTCCACCGTCTCCACCTACTTCATCCTCTCAACTCGTCCTAATCTTCTTCTAACTCGTCCTCTTCCTCCTCCTTCTTCTCCTCCTCCTCCTTCTCCCCCTTCTCCTCCTCCTCTTCCTCCTCCTCCTCCGTCTTCGTCTCCACCTCCAACTCCCTCCACATTCACCCTCACCGCAACCACTGCGCCCCCTCCTACGCCAGGCTGCCTGAAGGGCCTGCTCGGTGTCGGTTGGCAGGGCGCGGTAGGCGCGGGACGCCCATCGCTTCTTCACCGCCGGGCCGGAGCCTCGCGGCCCCCGCCATGCCCCCTTTTCCTCCCGCGCAGCGCAGCGCTTCCGGGTCGGGCGTCGCCCGCGGCGCGCGCCGCTCCTCACGCGTTTCACCGCCTGCACTTGACCCCGCACAGCGCCGTCGCCCTCCGCCTTACGTCATTGGGATTCGGCGCGGCCGGCGCGACGCCGCCATCTGCGTTGCCAGAGCCGTCGCGGGCCGAATGATGTTAGACGTCCACTTCGCTAAGAGGTACAAGATCCTTCGTGACAAAGGACGTTGTAATAAAACATGCGCGTCTGTTGGATGGGGATGTTGAGGTTCGCGGAGTGGTGAATAATGTAATGGCCGTAAGTGCGGTACCCTCTAAATCTTTCCGAAGACTCAGCGATCTGTCTTTATCTCAAGGAAACAAACTTTTCTTTTTCTATAAAATCGATAATAATTTAGTAATCGAAATGCCTATAATTAATTTCTTAGATAGCGTGCAAAATTAATATTTGCTAAATATGGATCGCTTTTCTACTTTTATATGCAGTTTTAACACAAAATTTGGGATAATACAGAACACTGATTAATACTGCACCAAACATTTTTGAATTAAGGAAACGAAATTCCCCACAATTCATGAAATATCTGCAACTTTCATCATGACTGCTTGTGGATCTCACAGTTACTTTCTAACAATGGTGCTAAAAATTTCAATGAAGACATACAAAACTGAATAGAATTCAAATACAGCTGTCTCGAGGAGAATAATAGTCACCGGTTGGTCTCTTCACTTCTTTTCCGAAGTTTCTATAATATGTACAATGCTTTTAATGATACACTTGCATGCGCACCTCGAGGGACCAGTCGGAAGCTTCGAACGTGCCCCAACTGAGGGGCGCAAGGGACGATATCTAGAGGAGAAACTCGCATGCCGCCTTTTGTGTCCGCACCGAATCTCACCTTCCAGCGAGAAAGAAACTTCGCCCTCTCCCGTCATATGACTACATTCACGGAACACCTGACGCGCTCGAGCGATTATCGCGCTCGGAAACACGAACTGCTCACGTGCAATTTATCCCAGAGCGGGTGTAGCGTAGCAGCAGCGAGTGAGAGCGAGGCTGGGCGGCGCGTGGCTTGGGCAGGCGAGCTCCGGGCTTCCCGCAGCGCTCCGGGCCACCTGCCGCGGGCGCGGCGCCGCCGCGGGTCGGAGTGCGCCGTGTCAGTGGGTTAGGCGGGTGGGCGGGCGGCGCAAGTGGGTTGCACCGGCGGCGGCGACGGTGACAACACGGGGCGCGGGCGAGCAGCGCCGGTTCCCACTCGCCGGTCTCCGCCGCCGTCGCACACTGTGTCGAAAAAACACGCGGAGCCAACAAAAAAACAGATGAAACTGCGATGAAAGCTTTACGATAACAACCGATACCTGTAAATTATCAATGTTTTTAATCATGTACATTATTTGTTTTCGTGTGCTGTTCTTGGGAGGATATATAAAGTTAGCTATAAATCCAGTAAATCCAAATTGCCATTCTATCTAAAAACAAGACATTTCCACAGCGGACGAAGCCTTTAGTAATGTACGAGTACTTAATTCCGACACCAAAAAACGACGTTCACACAAAATTAAACTTCAAAATAGATTGTAAATCTTCGAACATTAATCTCTAAAAGCTGTTATTAATCATTTAACGTCGCTTCATTGTAATTGAAAGGAAACATTTCAATCTGCCCGTGTGCCGTCTGTTCAAGCGCTTCCTAGAAAGGCGCGCACAACGCCCCGCGTGCTTCTGTTGTCGTTTGGCTCCACTGTGCGCCGCCGTCGCGGTCCGCGCATCGCCAGTCCCCGCACGCACGCGCGGCTGACAATAGTCATTCAAGCGGGGGCTCGTCATGTTTATGTAATACGCGACGTGCGGCAGTCGAGCGCGCCGCGCGCACCTCGGGTCGCGCCCCGTCCCGCCCGGCCCCTCCGCGCCCCGCACCGCCACGCCCCGCCCCGCCCGCCGCCGGCGAGGCGCTCTAATTGTTCGCTTCCGCCGCGTGCGTGCTTCCGGGCGCCCCAGGGAAGGAATTTGGACCTGCAGATTCCGAGGTTCTGTGTAAATGTCTCGAATCGGGGTTGCGTCTGTAACACAGGGTGTGTGTGTACTATTTGCGAAAATGAGATTTGTATGCTTTAAGGAGCAAGAAACGTCGAATTGATAACTTAATTGCATCTCAATCGTACACTATTTGAAGAAATATATTGGAGGATTAACACGCGCGATACATAGAACAAATTAGCGACCTGCTGCAGTAAAAGTGATGCTGTCGTGTGTGTGGACAATGGTGACCTGGAACAGCAAACATTGCCTGCTCTGAAATGGGACACGTGGAGACTGAATCCTCTTTCTGCCTCGTTCCGTAACAGCTGTGTCGTAAGCTTTGAGTATGAGCACTGACTATGAGAATATAGTCGTAACATCATGTATAAGAAATTGCGAATTAACGTAATTAAAAATTTGCTTTTTTTTAATGAAAATCAAAAGTGTTTCGTTTTTGTATTATTACAGCTTTCCTGTGGGTCTAACAAAACCGTTGGCACCTCGCACGACCAGAAATTACGTAGTCTTATTTAAAATGACATTTACTTCGTATGGTCTTTTTTACAGCTTCAACGAGAAAATAATTTGTAAGCAACAGCTCCCCTGAGAGACAAAACAGATATAACTTGCCATTGGTGGCAACATTCGTAAAGTAATTTAAATAAATAAGTTAAAATGTGGTGTATAACTTTCCTTTTCTCATAATACTTCAAATGGCTCCCAATCTCTGGTTAACTCTAATCCGTAAAACCTTGTTTCCGAAATTCGGCAGATAAAATTATTCTATCACTTCTAGAAGCGATATTAGACTTGCATTATTTGAATTATCACAAGACTTTCTGTTAAAAATAAGAATATCTCTAGCAAGGTACATAAGCACGATTCTTTCTCACCATTTTATCTGTATCATCGGTGACAATTCGTTTACTTCTAGTCACAGGATTCATAACTGTTGTAGAGAACTAATCATCAAAGTTGAATCCCCTGTGTACTACTACTTTTCCGTCAGGAAGGGAATGTTGAGCACCGTTAATTTTCACCCTGTTAAACTCTCAGCTCTGGAGAACCCACGCGAGATGGCGAAGTTGACGGATCTTCGCGGAAATCCGGGAGCAAATCTTCCCGTCGCTAGAGGGAGAGATACCAAAGAGCGATGAGCCTTCGATATGCAGAGGCAGTCACGTGCTTGCTTCTCTTGGCGAGATTCTTAGATCTTTTCACTTCGGAATTCTCACGATTATTCGGGATCTACAATCTTCTTCCTTTTCTGCTTTTCATGCTTGAGAATCCGTGGTATATTGACGCTCATCTTTGCTCTGGTGCAAACCAGTTCACTCCCCTTCGTCAAAAAATTATTTTACTTCAGTTGCTCTGTTTCCTTCGATATTCTTCTCCTTTCAATACCTAGCCTCTTTTTTCATTTTAATCGCTTTTTATTTTTCATGTTGGTAAATTTTTATTTTCATTTTAGCTTGATCTCTTTACTGTTTTTTTCTCATCACGTCAGTTACTCTTCGAAATTTAGCACAATGTTCCTTTCGAATAGCCGACTACGATGGGTGTGGGTGATGGGCCACGTAAAGGGTGCGAGGCAAGGAGTTCCTTTGTGACTCCTGCAGACCGGTTGTGCCGAACAGGGTCCAGTCTGAACAGCTGGAGAACAATTTACATGCACGTGCTAGGAAACGGATGTAGCCAAGGTTTAAGACACGAGTGTAACATAATTGCGGAGAGAATATGGGATGCAGTTTGAGAACAGGTTTGTAATGCGCTTATGGAAAATGCGACTACGAATACGTGTATCTCAACCGCATCCATGCGTAAATTTAAGAAACTATAATATGAATTTTCTAAGTACGTTTCGAAAAAGCTGCGTTACTGTTCTTCTGTGAAACAATAAAACACATGTTACCAAAACGTGAAACTTCCCCTGGAAGTATCTGGCCTTCATGCTCTCCAGTGGGATCCATTTTATTGTTCTTCACATACAAATCGACATTACCGGCTGCAACTAACGGTGTTAGTCGACGCTGCTCCACTTAGACGAAACAAAGTCAGCAACAAGCTATAAAACATTGGACGAGAAAAGAATAGGACATGAATAAATCCTACAGATGGCAAGATTCATAAGTTTATCACGTCCCTTTTATTCCAACTGGGCACTAAATCCTTTTTAACATAATTGTACTGTGTTTATATGGTGTAGTTTTACGAGTTAGAGAAATCTTTAAATACCTAAAACTGCTCACCAATTCAGAACTATTTAACTGCTCTCCAACGTCGAACAAAACAGTTTTGCGGAAGAGCGAGTGCTCTCCAGAGGTATGTGGCCCGTCGCGTCAAATCCCCATTCCGATGCCTCGGGAGGCCGGACACGATTGGGGGACCAGGGGGGCAGACGCGCCAAAAGGCAGAGCACGCGCGCCAACGCCGTGTCGCCCGCGTCGCGTCGTGTGCATGCGCGGAGCGGACCACGCCCCTCCCCCACCCCCCCGGGGGGGGGGGGGGGGGAAGCGACCGCGGGCGCTAAACGAAGTGTCCACAGCGCGACGACGCCGGGCGGCGCAACCAACAGCTGGATCCGGAGACGCGTGACATCCCCCGCGCCGTCCTGCCAGTCGCCCGGCGCGCTCGGTGAAAGCAAAGATGAATTGCTTTGCTCCGCATACGCGCTCCAAGCAAGAATGTAGACAACCTGTGGTGAGGATTTATATGCACAGCGATGCAGAGAATAGATGCCGTGTAAAATTTCGTGCTCTTGGAAAGAAAACGTGGTGAAGTTTTGAGTTGTTGATCTTCTCACTTCTGTCAGCGTTAAAATGATATATTCAGGTCGTAAGCATCTAGTACGTGATAAGTTTGCCTTTTCTTTGACAATAGAGTAGTATATAATAGTGCCTGAAATCTATTTTGTACTGAAGTTCAGAGTTCAGCAAAATTAATTCTATTTTCAATAACATTTCGTAATAAAACAATATGGGGTTAGTTTTATTTTTCTCATTGATTTTCATTGATTTATCTTATTGTACGTTTACAGAGATTTGGTGAATTGTAACCCTCTAAAGCTTTCTTGACGTCCTAAAATATTCTTTGACTGAATATATCTTTGTAACTACCGGGAACATAATTAAATAAAACTCTACGTCTCTCTTTGAAAAGACTGACCTAGAAGAAAAACCTAATTTTCAAGTAGCATTATGCAAATGAGATCTCTTCTGTTACGTCTTTCGTAGTCATTCCCAATGGAATGGAAGAATAATTAGCACACAATACATGTTTTCCGCGACGTCCTCGACCGTTTCTACGTAAACGACAACTTTTTGCCTTCTGAACTTACCCCTGAAGGAGACTTTACCCTGCCTCACGTCTACTTTAGATCTGAAACTGCAAAAGACATAATAATTACCGTTGTGACAAAAAGTTTCTATCTCATCCCTATCGTAATATATTCATGAATTAGTATTACGCAACTTAGTCTGTACAGTTATTAATTTTTTTTGTCTCCCCAGTTTCAAAACTTTACGATTTAATCACGAATGACTCATACATTACTTAACACAAGTACTATTCTTAACTTGGCAACCTCAATAACGCAAATAAAACACATGTCAATGTAAATATTCATACGCCGTGGCGAAGACAATAGATCGTCTCTCACACCTACGTACATTCCAATATGCTTCATTGCATTTCAGTATAGATGCAAAAGCAATAAAGTCGACCTTGCGTGACATCCTGAACAGGAAAGTTTATTTTCCTTTGATGTCTCGTATGGTTATACTCTGTGTCTCTCCCAAGACGTGCACCTTTTCGTCCTAACGGATACTATAATGGCTTCTGGAACACGTTCGTCACAGATTAATGGCCATATTAAGCGCAACCGGCGCGCTTCATTCACAAGGATCTGCGGTGGCATCAGCGGACGTCTCCGGGAGCGGACGCGGCGCTTGGCAGCCGCGCACAGTGCGCCGAAATGGATCGAGCGCCGCGACGGGAATAGTTTCTGCGGCTTCGAAGTAGGCAACTGAAGCACACTTTCAGGTACGATGCTATTAATACAAATCATCTTGGTGGTCCGCGAGATCTCATTTGTATATTGCACGTATCTGAAGAGTTACCAAAGGAACAAGCCTCATATTTACTTTGTTTTATAGTCTTATATATAAATATATTCTCCAGCCGCTTCTCAATCAAGCGCCAAATGTTTGTGCTCAGAAATGATATTTCTCTTTTGTCAAACGGTATCCGTAAACTATAGAATATAATCTTCAACTATAAGTCTGAATTTGAATTTCTTACTTGAAAAAATATATTTCTTAGAGTTACATTGCAGATATTGGATATAAGCTTTTCAATTCTACTTGTGAAACTAATAGTAAAGGGGCGTAAAGATACAAATAAAAACCACATTAGAGCAGATGTCGGTTTTAATACTTTTTTTTGTAGCGTTTACTTTTTTGGTGAATGATATTTGATTACGATATTATTTCAAGATTTTTTCTTGTAAGTAAGCCATATAAATAAACTTACAAATAAATAACTATTATAATATACTTTGTAATGTGAATGGCTGTTGTGCAAATACTCTCAATAGCTCCATGAGAAGATTTCGCGGTTTACAATCCCGTGCATAGATTTTTGCATATATTTGGTGTGTGTGCCATGTGTGTGCCTTGTAGTGCTTCCTAATCCGCTGACATAGATTCGAATATTTCGTAAGTGAGTTACTGTCGAAAAAAGATTCGTAAGGAAGAAGCTTGTAAAATATTATAATAAAAACCTAATATATTCAGCATCATCTATTCATTTTCATTCAATATTAATCCCTTTGCAAGGAAAGTAAAGCATTTCCAGTGACAAGTGCGTCGCTTGGGAAGAGAATTAAAGGACAGAGAACAATGCATTTTTGAAGGAAATCAGCCACAAACAGGGGCATAACATGCACAGGGATATATAAGAACAATGGTTATTAAACTGGTTAATAATGTGATATGAATGTTCCCATTCTAAGTGTCATAACACTCCATGTACAGAAATAATAACGCTATTGTGTAGATGTCGCTTGTACAGTTGATGCGACATAAAATAAATATTTTAAAAAAATTGTATCGCTTCCCGCGATGCACTCCTTCCAGCCCGTATCGGCCCAGTGTGCAGCGGCTGCAAAGGAATTTTCGCGTCGCCTTGGTCGGCGGCTGATCGGGAAGCCCTCCACGTCGCCGTCATCTCACGCCAGCCCGTCTGGGCACGCAGGCAGGCGGGCGGGCGGGCGGGCGGGCGGGCGTCCGCGCTGGCACGCGGTAACCCGAATATGTATCGGTGCCAGCGGCTGCGCCTACCCGGCAACAAGGGTGGGAAGGTCGCCCTCCGCCAGGAGACCGCGCGCCCGTCGCCCGGCGACCAGCCCGCCGCCGCCGCCGCCGCCGTCCAGGCCGCCCGTTAGCGCGCCGTGCGCTGGAAGCGAGCTGAGGATTTCCAAAGGAAATGTTTTGCCAAAGAATGAACAGCCGTTTACGAATATTGTGATACTTACAGGCGCGGATCCACAGGAAGGGAAATTCCCCCTGCCAAAATTTATCAGTAACTATTAATTTTAAATTGTCACGAAACTCTCAAGTAAAAAATATTTTCGTATAAATTGTAAAAATGAATAAAATTGTATCGTATCATGAGCTTATTTTAGCATGCGTCTTAATACATAATCGGTTTTATGAAACATTCGACCATAACATTTTGAATTTTAAAAAACTCCACTTCCAAAATTCGTCTCTTGATCCGCCCCTGTACTTAGTACTATTTTAGTTCAAAATTACATTAAATTTATTTTTCTTAGTTTTTAATGCATTGCGTTATTTTTTTCATCGAGGATTGGTAGGCCTGTTAGCAAGTTTGCCTAGTCAAAGCGAGTTTGAATGCAGACGAATGCCTGGGTTTTTGTCCCATGCCCTTCGTGTATTTTGGGCAGCAAAATGTTCTACGTTTTGCTGTTCTCACAGCTAAGGAGATATCACGTGTTTGGTTTGAGAAAATATCATTCGACAACTGGGATGTCTACAATAAAATAATTGTTGTGTTATTCGAAATCGCTCGTATATACCTTTTACTAATTTCGCTGAAGTATTGTCTTTCTGGACATCTCACTCTTAAAGTGTTATTGTTTCAGTATGTCACGTGTTTAACATATTCCAAACACCGACAATCATTCAGTGCTTATCATGCATAATTCTCAGACCGAATTCGAAATACCTGAACAAAATTTTACTCTGACAAAACGGGTGGGCTTCGTCGAAGAAGCTAAAATAGAGAGTTCAACCATCGCCGACTGAACGACGAAGCACTGCTTTCGGATATCTTTCAAAGCGTTCTGTCCGAACAACCAGGCTCCTGAAAGGAGAAGTCCCGCGCCTGTTAAAATCGTGTTTACCGTGGCGCGTGTCCCTTCGTTAACCTTGATGGGCGACGCACGGTGGCGGTGGAGACGGCGGCAGCGCCTGCCGACCGGCGCGCGTTTGCCCGTGGCCGTGCGGTGACGCCGCCGCCGCCCGTGGAGATGGTGGCGATGGCGGCTGGGGCGGGAGAGGTCGCGAGTGTGTGAAGTGGGCTAACAGCGAGCGCCGCCCGGCACGTGACCGGACTGCGCGACCCTTCGCCGCCGCCGCCGCCCCGTCGCTATCAACAGCACCTGCGCCTCTCTGCGCGAAGCGAGGAATCGTCCAGAAAAAGGAGGCTCGCAGATGGAGAAAATTCTCGCTCGCAATTTGCTTGATTTCGGACAGATTTGCAGTCGGATCAGGACGTGATCTTCGGGGGGCCAACACCTCTGGGACGAAACTTCCTCCTTATAATTCAAGTTTTAAAGAATTAATATTTTTGTTGCATTAGTGTGGAGTGAATGACATTCGTAAATACAAGTGAATAAACGTAAAGACAATATTGTTGGTTTAATCATTAAACAATTTGTATTATTTTCCCAGTTTCCTTCAAAGATCCTCTTCTTTTTCTATCAATTGTTGTGAATATTCACAAATTTAAGAATCATGATATACCAATTTTATGTATTTCGTATATCCAATATTTTGGGTGTATTGAAGTTTTCAATTTTGTACTTTTGAGTTGAGAACAAAACGAATGATAAATTTTCGTGGCGTTCTGTATATTTGGAAAGCCAAAAGGAATATGGAAGATGTCACTCGCATACTTAGCACGCCGCCCACCGTCGTCATTCCGCTTGTTACTACTGCCCACTCACTTGCATTACCTCATCTTCGCTCCGCTCGCCCCGCCCGTCTGAACACACGACCGCCCGCGTACCTCCATCCCCGCGTCCACCCACCCACCCGCGCGCGCACGCACGCACACGCACTCACGCACGCACGCACGCTGGCCTTGGCGGCGCAGGGAGGCACGTGCGTGGGCGGCGCTCGCATTCCGAGAGCCCTCGGCCGACAGGTCGCCGCTCGGGCCCTCGCACACGCGAGCGCGCGTCACCTGCTCGCCGCGAGCACGCGCCGGGACGAGGAAGTTGGAACTGAAGTTGCCTTAAAAATAGACATGCACCTGGAAAAGTACAACTAAACGAATTTACTCTTATAATTTATGATTTTAACTAGATTAGTAAAGTACGTTATGTAGGAGATAGAACCAGAGAAGAATGGCAGAATTAGGTTTTAAAAGATATGCAAAGAAGAGGTCTAGAAGAGAATGACCGGAATGATGAGGGGGAATGGAGATTGGGCTGTGCGAGGCGACCGAAAGAGCTGTAAAATACTCGCATGAACAAGAGGAAGAAGATGATGATGAAGAAGAATAAAATATGTCTATTTTTACATTGAAAGGCAATAGCAATCCACCACTCTGGTCATCTGCTCAGGACAGAGGATAGCATTAAGGCCTCGTCTAAGCCAAGGACTGAAAGTGACACTGTGAATCATGAATTTTACATAATATGTACCTAAATTGTTATGAAGAAATCGAAATATTAGAATATTGATAGAGTTTTATAAAGAATATAACTATGGCTTCTAGGACGAGTTACACAACTGTCGAATTTACGCGGCATGGGCAATATTTCAGTTAAGTAATTAATGAGCACTGATAATAGAGACGTGATCTGTTGGAGCACAGTTTCGAGAAACCACAAGAGGCGAAGAGAGCCGCAAAGCGCGTTCGCCAATCCCGTGCGCCGCGCGGCCGAGTGCGGCTGAGGCGAAGGCGGCGCTGCGATTTGCGAAGCCTCCCGATGCCATCGAGCCGCGTGGGAACGGGCAGCGGCTGCGTCACGGCACGTCAGCGTGGGCGGGGGCGGGACCGGGCGGGGTGGGGTGGGGCGGGCGGGGGCCGCGGGCGCGTCCCGCATACGCACTGATGGCGGTGACGGCGGCAGAACATTCCATGCACCGCCCCCTGGCGCGGCCGCGCCGCCGCCGCCGCCGCCGCCGCAGAATCTGCACGCACTTGCGAGCCACTGACACCGAGTACGCGGTCTCCATTCTACGCATGCGCCCGCGGGCGAGGTGTGAAGACTGGAAATTCGCGTGGTTGGTGTGGTGCTAAAAGCAAAGGAGTGCTAAAAGCTACGGGCGAAAATGATTATTCATGTAAGATGTGTGAGCCGTTATATTTTATACGTAGTCATTGTCGAGTGAAATACCTAGGATTGTTTCTATTCGTATTCACACATGAAGCAAATTACATACAATACAGAATCAAATAATATCAAAATGAATATTAGTTTTCTGTAAAGGAGCTATCATAATTCGAGTAATTAATATGTACCGCATACTACTCGTGTTTTCGCGATATTCCTTGTTTTCATTTGATAGGCCAAAAAGCAGGCACCGTATGTTATAAATTTTAAAATTGGGAGCACACTAGTTCGGTAACGCTTTCAATGCAAGCGCAAACAACTCTAAGGAGTTTAACTTGATATTTAGTGGAACTCGATTTTACAAACAATAGAAGAAAACGGTACATACCAAACGGTCACTGTCAGTAACGTAAAATGTTTCTTCTAGTAAATGGTTTCTTCTTCTGTCATGTATAAACCGTAATATCAGCCTCATTATCTAACTTTTAGTATCGAAGTACGGATCAAATGACCAATACTTGACACGACTCCTAACCCCAACGCAAGTTCTCTACGCTCGCAACGACGACGCGTCCGATAAACGCGTGCACTGCAACAATGGCCGTGCACTTGGGGGCAGGAGGAGCGCGCGGCCCGCCGGGTCTCAGGGCCAGCGGACGTCGCGGGGCAGAAACAAAAGAGCGCGCCGTTACGTAATGGTCTGCGCCCGTGGGCGGGCGGGCGGAGGCGTGGGCGAGCACGAGCGCGGCGGCGGCGGCGGCGGCGGCGGCGGCGGCGGCGGCGGCGGCGGGTGACCCAGACGGGCGCGCGGGGTGGGGGAGCGGGGGTGGGTAGGGGTTGGGGTGAGACGCGCTAATTATTTTGCGGCGGGTGGTCCGACCCGGCGCGTGACCCAGCCAGCCCGCTCGCTCGCTCGCCCGACCGCCGCGCGACTGCTGTCCACCGCCGCCGCGGCGCTGGCAGCGCGCGCGCTCAGCTGTTCGCACGTCCAGTGGCGCAACGTTCGGGCCCGCAGTGCGGGAGGGCTCACGTCAAAGAGGGCTTTCTTTTGGGCTGGAGGTTTTGCGATTGTAAGAAATATTAATTGTTTGATACTTTGTGATTGCTGATACAATAAAGGATTAAAAGTAGCATCTTCCAGAAGAACGATTGTTCCGCTTCTGTAGCTTATGTAACCCTGTTTTTAAATTAATAACTGTAAGCAATTAATTTACGTTTAATAACAATCTCAATTTCAAAACATAACATAACAATACGTTTTTTTAACTTAATAATAAAGGCATGTTTTTCCATTTTTCGTTATTAATCATAGACTGATGAATTCGAATTTGTTAAAGGATATTGTTTTCATAATTTCAGTTACTAAAACTACTTTTATTTGCTATACACAATATATACAGCGCTGTCGTCGTTTTGCGGTTGAGGAGAACATCAACGTGTGAAATAGTGCGACAAACGTTGGATGCTAAATACAGCAGTATTATGTTTTCTTGATGTATTTGCATATTATCTAATGACATTATGTTTATCATGCTGACACCTCTAAAAAGTATGATCTGAACAATGTATTTAATTTAAGTTAATGACTAAATAATATTTTTTCATCAGAATATATTTTTAGAACATTTCATCTTGCTTTTACGTTTCTTGGTTTGTAAAAACTCTGGCTACATAGTTAAAACAATATTTAGTATCAAATTACAATATAAGCACTAAAAGCAAAATAATTAACAAGAAGAAGAATGAAACATAGAATAACAGAACATAGGAATGAAATCAAATAAATTACAAATAGGCGGGATTACATATCCCAGCATAGAATTAATCTAAATCACGCAATGAATTTCGATTATTATCGTATTTTGGCTTTTGAACCTAACAGGAATAAATAGTTAATTCTAGAACACGATCTCATCAAAAATTCACATCGCTTTGTAGCTCGATTTCCTCTTGTGTGAAAATGAAAGTTAGTATTAATGTTAGTAAAAGAATAAAAACAGCTGACATGGATAATAGAATAAGAGGAAATTATGTCATTGCTAACTAGATACTTTCCAAAGGTTTTATAAAATATTGCATGATCTTTAACATAATGACTTGCCTAACATTTGCTGAAATTTACGATGCATAATTTGCAGTGCATCTGAGGAACTACGGTCGTAGTAGTGCTTTACAAAGAAATATGTGCATAATTAAAGACTCCCTTAATTTCTTCAGCACATAATAATACTCCGAACATTTTTCATAGCAAGACTCTTATTTTAATACAGTAATGTTGAATCTGAGCTCTTAATTAGTTGAAGGTTTTTTTATATATTGACAACGATAGATTTAGTTTACCACAATAATTATATCACGTTCAGAATAATGATATTTATATTTGCTACCTGCATTTCACTCTGCTGTCCAACGCATAATACCATGACGGTCATTCCATGTGCAAGGTGGGCTTATGATGTCTCTTTGTTGTTTCAGACTGCCACATGACGGCGCTAGTGTCGGGGCCAGGCCCCTCTTTAGGGGCAGGGGCCCTGCTCGGATCCGTCCTCAGCGTCCTCCTCTTCCTGCACACGACCAACGCCGGTGAGTACCAGAGGATACCCATCTCGTAGCTTCACTACTAATAATTGATATACGTGTACATACAGAGTAATTCTGTATGTACTCCTATATTTTCTGAAACAGGAATATCTGTAACGAAGGGTATTGAATTCGTGTTAAACTACTGCCCGAGTTGTATTCGAGAGCCCCTATTCAACCTCACAAGCCAGCACTATGCCACACGCACTGCACCGGTGTAGTGCGGACTGCCTACTGAGCAGAAGTCTACAAGAAGTGATGTTGCTATTTTTAAACACAAGCACCAGACAATAATCAAGAAGAATAAAACCCGGTTTAACAAACAATAAAAAATAAATTTTATGTTTATAAGGTCTCTTAAATCCAAGTTCTAATGTGCTCTGTCGTTTCAAAAAAAAATCCGGAGATAAGATTGTATTTGTATCTGATGTTCATACACTCGTTCCAACACGTGGATTAAGAATATTAGCATAAGACTTTTTCTTGGTAATTCAAGAATATTTAGTTCCATTGCCGTTCATTTGAATATAAATTTTACAGTCCTTGCCTCGGAAACTAGTTCTCGTGGTCACTTGTCTTCCTTTAAAAACTCAGTGAATGTAAAATGCGAGTTTTATTTTTGCGACCATTGAAACAATGAACAAGTTATGAAAATACGTATCCTCTTATCTAGCTTATTAAGTAATTATACGCATGTGCCTTACGGTCTGCGTTGAAGAAGCGTCTGCGGAGTGACAGGCAATTAATGCTTCCTGATCTCGTATACATTCGTAATTTATGAGCATAACCTTCTTCTCGCGAAAACAAACAGTGCCTTCGTGCTATCAAGGAACGTACATCCCAAATCTACAATCTTGGAGGCTAAGGAAAAACACACGCAAGGAATGTTCCTAATTTTATAATTTCCTAAAAACCCCTATGAAATAAACTTTATTATTATTCCATAATATTTTTATCAGCAAATTTACTTTCCTGTTAAAATGTTTTGTCGACGTAAAGATACACAATGCTTTAAGAATACACCGATGTATTTTGAGACGATATTTGTTGTCTTAAATCAATAATTATTTAAATATATATTTAATTCTATAAATAAATAAATTTTCGATAATTCCATGCGTACATTTAAATCGATGTTACAAATAGTATATTAGTTACCATTAACCACATTATTAACTATTCGTGATAAATAATGTAGTACATACACAAGAATTATGCTGATAAAATTAATTCGTAACCAAAAAATTGAACATTTTGTTTGAATATTGATTGTACTCGTCTTCCCCACCATAAATATTACAACTGCATCCACACGTGTGGATAAATAATATCAACATTCTTTAATCGTATAATTTTAGTGACTCGTTAAAATTAGCAATTCCAAAACAATGCAAATCACAATTCGCATTTTATATTCTATTCTCTTCCACGAATGTTTTCCTTTCGGTAAACTTTCAGAAGGCGCACAAGGGAGAGAATCCCGTTGGGGCAGAGTCCCGGGATGATCGAGGGGAAGAAGAAAATGTACGAAAACAAACGCAGGACAGGGTCGCCGCCGCGCGAAGTGCGGAGGGTGTCTGAGCCAAAGGCAGAGGGAGAGGGCGAGGGAGGGGAACACAGCCGGCGAAGTGTAGGGCGCCGCTGCGCGTTCAACATTCATGAATTTAATGAATACGTGAGGAGCCACGTCGCGAATTGTAATGGCGGCCCGCGAAGCAACGTGTGATTATTTGCTTTGCGTTCGTTTGCGGACTTGATTACACGAGCGCGCCACCACCGCGTGCGCGCGTGCGTTCGTGTGTGTGTGTGCGTGCGTGCGTGCGCGCGCAGGTCTTCGACACGCACGACGGACAGCGCGTTCGACAGGAGAGTCAGCGGCGCTGTAATTGCCGAGCACGCATGGTAATTGAATTCCTCGACTTCCTCGCGGAGCTGGCTGGCGCATGTGCGTGAGGTTTCCCTTTGGTACTGTAAGACTTCTGGCAGAGTGTGGAAATAATGGTGAATTTTCACAAATATTATAATCAATGGGGAAGGTATTCAACTACGAATATTTTAACAGAATACCAAAAAGTTGTTATATTTTTCATATTTTCTGTACTAAACGGTATTATAATATTTTCACTTTCAAGTGAAAAATTACTTTACATTGTCCCAAATATAAGAAATTGACTAATAGAATTAAACAAATCACAATTATCACGAACAAACAAACATTTCATCATCACCTTCTGCAATATTGTTGAATTTTTTAAATTCGCAATCCCGTTTATCATTTAAATTTAAAGGTATGAGTTCTTCATTGAATTTTGAAGCTGTTTTTCATCAATAAATTAATAAATGTAGAATATTGTTGAACTTGGAAGTGACAGTTGGCAACCATGTGCAGGGGAAGAAACAGAGATGATTAGCCTTGTTGGAAGCTCTTAGAGGGTTGTTCGGCCTTCGGCGCGCTGAGGGGCCAGGCAGTGGCTTTTCTGTAAATTGGGTCTACTCGACCAGCAAACACGGCGGGGGACCGTTTGGTGTTAAATTCTTCACAGCTGGAATGGGTGCTGGGAAAGTTATATATACTCAGGCAGAGAGGGAATCCGAAAAGGGAAAGTGTGAATATTTGTCTACTTATGCCCCCCAAAATACGGATGCATTGATTTGCTGCCGCTGCATTTCATTCGCAAAATCGTGTGTACTCTTTTGAAAACATTCAAGATTCTAGTTGGAGACAAATCAAGATTAGAAAGATTTAAATGACATTGTAAGCGCAAAAATTCGATTTTTCGGATCGGACACCTTTCAAAATTTGCATTGTTTAAATGTCGCATCGCAATAGACAAGCTTAGCCCTTCTACCGTGCTTTTTGCAAGACTGGAGTGAAGAAACAAGTATATTTTCAAAAAATGGGATCAAAATTTGAAATATGTAAGTGACAATAACAAATGAATAAGTTCAACTTTTTGAATTTCAGCGTTTCTTCAAATTTTACACGATTCGAACGTATACGTAGGTATAACGTGGCACTTCAAGCCGTGTCTTTACGATGGAATATATCACAGCATTACGCGTCTTTTTCGGTCGTTCCATTAGACGTCGCATGATCGCGACCGTATCAAGCAGTGCTTCCGATCATGCGAAATTTAGCGGCACGACCGAAAAAAACACGAAATAATGTGAGATATTCCATCGTGAAGACAGGGCTTGCAGTGCCACGTTATAAAAACCCAGGTATATATTCTAATCGTACGTGAAGCTTGAAAAAAGGCTGAGATCCAAAATGTTGAACTTATCAATTTGTTATTGACACTTAAATATTTCTAATCTTGATACGATTTTTTAAAATATTCATACTTGCTTCTCCACTTCAGGCTTGTAGTGCTGCGTTATAAAAACGCAAGTATAGCATCCCAACAGCGAAGCGTGGCAGTGCTCTCGAGCAGTAACTGCGCTCGCCGGCGCGGGGCTGCAGGGCAGTCGCGGAAGAGGCCGCCGCCGCCACCGCCGTCACGGCTGCCTGCCCGCGCGGCCAGCGCGCCGCAGCACCTCCGCGGCCACGGAAAAGGGAGGGGGTGAGGGGCGGCGGGCGCCGGGCGCCGCGGACGTGAGTCGCCTGCAGCGCCTCTGGCGGCGGCGGTGGCGGCGGCGGAGCGCGGGGTCGACGCTTGCTTGATGCCGTCCTCAGGCGAGGAACTGGGCCAGCGCCGGCGCCCTCTACGTCCTCGGCTGGCTATTTGTCCTCGGTGACCCTTGCTCTCCGGCGCTCTTTGGTCTCTTTTTCCTTTCTTTCTTCCAGGTTTTATTTTCTTGTTCACTTTTTTTTTTACTCTTCTGATCGCTTACTTCAACATACATTTCCCGTTCTGAATATCAAGTCAACAACTTTCCATTCTTTATGCTTTTGTTTTACCTTTTACACCTGCTGTATGTTCCACCATAACATTGTTCTGGTTTTTCTTCTTTTCTCATCTAAGCTGTTTGCATCACATTGCCTCATTTTCTTGCTTTTCAATAAGATTCCTTTCAAATCGGTTGCCATATCCGCTTGATAATGTTTTTCCACTTCATATCCTCCCTCATTCTTAGTCTTTCATATTATGTTACTCAGATACGTTTCATTCTCATTGGCTCTTTTTCTCAACGATATCTCTGTACGAGCTCCTAACGCCCTAACTACGAAAGCCGGCACCGATTCACAATCGCTTATCTCGGCCCCGATGAGGTACTAATTAAAAGTAGCCATTAACTCTTCTTGATGTTTACTAATTTTCTGATGCGGTGAAGTTAATTTGGCTTGTAATGACTAGCTATTAAGCAAGGAGCGAGTTCGAACCTCAACCTGAAACACTTTATTTATTTTGAACAAGAATTTCGATTACGTTTATCTGCCGTCTTCACACAGATGCTATTTTTTTGCATCTTCAAATTGTCAAACACTGATTCAGTGGATGTTTAGTAGTTTATATAGAGAGTAGGTGATTTATTTCTTTAAAATAAAGTCACTCGTCATGGTTTGAAAATAATGTCTATAAAAGCACTACAATCACATAATAAAGTAAGTAATGAAAAATAAATATGTTAATGTCACTTAATGATACTGTGAGAATAATATAATTTTAAATGTTACAACTTATTAAACCTGGGCAGTAAATTCCTTGGAGAGAATATTTCAATGAAAAAATATGCAAATGGTAGTTATCCCCTGCTTCGCCGTACCTCAGCTAGCGCGTCCGTGTTGCAACGGCCGTCGGACGAAGGAGCTCTCCACAACCCGCACGGGGCGCTGCAAACAGCGTTGCGCCTCTTCTCGCGCGCCGTGCGCCACGGGAAATCCCGCTCGTTGGGAGGACGAGCGGTCGTCTTGCGGCGGCGACCCGGGTTCGTTACCCGCTATCGGCCGCCTGAATATTCATGTGGACCTCGCGCCGGAGCACGCCTCCAATTACCGGCCGGAAGCCCCGGGGGCGCGCGCGCGACGAGAAGGCGAGAGGCCTCCCCACCCCACCCCCACCACACCCCCACCACACCACACCACACCACACCCCGCCGCCGCCTCCGCTGCCGCCGCCGCCGCCGCCTCTGCCGCCGCCGCCGCCGCCGCTGCTGCTGCTGCTGCTGCTGCTGATGATGATGATGATGATGTTACTGCTGCTGTTGATGGTTGTGTTGCTGCTGTTGCTGTTTCTGTTGCTGCTGTTGCTGTTTCTGTTGCTGCTGTAGATGTTGAGGTTGCTGTTGATTTTGAGGTTGCTGTTGCTGTTGTGATTGCTGTTGCTGTTGCTGTTGCTGTTGCTGTTGAGGTTGCTGTTGCTTCTGCTGCTGCTGCTGCTGCTACGCTCGCGGTCGTGGCCGAGGACCGATTTTTGCCACCGATGAACCAGTCAGCCAGAAAGCCTTTTGATTACACATAAGAAAAATGTTTTCCATCCATCTCGTCGTAAATATTCAGTATATTCCCTTGTCTGTCTTGTTGGGGATTGGTTTTTTAACAGTTTTAATGTGTTGTCGCACTTATTGATTATTCCATCGTTAGTTGCCAAGTGTTGTTACTCGCTTAAACACTTAAGCAACGCTCAGGAAGGTTGCGGTTCCGATTCCCGCCAGGCGCTGAAAATATGAGTACAATATTTAACATCGGCGATTTTGTGGTGTTCGGCAGACGAGAATTCGACCGACTGTTCTGTTCAGTGATTTCTTCAATCACGTGCAGCGAATGCCCGGGAGAGCATCTTACACGAACGCGCGCGACCTTTCCTTAGGGGCGAGAGGTGGCCCCATCACCAAATCTCGTGCGCACCACCCCACGGATTTAAAAAAATATCCGAACAGCGTAGGAGATCCGAAAACCAGTAGATCCTCACTTTGTGCCTCGTGATGCTACAACTGGAATTTTAAAAAATAATATTCCATGCAAACTCTTTGATTTTGGTGTTGGCATCTCGAAATTAATGGGTAAAGTTAATTAGAAAAGAACGAATAAAACAAAAAGATGGAAATTTTAAATTAAACCCTTTATCCAGAACTAAGTTACGGGATGAAACAGCAATATCCACGATCTAAAAACTTAAAGAAACTCCTGAAGAGAACATGGTCTTCTCTCTGTAACTAATGTATATACGTTTTTCCGCATCTCCTTAGAGCCTCGGGTAGGGTCCCGTTTCTCCGCTTCTTTAGAAGGGCAGTTCCATAATGGTTCCAAGTGCACGAGAAGGGAACCGTTGGAAACAGTCATGCAGATGAGGGAACTCGTTATCCAGGCGATCAAGGCATCGCGAAGCTAGAGGCTTTCTTGCCATTGGCTCTGGGCTAATGCGTCGTGCTATCCTCATTACTAGCGGATGGTTGCGCGGATCGTGTGCAGGGCACGCAGAGGCCGAGAAGCAGGGAAGAAAATCAAATGGGAAAGTGGTATAGAGAGCGAACGAAATATTTCAGTCGCGTCCAAGGGACTCTCAGTAGGCGAGGAGGAAGAGAGTGATAATAGGAAGCAAGCAACGGAAACGAGAGGATTCCTCATCACTAGCTGTTTTCGCGGATTGTGTACCTGGCACGCAGAGGCCAAGTCGCAGAGAAGTCGATCAAAAAGTGAAATGGGAAGGTGGGATATAGAGTTAACGGAAGATTTCAGTCGCATCCAAGGGACCCTGGGTGGGCGAAGAGGAAAATAACGGTGAGAGGAAGCAAGCAAGAAAAACGGGAGGGTGGGATTTCGAATAAACGGAAGGTTCCAGTCGAGTCCACAAGACACCGCGTAGGCGAATAGGAAGAGAACGGCGAGAAGGAGCGAGAGACACGGGAAGGTGGGATGGAGATCGAAGGCAAGAGATCAGTCGCTTCCAAGGCGACGGACCCCGAAGAGGCGGAGAACGGCGAGGGGAAGGCGCGCGAAGGCGACGAAGGCAGGCGGCTGCGCAGGTGGACGCGTGTGCTAATAAGGCGCGGGGTAAGTGGACGCGCTTGTCGCCGGGGACGGACGGCGCTTGCTTGGTCACGTTCGCCGCGCGCGGCCCGCGCGCATACAAAGGGCGGCCGCTGACAGATCGACAGGCGCGCCGCATTGTGCGCCCGCGCTGCTTCCCCACCCCGCCAGGCTCCCGGGAGCACTCCAGAGCGACCGGCGGGCCTCGGTAGAATTTACGCGAGGCCTTACGGGAGGAAACGAAAAGGAAAAAAATAATGAATTTGTGTGATACAAATTCTATCTATACTATATATTTTTTCAATTTCATCTCAAGGAAATTGTGATTTTGAATTTCACGTACTTTCGTAACAAGAGATTCTGTTCTTTTGATCATTTACTGGCGTCGAACGTCTCGTAAATCCTCCACCGAGTTAGTCATCGATAGTCGAAGTCAGTGATTGTTTTTATCCCTTCGGTCAGGGTCTCGGCGCTGTTAGATCTTCATTCAGGGTTCCCAGCGCCTCATCCAGGGGCCTACGGTTTCTCGAGTTGTTTAACCTTCGTGACTTCACGGAGCATAGTTAAGAAATTCTTCTAAAGACGCCAGCTGGTTCATTTTCAATTACATGTATTTAAATGTTGGTCAAGCAGTGTCATTCGTAGTATGCATTAATTGTGTAAAATATTCTGGATGTTTCGTTTAATTAAGATTTTTAATGGTAGATGATAATTAAGTGATGATAAATAACACTTAATCACATCTCCCTTCCCGATCTTTACATGAACTGTTATGATTTCTTGATGCTATTTGCCAAGTTCATATCTACCTCTTATATTTTGCATACATTAAAAAGGGCATTAACAGCGATGAAATGATAATCGAAAATGATATGCTCGATTTCATGCAATATGGGTACTGAAACAAATATCGTCTAAAGTACTTTTATAGTTAAATAAGTTCCTAATTCATTTTGCAATAGATTTTTAAATGCAGGTTAACGAAATGAAAGAACAAAGAGTTTTAGGCGGTGTTACTCCGATTGCTAGGCCACCCCGCACGAGGCTAGACTCGTGCACTTCTAGGCGAGTCGAACGCGCGGCCTTCGCGGTCCTCGCCGGCCGCCACGGAGTCTCCAGTAGCACATCCGGCGGAAACGGGTCTTAAAAATCCGCTGGAGAGCGGCACACCTGCCGCCGGCCGGGCCGGGCCGCGCCCCGCCCTCCCGCGCAGAGGCGTCCTGCCCCAAGTGCTTCCTGCCCATCCATTCGCCTCCCGGCCGCACCCGCCCACTCTTCTTTCGCCGGTTTCTGGAATGCGGCCGCGCCCGCTCTCCGTGTTAACGGATGGCGGTGGTGGTGGCGGTGTGCAAAGCAACGGCAATGTCGGTAGTGACGTCGGTAGGGTCTCTGAGGTGTCACTGTCAGTGTTGTGTCGGTGACGGATGAGTGAGTTTTGTTTTCGGGCACATCGATTAGGTTATTAGTCCCGTAGGTATAGTGTCCATTATATCCTGTGAGGCGGCAGGGTTCCTTTCTCTCCGAAACGTGTGAGATCCGGCGCCAAATTACCCGTCGGCTTAAGCGGTTTCCTCTCCAGGTAACTCCCTTAGCACTCCCCAGGGCACCTTATCACGTAGGCTTCCACGGCCAGAATCCGTAGCAACTTGGCAGTCCGGAAGACCCCGCGTTATAGACACAGGTGCCAACGAAACGTACTTCTCCGCGAGAAATGCCTCAAAATGGAGGTCGAAACGTCGGCACCTGTGCTAGAATGCGGCATCTCACCCGGGCAGCCAAGCAACCACATGTTGCCACTGATCTCTTGAAGCCAGTGTGACGGCGACGGTGTAGATGATGATGTCGATGACGGTGTAGATGACGGTGTCGATGACGGTGTCGATGACGGTGTCGATGACGGTGTCGATGACGGTGTCGACGACGGTGTCGATGACGGTGTCGACGACGTTCGGCGGTGGCGGCGCTGGGATTCGAATGGTGTCCGCGAGACGGGTTGCGAGGCGGCCTGGCGCGCGCCACAAAAAGCGACCGTCTGGCCGCCGCGCCGCTGTGACGAATCGCACGCCCGCGGAAACGAAGCGAGCGCTGCCCGCGCGGAGGCAAACGCCGCGCAGCGCCGTCTGCCCGGTAATGAAGGAGGCGAAAAGGGAATTTCTTCATTATCGCCAGGACTGCTCTCTTCGCGTTTCTAGTTCCGAGCATAATTACGCTCGTTCTGTTTATGTTTTCCCTTCGCCTATCATTAATGGTATTTTAAACGCCTCAAATTACACACGGCGACGGCGTGGTCGCGTAATATTATCTGCGAAACCGGATTAAAAAATTCCGAACTTCTGCGCTGTAATTGCACCGTGGCTTCGAACGCGCCTGTGCCTCCATTACGTGTAACGGAAAACGCTAAACGGGGAGCTGACGCGTACGGAGTAATAGAAAGAAATGGTTATGAAATGTTACATTCATTCGTGCCCTGCAATCGATGCACAAGAAACGTTAACAATGGTTACCTAACACACATATTTTTATTCAAGCTTCCCCTGACAAGCCTATTTAATGCAAAACATTCTAGATTCACAGAACCTCATCTAAAGTAAATGTTTTTTCTTGCGACGAATCACGAAAAATATCTTACATGAAAAATGTACGTACGTGATCTTCCCTACCGCCAGCTCTCTCGTGATAACAAATGAACTGGCGCGGAGGGCGGCCGGAGTGCGCTTGGAGGGGAGGGGTGGGGCGTCGATGGGCGGAGAGCGCAAGTACTTAACGAGCACGTCGTTACCGAGGACGTGTGAAACGTTCAGGCGCTCGGAGGTAACGAGGCCGCAGCGGAGCTGGGGAAGTGACCCCTGAAGGGAACGCCGCTGGTCCCGGGGCAGCCTCGATCAGGGCGTCTAACTAAATGCAGAAGAATTCCACTAGTTCCTTGATATCGTGAATGGAGTTCATTTAGTTTCGCCTTTTCCATGCAAACATGATTCCACACTTGAATCTTCTTTTTGTATAAATATTCGGTAACAAGAACTTTCCTCCTACCTTAATTATTCTTTCCGATTTTGATGCGCTATATTATTTTTTATTTTCGTTTTGCAAACTCAAAAACTTCGTTAAGTCTTGGGAAGCTACTCGTGATTCTGAAAATAAATATCACTTGGATTGAGAATTTATATATTGATGCTACTGGATGCAATGTCTAGTTCGGTAGTCTCCCTTCTATGAGATTTCGTGCACTTTCCTGAATAATCTCTAAAATCACACCTCTCATATTGCAAATGCAAAGCAGCTTGCATCAAATATGAGGATGTAAATTGCAGAATCCCAGTCATGCTGACTCGAAGCAAAGCATTAAATAACATATATTTAAAGTGAATTGAAAGTTTCCTCGCCACCACTAACGCATAGAATACATTACCATATCCTAAACTCAGAGACGCCGTGGTGTCTGTGAGTTCAAATCATAGAACCGTGTTTCCTACACCTAAAGAAGAATATTTATCATAGCAATTGCATTGCGCGCACCGATGTAAGTTATTCTCCAGCTGTTCGTGATTGCCTGTAGCATCCACAACGAAACGCACAACGGAATAGCATTCTGGCTTTGCCTACTTCTCACGATGTTCGCAGGCCGCACCGCAACGTTTCTGAACACGCTCGATGTGCATATTCACTGTCTGTACTGTGTAACTGTGAATGTATAGCTGTAAAGTGACAACATGCATGTACACAATACACAGACTGCGACCGCTCGGCACCAATTCTGTGGATCCTCGTTGAAGACCACTTCTCGGTCCGCGGTACGGTACAGCGCCAACTCCTCGTCGGCTTGCACGACTTTCTGAAATTAGGGTAATTGGTGGTGTTCTTAGGCACTTCAGCTTATCCACTGAGAGACCATCAGAATAACTATGTTTCCCAAGAAAGAACAGTGGTAGAATTGACTGTATACATTCAGAAGCGTGTCTTATTCGTACGGCTTGTAACTCAAATACTTATTGTAGCACATAATTTTCTTAAGATTGGCTTTCCAGTAATTGTAGGACATAATATACATGGGTCTAAAATATTTCGCACCTTCTAAACCCCGAAGCATCCAGTAACAGATCTTCAAACAGGCAGAAAACGTCTGCAATTCAAAACCAGTATGGCACCAACTCCACTCTTCTTCGTCTTATACCTACATATATTACTTCTTTCAGGCAGTTGCACATTTATACGATAAAAACGACACCTTAACATACTCCAAGTCTCAAGTTCCCTGCCGGTTTGTGCAATGTTATGTCGTCGCGAAACGACTGATTGGGAGGCCCTCCGTTGAAAGCGCTTTCCGCAATCACGAAAACGAGAATCTCGTGGTATTTTAAGCGCACAGGATGCGTAATGTTGCATCCGGCAAGAAGAAACGACGCGCTGGCAGACACAAATGCGACGCGCGATACTCAAGATACCGCGCGTTTCGTCGAGGGAAATGCGGAGGCGGCTCTGTGTAGTGTCCGATGACTGCGCAATTAAATACCGCGAAGCTGTTTTGGAAACGCTCCAGAACGAGGTAGCAAGCGAGGGAACCCTCGCGAGAAGTTTCAATGGACTGGACTGGACTGGTCGAACCAACTGCAAATTGCGATGTCGAACGAGTGTTTGACGATCATATTTCTTCGTAGGAAGCGCACAATTTCCCACGTACTTGACCTTTCTAAGCTTCTCTATCTGTAAGCTTCTCTATCACTTGAAATTACGCATTCGATTCAAGAATAAAAAGAACCTCAAGTGACCTTAACCTTAAACCTTAAGTTTGGTCGCTACCATTCATTCTCTTAATATATTGTCCGTTTTTTTTCTCTTCACATTAACTGATTTGAGTGAGTAATTTTATTTTTTCTTTATTATATGAAATATTATATATTCATATATTACATATAAAAATGTATTACTTTTTACTTCAGTTTGTAATATAAATTTGGTATTTATGATCAACTGGAAGTAATCTGTGAACGTCAGGAAAGATGTGTGTCCACAGTCTTTTACGCTTCTCACCAACATTTTAATTTGCATCAATTTTTTAGATTAAATTTGGCTTCAATATTATCCTGGTACACAGAGCAGTTCGTTATTAATAAATAATACTTCTCTAAATGAATAAAACTCGACCGAGTATTTTGTCTGTTAAACGCACAAAAAGTAATCCTTTCGTGGAGGCAGGAGATTCTTTTGCCGAGAACCCGCGTAATCTCTGCCCCTCTGCGAATCTCAGTGTGCCCCGCCGTCCCCTCGGCCGCACTTGAGAACGAACCACGGCCTGCAGCTTCGGGGCGCGGGGACCGAACACACGACCTTCCGTAAATAGCCATCCACGAACACATGGCAGCAGCGCTGGCGGCGGTGAAGGAAGGGTCGCTGGCGGAGGCGGAGGCGGCGGCGGCGGCGGCGGCGGCGGCGGCGGCGGCGGCGACCAGCGCTGAGCGCGAGGTCAAGGACCGGCCGGCGCTGGAGGCTGAAGAACTCGGTTCGAAACTGGACTGCTCGCGCGCGCACCGCCGCATCGCAGCCGTTCATCTCGAGACCCCTCTCCTGCACCCCCTCCGCCTCCACATTCACCTACCTCTCCACCCCTACTGCCGCCCTCGCCTCCTCCTCCGCCCCCGCCCCGGCCGTCGACTGCCCATGCCGGAAGTTTTGATCGTCTCGCGGGAGTAATAGATGCAGCCGTGTTCTGGGCGAGGGGTTTAATTATATTTACGCGCGCTTGTGGACCGTGCTTTGTCCGTCCGTACGATCGAATCGTTGCAAATCTCCCCCTCTCCGTTCATCTCGAAGATGTATATTAAGCATGCCGCTAAAAGCTTGCTGGATCCTCACGATTTTTACCAACAGTATATTTATCTTCAAAAAATATTCTCATCACGGTATTAATAATTTTTACAAATAAAAGGATTTCTTTTCAAACCATCACCGCAAAGTAATAAGGTAAATAATTTCGTAGGTTATTTTATAAACGATTTAATTAAACACTAAAAAATGTGTATCGCATTCCTTTAGACCTTTTACAGTACACAATGCACCATTACCTTTTGTCAACCTTCCCATAGCGGAGAATGACGTTATATGTTATATTTCGTTCTTTGACTCGCACAAAACATAAGAAGTCGCAAATTACAACAACAAATGTTCTGAAACAAAAAAAACGAATTTTTAAAATGATTCATCTTCTATTTCCTTCTCGTGTTGTTTTCGACATTCTATATAAAAGGCAGCAGCTCACCTACCTGCAGGATGAAAATGACGTATTCTTGACAGCATCTTCCTGCGAATGCAATACTGCTGTCACCGTCACCCAAGCACACGTAACGGCGCGGAATCCGGCGTTTCACCGTAGCGGCACAGCGGCGCCGCCCCGCAGACACAATGTCGCTAGTGCGCGGGAGGCGGGGAGGGGGCGGAGGTGAGGAGGGCGCAAACACGGCGACGGAGAACACGGGCGTGCGCGCGCAGTCACGGCACGCGACACGGACGTCCTCCCCCCCCCCGCCCTCTCCTGTCAACCCTCTTCTACTTTTCATTGTAGGGGGTCCTTGGATGATTCCTTGTTAAGTAAAATTGCGGAGTGTTATAACATTTGTATTAAAGTCACTACACCGACAAACAGCAAATATTAGCCACGGTTGAAGTTTGTAACCCGACGCGATTACCGAGGTTTATAATCACCCGAGACTTATCGGTTATTTGTGTTATCACAAATTGTGTTATCGAAAATTTTACAATCGATTTATGGAAAAAACATATCCAATCACTGGTAGTCAAATTTCCATCATACTTCTTCTAATTCTTCTTCTCCACAGCTTATCTAAGTTGAATGGTTGCGACTATGGTATTTTAATTATAAAAAACGATAGATCAGTGATAAAAAGTTTATTCCATGCGTCCTCTCGCTGAATCATTTATATTTATTTAAGTGATTACATTACCAACTCCGAGCCCTGCTAAACAAATCTAGTGTCGTTACCACTAGGTTAAGCAATGTCCATTATAAAAAGCACTCAAGGCTTCATTAGGGGAAGAATTTTGATGGGCTTGTAGATTTGATGTATAGACATAAATCAACGCCAATTACCTTTGCTGACATAAGTCAGTTTTACAATCCTCCGGTTTAACCAGGAAAGCAGCCAAAGTAATTTTCTAGCGAATAAGTAAAACTTGTTTACTTGTACTGGCTCCAGGGAAAGATATTTTCAGGCGTGTAACTCTTGACACCCAGGAAATGAATGTACTCATCCCACCGGTTGCAGATTTTTAAGCAATTTTTGATTTTGCCGTATTTTAGGAAGGAAATTCCCTGGTCCCATCGTGTTCGTTATATGAAAACCACACTCAGCAAATATTTTTTTTATTTATTAGAATCTATAATTTAACTGGATATGTACAATAGCATTTAAAGAGATGATCACGATGCCTGATACTGCGCACTCCTTTGACGAAACTGTTGATATGTTAGGTCTGAAGCTCGGAATATGGCTAATTTTCGAAGCAGCTGGTTAATTCGCACTTTAGCCAAAGAGTATGGCGAAATATATGAATATACGGATTATTTTGAGTTTAAACCGGTTAATGTTTGTACATAAGTTGGTAATTATGATGGTTATCCGTGTGTGAGGCGTTTAGTGTGTTCGCGAAAAGTATTTTTCGAAAAAACTGTCCCTCGCAAAGTCGGAAATATGTAGATAACAAGCGTCGCATTAAGATGCAGAGAGGGGTATGTTAGGTTAGATGACATCGTGTAAACAGAAATTTAGCATTGATGCAGTGTAACTCGAAACCAGACACTTTGCCTCTCACTAGTCTTAGAAACTCTCCATCAGCAGACTGATTCCGCTTTTATAATATATCCGCTTTTCCTCGTCATCATAAAGCTCTTTACCTCCCATAAAGTCCCTGACCCCTTGTTGGATAATGTCAACTTCATCCGCTGAAGTCCGAAGCTTTTTCTACTTCAGAAATTTTCCCTTTATTTTGTAAACAAAGTAAACAATAACTGGCTAATTCTAGAATTCTCAACTTTTCCCACATACATTCAAGAATTTAGAAAGATACTCGTGTACGTAGGTTGGAGGAGATAGGAAGCAACAGCGCTAAACGTTCACTTGGCAGCAGATGCAGGTAGCACTGACCTTGTCTAGCTCCGTATGTACACACATGCAGGAAGCGAGACCCGCCGCTGCCGCTGCGATGCCGGTGGAGGTGAAGTGGTGGTGGAGACGGCGACAGCCGTGAGTGAGCGCGCGGTCAACGGACTTGACGCATTGTTTTTGTTTCCGCTTGAGCGTAGCTACGCGCAAAGACGTAAAGCGTAGCCGGTGCGCGTGTGAGAGCGCTCGCGTTTCGAAGGGTCAGCGTTTCTCGACCTCTTCGCCTAGGGCGCCGGGATTTATGAACGACGACCGGCTGCACGCGTGGGTGTCTGCATAGGACGGGGCTGAGAGCTTCATTACGAGGGCCATTGTAAAAAGTCCCGCCGTCAGACGTGAATGATACGCGTACGGCATGAATTCAAAAGTATATATCAACTTGAAGTTTTGTATTTGTTTTTGAGATGTATTAATCGTGAAGTAATCTTTTCCCTGTCCACAAGTAATCCAAAATGCACGAAAGTTAAATCTGTAGCGGTTTTTAAGTATTTAGTACGGTGAAGACGCACGATAAGAAGGCATGAAAAGAATCAGTCACAAGGGTTATAGGAACCTAGAGTAAACGATGGTTTTATTAGCCAAGTTTCTTTTTTTACTCTAAAAAGTCCACAAATAAATTCAATCTCTGAACCAACAAAAATAGCCCTCCACGTCAACACAAGCACGTTGAAGAAGTACTCACGCAGGCAAACATAGCGAGCGTCCAACGCAACTCTCGAAGCCCCCACCCTGTTTGGGTGGCTGTCACTGCAGTGTCTCTGACCGGGAGGTCCTCAGGTTCCAGTCCTCACAGTGGCAGGATCATCGACACTAGCTACATAGCTAGGTGCCATTCAGCCGCTGTCTGAAGGAGTATTCTAGCGATAGGCAGCTCTGATTAGTAGTTTTCCGTGGATTCTCCGATCAATATGAGGCGAATGCCGGAACAGAACCCTAATAAAACGGACGCGATCTTTCCTTCATCTTCCTTGTCTTATCTGTATCCTTTATTCACATACACTCAGACGCACTACACTACCACACTTGCCGGGAGACTCGCGGGGAGCTTGTCCCGCCTGGGGCGGTGCCACGCTGGTGGGAGATACCTGGTTGGGGAAAATCCCCGCACGCCGGCGTAGGTCGACGCGGGACCTCGCCATCAAACAATAAAAGATTACCGCCACTTCCCGCAATAAAAACATGCAGTACACTTTCGGTTCTAATGACCATAGCAGTTGACGCGCCCGGAATCACTAATCAATCAATCAATCAAGCGAAGGCCCCAAGAGCGCAGTCGTTGAGGCCGGCGATCAGTGAAGGGCGCCAGCGGAGGGGTGGAGGAGTGCGAGGGAGGGGTGCGGGCAGCAGGAGCGGGGCGACGGGGCGGTTGCGGGTGAACTAATGCCGCTCGCGTCGTCGAGTGTTTACCCGGAGCGGGCGCGGCGCCGACCGGCTCTGAGCGCCGATGCCCCGCGGGCGGGAGGCGTGCGCTTTTAACAAGCCGTGGGCAATCCACGGCGAGCTGCCCTTGATGGAAACCAAACACCCTTTTTTAGGAGATAATTTATCTCTTGAGTGGATTTGGCGTTGTTGAAATAATAGACAAATTACTCGCTTTTAATATTTGAAAAAAATATGAACCTATAAGAGAATGATTTCTGATATCAATTACAGAATAAATCAGTTCTGTTGTTTTTCATACTACCGTTGTGGGTTCTATGTGCTCCGTTATGTGCTCAGAGAAACAAAAATAAATTATATTTTAAAGTTATACGAAGGTTTATTTCCATCAGGTATGAAATGCGCAACTTCGTGCTTTGCAATGGTCTTCTGTACTCATTTGTCAGGAATATACAAAGTGTTAAAATAGATCTGTATCTAGACATCAAGATAATTTAGGATTGTTATTTTGTATATTGTTTTTTGATTTCGATTTTTGATTATACATAAAAGGGATTACAACTATCGCGAAGAAACGCCTAGAATCTCAATGGGTTCTACTCTTTGTGTCTATGCAATTATGGTCAGGATATTCTTCGTCGATGTGCACGATAGTCACCCCATAAGGAAAACGTACTCTTTCTGGGGTTGCCCGTTACTATTTACCAAAGAGGTCATGCACCTTGCGACCGCGCGGGGCGGCTGCAGCACAGGCCCATCAGACCGGTTGCCGCCGCTACCGCCATCCCCGCGGCTGGCTTGGCGGGGCCGGTCCGCCGGGGCTGCACTTTCACTGCACCTCCCAGCGACGACCGCTAGGGGCGTGGCGGTCGTCGTGGCAGCGAGGTCAAGTTCGCCGATACTTCCTCTTCGCAATTTAATTACCTTTCGCTTCTTGTTAGGTTCCATTGAGTAAAACCGGCGCCTTATTTATGATGTAAATCGTGATGTTATTAAGAGGTAATGCCCCCCTTCGCGCGTGTACCGGCGTGACCTCGAGTAACCCTGCACATGAGAAACGAATGCTCGGCGAACAGCGACATACGTGACGCAGCGGCTTTTTGCTTATTGGCCCTCAGCCGGGGAAAAACAAAAGGCGCGTCGAAGTTCCGTTGCAGTGAAGATAAGAGATCTATAAAAAGAACATTGGCTGCAAGGGAATGAGTGGTTGGTGCGTGAAGTTGCCGCCTCTCACCAAGAACCCTATCGTCTGTCAGTGGTGTTGTTTTCTTCCTCGTAGAAACGTATTTGTAAATAACATGTAAATGTTGGAAATTATTGAAAAGTTCAAGAATCGAGAAAAACTCGATAAAAGAATTAAGAAAGATTACAAATCGATATGAACTTTCTGGTAATACTAAATTTGTTCAAACTAATATTTCAACTTTCAACATTTTACAAATCTGAAAAATCGCGAGTGGAACTGATTCTCCTATAACAGTAATACGAGAGATAACCTGTCAGCACCGATGCCTTAGCAAAGTCACTTTGCACAACGTCGTGCAGAAGTGAAGAGAAACAAATAGAACTAGTTAGCAACGTAACCATCCGATACTAATTGCAGCGCGTGAGATGCTACATTGAAGCGTTGCAGCGCGCAGAAGAACAAACACAAGCAGAAAGCGCTGCATCGTAAACCCCGTCTCACTCACATGCACTGGAACTGGTTCATGCGGAGCTTGGGTGTTCAGGCATGGCGTCCGCCCCGTGACAGATTAAGCCCTTTTATTTCTTTTATCGGCCGCTTCTCTCTTTTTCTTCCTTTCCTCCTCTCCTCGTGCAATCCCTCCACACACACAGTTCCTGGTTTCCCACACTCCTCTACGGGACGCCGCTGCACATTAAACCGTCATTCTGCTTCCTTTTAAGGTTATCTGCGGGACAGTGCATGCACTCCCGGAGTAGAGCTCGAGAGCAGCTACAAACGGCTTACACTAACGGGTTCTAACATCAAAAACGTTGTTATGAGGTGAATTTAACGCTCGGAAAAGGCCTCTCGGACGCTGTTCCGCGCGGGAGCAACGCGAGGCCACGAGATAGCGCGCAGTTGGTCTGGGTTACCTCGAGCGAACTCTTGTGAAGCAAGTCACCGCCCTAGGAGGACGTAAGTACGTAATGGAGGCCGAGAACTTCCGAGGAAGAGCAAGAACTGTTTCATTGCAGGTTTCTTGTTCTAGGTCGTGATAAGAATAAACGGTGAAATATACTCGACCATTTAACATTCCTGTTGCGCGTTCGTTTGTTCTCTCTTGACATGACGGAAAACAATGCTGGGGGAGGTTTCCTACGACGCAAGGTAGAGAGTATTAATAATCATAGAGAGACGGTTATCTTCTTTAGGGTGATGTCCATAAAATATATTTCCATTTCAACATAAATGTCTACGTAATATAAATTAACTGTTTAAAGAATAGCAGAATTCTCATTACAGCATTAAAAAAGGATGATATCAGGACGTTTCGTTTAACAAAACATAAAATTAATGTCAGAAATTATTTCGTATGAATATTTTTTCTTATCTTCTAGTTTTAAACGAGGAAAGTTGGCAGCTCTAATCTCAATAACCCCACCCCACGTGTCAGTGTGAGAAGCGAGGATCAGGGTCACGCGTGAACTGAAGCGTGACGAACAGCGTTTGAAGTTCAACGACACGAGTGAAATGGGAACTAGGACACATGTGTGACGCACCCTTGTCCCTCCATCACTCGTTCTCTTCCCCTCTAATCCTCGCTTCCTCTGCCCGTTCTCCCCTTCTCTGAGAGGGAAAATGTCAACCGCAGAGTGCCAATGGACGCAGAGTAGCAGTCACCCCAGGCACCACACGCACACACACGCGCGCGCGCGCGCACACACACGCACGCACACACGCGCGCGCACACACGCACACACACGCACGCACACACGCACACACACACGTCCACACACAACCGCCACGAGTGAGTAGGATCGCGTTCATCCCTCTGAGATTCATGGCCTCCATCACAATGAAGAACTTGCTCAAGAGGATTTAGCGAACGTTCGGTAAATTGACGGACTTCACAGCGAGATCACCCGGGTTCAGCCCCGCGCTCATTTAAGGTTCAGTACTAAAGGAGAAGAGACATAGAAAGGGTTTGTGAACATGTAAATGGATAACGAAGTGTAACCCGAAAAAAACATCCCTTTTTCCGTCGAATATAAAATATTTGTCTTTTTTTCAAAAATTTAAAAATGAATTAGTTGACACAAAAAACGTTACGTAAATAAGGAAATTGTTGTTATTATTATTTATATGATTTATAGTTCACCAGATGTGCAAATGAACCATAAAATATATATGTTTAGCATTGTTTCCCATACCACTTTGAATAATTGTAAAAATAACTCCATTTAGTTGATGTCACCTGACAAAACAGCCGTTGTAAATGTTTAGAGTACCGCATTATGTTTGATGGCAATGGACGAGATTGAAGACGTAACTGGAAGAATTTCTTGCAAACCTGAGATGGCGGAAGTCCGAATGCACTCATCTCTTATTTATCTTAGGTGTAGAGTTGCTTACCGTTAGCTTGGAATCACTGTAGTGGTCGAGCACACAATAGGCTGATGTAAAATAAACCGAGGAGAGAATGGAACAATATTTTGGCAGCCATGTTAAGATCACGAGCACTAAAAGGAGTTTCCTGGATTTCAAAATGTTCTACGTAGTGTAACCGCTGTATTTTGAAAACGAGTATCGTAATGAGTGGTATTTCATTGGTATAACGTATGTGATCAGAGCCGACATGAAAAGTTAAGAATTGCATATGTTATTCTGTTTCGTTCTCGGAAATAAAACAAATTCCTGGCCGGTAATCTGATCACCCAGAGAATCATAAAAACGTCGCTGAACTTCGCCGATCTTCCGAAAAACGGTACTTTCGTGCGGCAAGAGGTCCGGCACCTGGAACAATGCAGCCGCTCCCGCCCGCCCCCCCCCCCCCGCCGGCCCATTAGCCCTGCCCCCTGGCGGCGAGCAGCCCAAGGGCGATCGCCCCGCGACCCCTCGCGTGAGAATCGCGCTTGCTCATTACTCCGCCCGCAAGACGCCCGACCGACCGACCGACCGCACTCGCGCGCCGGGGTTATCGGAGGAGGAAGGGGACGGCGGCGGCGGCGGCGGCGGCGGCGGCGGCGGCGGCGTGGCCAGGGAAGCTGCCGGACCGCTACAGGGCGACCCCGGGGTCCCCCAAGGGTCATCCGCGGGACCGAGGTGACGGCGCCGGCGACGGCGACGCCTCGGAAGAGGCTCCCCGCGGCGCCGGACAGAGCGTCGCGACGCCCGCCGCCGCCGCCGCCGCCGCCGCCGCCGCCGCCGCCGCCGCCGAATCCCGTGTTCGCCGGCCCGGGGACATTCCGCGAAAGCCTCGAGAGCCACCTGGAGGTCACGCCGGCCACGAGTGCGTGCGGATGCGTGCGTGCGAGCGGGCGGGCGGGAGGGCGGGCGCCGCGCGTCTTCCGGGTTCCCTGTTCGCACGTGCGAGGCCCCCGCGTGAGTGTATGCCCCCGCGGTCGCCCGACGCCGCGCGGACGCCTGCTTTGGGTACTCGTGTTCCCTTTCGATGTCGGACACGCGGTCGCGTCTGGATGTAGGACTCATCCCGCCTCGGAAAAGCACGAAACTCCTCAAAGATCTGGATATTCTCGTAAACGTCCATGAGTCTGTAATGTATGACTATAAAAGAAACTCGTGTAAATTCTTTAAGATCCAGAGAAACGTTGGCTATAAACAAAAGTATAAGATGAAGATATTAGGCGGAGAGTGTCATGGCAAGCACTGATTTACGACTTTTCGTCTATTTTCTGTTGAATAATTTATGGTAATGTGTAGAAATATTACGCAGGAACGCCCAAGCCTTGATTAAATCATTTAAAGACGAAATATATTCATCCTTAAATATAATAACTTCGTTTTCTTCGTTAAAAGTTCCTAAATTATTCATATGTCTGTAAATTATTATTATCATGGATCAACATTGATCCTTTGCGCTTTGTTTTTCGTTTCGTGAGACTCGAGTAGAGCTGGGTAATGCATTTGTAATTAATACTAAAGATGATATCCAAATATTCACCTCATGAAAACCTTCACCGCATAATCATCCGTTCCTCGACTGAACCAAAACCATTTTGATTATTCTGCGCGATGTCATTTCACTTCGAGGACTGATGTACAGTCCATTTCCTTCGGACATCTCAAACAGCAACCTCACAGCTCGGAAAGAGTACGGAAGTTTAAAATTAACGCACTATCGATGTTGTTTGGTGGAAGGCAAAGGCCAACCATTTCGTTTATGAAATTTCATTCAGATTATAATATATTAATGGATCACCCAGGATAACCCGAATATCACATTTCAGTTACTTATTTAGTAATTCCGCTGAGGGGCATTGCAGGACACCGATGATGATAATGAGTAAGTAAAAGAAGAATAAATAATGTGAAGCATGTGCTGAGGCGTGTGAGGGCGGAGGGAGGAAGATGAAAAGTAAGCGCCCCGCCAGGCGGCGCGACGGCATCGACAGCGGCGATGGAATCCGCTCGTGAGGCGCGGTCGGGGGCCGGGGCGCGGGGCGTGGGGCGCGGGGCGTGGCGGGCCGGGACAAGGGCGGGCGAGGGCGTGGCGAGCGCGGGGGCGGAGGCGGCCGCCGGAGGTACTCTGCAGGCGGGAACGCCAGATAAACGGCGCAGATTGTGCAAGCGCGAGTCCCCCGCCCCGAGCGCACACGCCCGCCTCCGCCTCCGCCCCGGACCTCTCCCAGTTTCCCCGCCCGCCCCCATCCTCCGCAGAGAAGGGGAGGGCGGGAGAACCCGGAACGCACGCGCGCCGCCGCGGGTTCCGGGTTCGAGACCCGCTGGCTGCTGCGGCGCGCGCATCCATCCGTCTGTCTGCGCGCGGCCGCGCCGCCGCCGCCGCCGCGCAGGCGCTTTTGTCTGCGCGCGACGTGAATCACGGCATTGACTACGCGCCACTCGCGACGCGGCCGATTCTACGTGAGCGGCAACGCGTGCGCGGTTGCGCGAGGGAGGTAAAGGACCTTGGGCGCGGGGCACACTGGGCCTCCGCGCCCATTCGGACGCGTAAAGAAATTAGGAAGACCGGGGAAAAGATGAAGAGAAACTGCGAGGACGGAACAGACAGGAGCCTAAGCCGTGAAGTGAGGCAGAAGGAATTAGAAAGCATCGTGGTCATTTTAACGCGTTAGTCGCGGGGAACTTGCTTTGCCTTCATTTGAAAATGAACGACTAAGCATGCCAAATACAAGAGATAGACTTGCATCAGTAAACGGTGATGTGGATTTAAGAGTCATTCGAAAATGTTTAAAGTGTCGAAGTTACTCGGTGGCTTCACTAGTACTCCTTTTAAGACTATGATTTAGAATCTGAATTGAAATTAATTTATAAGTTGTGTTATAATATAGTTACGTAAGAGAATGAAAAGATAATTGAAAACACTAAAAAGCAACAAGCTCTTGTAATATTTAGGCGTATTGAAACACGCAAGTGGCACTTTATGAACCTTCCCCCTCCACCACCACTACTACCACTACCACCATCTTTCTAGTGGAACGTCTTACTCTGTAATGGGATATATTGCTGCAATTATAGTTTTAATGTATATCTATCAAAAAATGAGGTTATTGAGCCAATAACATTAACCAAGTGGTTTCGAACTCTCTAAAACGCGTAGGATTCCGATACCGCAACAAGCAGGCCGCCAAATCCGCCAGCGTCTTCCGTGGTCGCGTGCTCTAAAAATTCACGACCGGCAACCTTGGCACCGGGACGGCACCCGAGGACGCCCGCAGGTCCCGTAAGGTCTTCATCCGCCGCCACTGGTTCTGCCTGTCAGCGGCCGAGGCGCGGCGCGGCGATTCCGGGCGCGCAGGTGGATCCGCGGTGCGTGGGCCCATCGGCGCACATTTGCAAACCGCCCGCCCGCCCGCCCGCCCGCCCGCCCGCCCGCCCGCCCGCCCGCTCGTTCGCCCGCCCATCGCTCGCTCGCCCGCCCGCCCATCGCTCGCCCGCCCGCCCGCCCATCGCTCGCTCGCTTGCCAGCCCATCGCTCGCTCGCTCGCCCGCCCGCCCACTTGCACACTCGCCCGCCTGCCTGCCTGCCTGCCTGCCTGCCTGTCCGCCAGACCGCATGCCCGCCTCATCACCCGCCTGCCCGTCCGCCCCAAAGTCATTAGGCCGCGACTGGATATTGGCCATCGAGGGGCTTCGGCCCACGCGGGCCGAGCGGCCGATGCGGGTCAGCAGGCGGCGTGGAGCGGTTGCGGCCGCGGCGGCGCAGATGTAAACAGTCGCGCGTCGCCCAAGCAACGCGGCGGTCGCGCGCGTCTGCACCGCCCCGCCCCGTGCGCGCTCGTTACCGTTACGCCGTGTTGGACCACGGCCAGGATCCTCCGGCAAACGGGGCTGCGAAATGTGGTGTAATGCTGACATCTTCTTGTGAGAGCCACGTCGCTAACGAGATGTAAACGGCCAATCATCAGACTCTTGGTTAGTTATTTATTCATTGCGGTTTGGGTCCCTTCGAAAACTAAAGTCATTGAAACTTTAGAGGGATGGTCTAGTGAGTCGTTGATAATTACGATTGAGAAATAGAATGAGCGGCGGAGGAAGCGTAAAAAATGCGTAAATTTGCCGATAGTTCGCTTTATTCAGAGCTGTTTCCACTAGAATTGGCCAGAAATCGAATCCGGGACACAAGGTTGAAAGGTGCATGCTCTACCTAGACCTTAGGCCACGAGCCCTCCCCCTCAGACAATTAGAACGTGACTTTCCCGAACAATTCGGAATCAACATAATTGATATTAAAAATAATACGTGTGTGACTGTAATGGAATGATGCGTGTGCGGAGTTTGCATATGTCTGCCTCGATCCTAAGTTTTACCATATCTGGTGATCGTGACTCCTGTACGTATCGAGCACACGTTTAGATGAGAATCCACTTTCCGTTAACCAGTGAACGCATGTGAAGGCGCTCGTGAGGGTGAAGGGTGCATGTTGTCGCAACTGGCGCGAAGAGCTCGCATGTGTCTGCGTCGCAAACAGCGCTCAGGAGCCGCGGCTCGTGGGCGGAAGCAGCGACCGCTGCGCCGCGCAGCGCGACTCTGCGCGAGCGCACTTCCTGTCGCCCGCCGCCGCGCCGCGCCCCGCCCCTCCGCGCCCCGCACCCCGCGCTGCGGCCGCAAGAAGCGGCGGAGGCCGAGAGGTACGGTCCACCTGTCAAACTGGAAATGCAACTCCCGCGAATGTAGTGGTCGCCACTGCCTCTGCCTCTGCCTCTGGTGTACAGTCTTTTCCATTGGAGCTCAGGACCCCGCCGTCTCCTCCGATGCTACCGACGTACGCGCCACAACTGCCATTGCCTTTTCTACTGTCTACTTTACGCCCACTGCTATTGTAATTCCCATCGCCTATCGTTGCCAACTTGTCCTGCACCAACCACTCAACCACTCACCATCACA
The DNA here is from genome assembly GCA_038098605.1 of Gryllus longicercus. Classification (NCBI taxonomy): domain Eukaryota; kingdom Metazoa; phylum Arthropoda; class Insecta; order Orthoptera; family Gryllidae; genus Gryllus; species Gryllus longicercus. The sequence goes on from JAZDUA010000666.1 coordinate 228,217, forward strand.
TCCACCAGGCCTACGTCATCACCCCATCACTACCGTTTTCACCAACACCACTACCATCATCACCACCCAGCATTACTACCACTACCTCTTTTACTTCCCCTTCTATTGTCATTTCCTTTCCCATCGCACAACTGTCATTTCCATCTCGTTCAGAGCGAACATCTCCAACATCACCACCACCATCACTTCCTCCACCAGCATCGGCAATACCTTCACCAGCTGCTTCTGGTGGCGTTTTCAGATTCCTCTGCAACCGGTCGTTGAACTGTTTTCGCAGCCAGTCACGAGAACGAATCCCGCCCGCCCCACCCCTCCCAGCCGCGCGTGTTTGCATCCTCCTTCGAGGTTTCGGCTTACGCTTCCAAAATGGATCTGGCGTCACCGTTAAAATTGAGTGTATAAAAATTCAAGAAACGTAACCAAGTTTCTTTTCACACGAGGAAGTTCAGTCGAGTACTGGTCTTGGAAAATACATTAGGAGCGAACCTGCCAGCCGGGCTGCGCGGCGCGGCGCGGCGCGACGCAGCGCGACGCCGCGCCCCGGGGCGACGGAGGCCGTCGGACGGGGTGCCCGGGGACGCGCTCGGCTGACAGGCGCGTAAAAATGTCAGCTACGATCCGACGCCGCCGTGTCCGCTCCTGCTCCGCCCGGTCCGCGCACTCGAAAAAATCCGCTCAAGAATCTAGCCCGGCCGACCAAGCGCGTTTGGCAGGAAACGGGCCGAAAATATGAGTCGGGTACTCGCGTGCATGTTTGCCTCAGTGGTTTCCTCCGGGAAGATATTTTGTTTGAGTATCCTGCTGAGAAAGCGTTTCTTAAAAAGGGAATGGTTGAGTTCTGTACATTCCTGTGTGCGATTGCGAGTACAAGATATTTCCGTTCTAATGTTGTTTCATGTTTCTCACTTGCGTTTTTAAGTTTTATTTCTATTAAAAGAAATGAAAACGCTTTTCATGTAAGGCAAACATATTATATTTAATTTATTAATATTTATCAAAACTATGAATTTGCTTTCAAAAATTGTATCTCTTCTCATTTTAATTTATATCGTATGAAGAATGCAATATTACAGGGAACTTGTAAATTAGGTCGTTTCTCTCACGTTGAGTTCTTTCACGGTCTTGTTGTGTTTACACTTGTTGAGTCAAGGCGCGCAAATTTGTATTTCTTTGTAGAAATAAATGTAATTGTTGAATTAATTAGACATTCTTTTTAATTACAAAACTTTACGTAATAAAACGGTAGGAATGCGGGACTATTTGAAGGAACGATCAAGAACCCTTGAGAGGTGTTAAAATTATTAGAATCAAAGCAGATTTCTATCGAATATTGAGCATCATTTGCGTTATAGCCCTAGTAGTGTACTTGTGTGTGCTTCTTGTGTGCTATTTTATGTCATACTTAGTCTGGATACTTGTAGTTTGTTATCAGCACCATGAATCAGAACCAATATAAAAAGTTCTAGAAACACAACATTACTTTTCCCTCAATTAATATTAATTTTATAATAATTGTAGACACCTCTGCAAAGGCGTCTTTGGGGAAAATTACGAACCGTCCCGCCGGCCATTCCAAGGCCCGCAGTCGCCGGCACCTGCTTCCTGGCGCCGCGCCGCGTGCGCAGGGGCAGCGGAGGCGCAGCGCTGGCGAAACGTGTCGGCGGCGACGCGACGTCTCAACGGGGCAGGCGAGGCGCTGTGGTCAGTTCCCGTCCCGCGGAACAAGGACTGGTTTTCGCTGGTGTCTCCCGAGGCGAGAGGTCACTCTCTAGGCGGTCCCCGCGGTCACCGGTTGCGGATGCCCTCTGGCAACCCTTCCAATTACCATTAAACACCTCCACGACAAATGTCCTTACACTTCATGAGAAGAAGCACGCAGTAGTCAGTCGGTATGGTAATTCTCCGCGGGGTTGCCGTGAATTTTTGCATTTACCTTTCTCGTCAAAAATGTTAATGCTGAACAATGAATCATTAATTTTATAAGTAAGCTCAGAAGTAATGAAGTAATAGTATTTAATGATATTTTCCCCTTATGGTACACAAAATGTACGATGTTTAAATTTAATTTTAAAGTTTTCTAAATAAACTTTATTTCTGAGAGTTTACTGTTTGATATTTCATTCAGTCACAACCCGAAACATTAAGTTTTACCACGATGACGTGATTTAGCGACAAAAACGCTTTAGTCGTTATAACAGGTATGAAAAACCATCTACCGATGTTTATCGTTGAAAATGCAACAATTTACTATAATATATCGAACAGTGCGTGAGCCTTTTTAATCTCATCAATGATCGCATATTCTATAATGGAATTGTGCAGGTTAGAACCATCCTTAAGCTGAAAGTTACACGTATACACAACTTTTTTGTTGTTGAAAAAGAGGGTATTCAGCAATTGGAATGAACATGCCAAAATGCAAACAAAAATGTTTGGTTGAAAATCTCAGCTCCGCGTCGCGCTGCTCTTTGGAAGCGAGTGCCGCCCTTTCGTTGAAACCGAGCGTTGCTTCGGGAGCACCTCGCGACCTGGCGCCTTGAAGGCCTCTTAATTAAACCGCTCTTCCACTTTTTACTCGAAGCTTCAATTTTCGAGATAACAGCTGCCGACAACATTCCGCTAGCGTTTCTCAGGCGCTCTCCAAGCAATTCTTTTAATTGGACGTTTTCTAAAACATTGTGTTGGTCTGCCTCGTAGCTCCGAAGTGTTCCCGAAAACACTCTTCGAGTACCACTGTTTTGCACCATTCTGTCGGGTGCAACGCCCCATCATGGGTCGGCCTGGTCGGAACTCCCGAGTGCGGCCATCGCCCTGTTGCTCATTATTTGCCGATTCCCAGAACTAAAACGGCTTTCCGGGTCTTCGCCCCGTCTTGTGAGCGATCCTTCAGTAAATAAACGCCTTGACAGATGGGATGCTGTTTTGTACATTCCTTTCACATTTTCTTGACTAACATTGCTTGGCCTAAATTCTCAAAATCCATCCTTGTCAACTGTTGAAGATTTTGTTGACATTTTTCTACATAACTTCCTTCTATGTGCAGCATCAACAGATTTATGTTATCATTCATTTGTAACACTTCCTCTCGTTTCCTCCTCCTCGACGAAGTTTAATCCCCTTAACGGTGATTCTCCAATCCGGTAGCTGCTTAACTGGAAGGTTACTATATTCTTCCCCTCGCGCCAGGTGAAATCGAGCAGTGTGTCTTGGAAATTTGAATACTTTTAACATTCTGACCGCAACGACCAAATTCGTATGCACCATTTCTTGCGAGGAGTGCTCGGCAACGGCGTGAGTGGCCGTAAAACTCCTACTTAAGAGGTCTCCTCTCGAGTAAATTCGTCGGATGCGCCATGCGTTCCTTCCTTTGGACAGGTTCCGGCGGCGAAGATTGCAAATTGACGTTATGAATTAAACACAATTTCAAAAAAATCTGCATGAATGGATGAGCATTCTTGACGTGAGGGAGTGAAAATATTTCTTGAAAATATTGTGCGGCGTTTTTATAAAAACATATAGGTTGATTTTTCAGATCACGTTATGAATTTTAGAGTAGCAGGATCACTAAGAAAAACCTTTCAGGTTTTTATCCATCGACTCTATTAAGATTCCTAATATTCCCCTTAAGTATTCACTTGCAATTGAGGTGATGAGTCATCTTAGCACAAACTTCATAGACTGGCAGTTCCGTCCAGACATCTACTGTCTCAAGGATCCAAGACCGGTGCCCAAACCCATGAGGCTATCTCAGGTGTGTACGTGCAGACGCACTATCCCGAGACAAATCTGCATCTCTTAAGAGGCAGCACGCTCGGGCAAACAGCTGACGTTGGCCCTGCAGGTGGAGACTCGCCGCGCTGGACAGTGGGCCGAACGGCACCGACATACTTGTTTCAATTCCCAAGAAAACGGTGACCACTTTACAAGTCAAAAATATTCGAAAGTAAAAATACTCAAAAATAAAAATAGAAGGAGTAAATACATTTTTTTATGTAATTCTGTGCCGACAATTTCAACTTCTGAACATGTTCAATGTTTATTTTCTTGGTGAGTGATAATTTAGCGTAGTATATTCGCATACCCAGAATGAAGTAAATTTAAACATAATTTTATCGCTTCGTAAAATTGCCCGCTGTGTAGCGTCATACGAACGGTATTCCTTATTATATAATTTCAATTGTACGGTCTTTACACCATTCCAATTAATTGCAATAATTAAAATTTTTAAAAAGTACTACGGAAATTGCACATACTTTCTTCATGTGTCAGGGAAGTTATACAACTTCATTAGGCAAAACATTCACAGTCCGTCTGTATACAAAATCTAGCACATTTAATATTTTACAGAATTTAAACTCCTCTATTAATCTAGTTGATTGAAGGTGTGAAAATCTTTTTTTTTAATTTTCGAAACGCTTCACATGAAACTCTTTCAGCTTATTCTAAATTTTTGCAAAACAACTCGAAAAGTTCACATTTAAACCATTTCATAAAGGAATATTAAATATTGAAAACTCGTGATTTATTATTCATAGTTAGAAGTCCTGTTCGGTAACTCACGATACAGTGAAACCAGATTTGGCTTGATTGTACTTCCATGAATTATCCCATAGATCTTCCAACTATTGATAATAAACCAACTTGGCGAAGTACACTGGAGCACCTTGAAGAGGCGGAAGCTTTGCCGGCACCGGTTTCCTTCGCGCCCTGCGGTGCTTTGAGTCCGTTTCGGCCCAGTGAGCGGCGCGCGGGGGCGGACGAGTCCAAGTGCAGCGGCGGCGGCGGCGGCGGCTGCGGCGGCGGCGGCGCGGGGCCGGGCGAGTCCGCACGTCTCCGTCCGTCTCGGCCGCCAGACACCTAAATCGCGCGCTGACGGCTCCCTGGCCGACATCCGCGCCGCGGCTGCCAGCGCGTGCCGCCCGGGACCCACGAATTCGACCCCCCGTCCCCCTCCCCTCCCCCTCCGTCTCCTTCCTCCGGGTTGCAACGCGCACCGCCTCCACACAGCGGATGCCGCCGCCTCCGCCTCTGCCTCCACGTGCGCGCGCCGCTAAAGATCTGCGCGCTTGGGTCAGCCTGCATTAAGAAGAGACTGCACCTCTGGTTTCGAAGAAAGTTGGTTTTTTTCTGGAACGTTTTCTATTTACTAAAGAGCATCACACGTGTTTGGGTTATTTTATTAATTTTTGAGTTGTTTCTTTTCGGGCGGGTCAACTGCTAGTGTTGTTAGTTCCGTAAGTGTAGTTAATGTTTTATAACTCTCTGTTGCTGTGTTATTTCCCCGCTCAATTGTGAGATCTGGCGCGGACCTAAACGTCGGCTTCCAGGGATTTCCCCATCGAGGTATCTTCCATCGGCGGAGAGCATCTAAACCGGGCCAAACTGTAAGCTCTCGACTGGTTTCCCTCTACATGAGTGGTAGTGTAGTGCATGTAAGTGTAAGTGTGCGCAAGTAAAGGGTGAGGACAAGGAAGAGGAAGGAATGATTGCGCGGTTCATGGTACCCTTGTTAGGGTTCCGCTCCAGCATTTGCCTGGTACTGATCGGAGGAATCACGAAAAACTACCGTTCAGAGAGACCGACCACTAGAATGCTCCTCCAGACAGCGAGTGGATTCGACCTAGCTGCTGTGGAAAATCCCACCACCGTCGGGACTCGAACCCAAGAGCTTTCCGATCAGAGGCACTGCAGTCTCATCAGTTGATGCCCTGAGCCAACTCCACCGCGTCCCTCCCACCCGGTTGCCGCGGACCGCCGTCCCTTCCCCGTTCCGTGTGGGCTCAGCCCCGGCGCCGCCGCCGCCGCCGCCTTGGCCGCCGCGCGCCTTGCGCCGCTCCGGGGCTTATGGGAGACGCGTGCACGCGACGTGACCCGCCTGGCGATCCGCGTTCTTCATTCAAACGCGGAAAAGATGTTGGCGCGGGCCGGCGCGAAGCCCCGCTGAATGCGCGCGGTTTTCCCAGCGCGCGGTTTGGTGGAACTGCAGCAGCAGCGGCGGCGGCGCTGGTGAAGAGAGCGTTGACGCACCGGGACGCCGAAGTATTGCCCTTACCTTTACCACATAACAAAAACTCTTAGAGTGAATTTTTTTTCAAGGGCTCGGCGATGGTGTTTGTGGCGGCGACGGTGTAAAGTTTAGAATATTAGGCAAGTTGTCGGGTACGATTGAAGCCTTGGACTTTTAAGGGCGAAAAACTCCTTCGTACATCTTTCTTCAAGGGAAAGTAAAGCCGGCTGTCCCATGATAGTAGATTTACTTGCATGAAAAAGATCTTCAAGTTTAAATGACGCCTCTGAGCTAAATTCAAATCACCTGTTTCATCTCCGAAGAAATGCCTCCTTTCTTCGCTAGTGGGTGAAAGGAGCGTAGCGAAATTTGCATGGTCAGACTGAAGAGCGGGCCTAATGGCCCGAGTCTCGCCACGAAAAATAAGGCATCAATTCAATTCAAGAATGATTTCATTCAGAACATTACCAAGTTTCGAATTCACTCATATATTGGTCAGTTAAATACCCTCCATGACTTGTTCGCTTTAAATCAAAAACTTGGCGTGATATGAGAACCATTTCCAAAAGCTAGATTTCATTCGGCATTATAACATTTAAGTGTGATCCTTCAGAAAACGTTCAAACAAAAAGAGGAGATACAAAGAATCCTTATAAAACACAAAAGTACTGTTTGCATTACGTACTCATCATTACGAGTCGCATTTGCCTCTTGTAGTACAAACACATGTTCCGACCGCGGACGAGACGCCGCAAACAAAAACAACTCAGCAACTTCCACACCTCGTCATCCTGGGACCTCGCCTGGACCGCGCATTCCATTGAAGCTGCAAACCCGGATTTTCGTTTCCCGCGGAGCGCATTGTCTTAACGGGCCGGTCCGCGCGTCGGCCGCGGTCCGCGGGGCCCGTCGTCGCGTCCGGAGCGCCGACGCGACACCCGACAGATGTTTTCCGCGAACGGTACCTTCTAAATATTTGCGCGGCGACTAGGCGCACGCCGAGCGCGGGAGGGCAGTGTTGGCGTAACCGTACCTCTCATGGCGCTGCGCGGCGCGGCGCCGGATGTCCTCGAGGTCGTTAACTGCTCCGTCCGCCGCCGCCGCCGCCGCCCACCTCCGCCTCAAGTGTGAGAAAGTGCCCTTGGCACTGAGAGAGTGTGTACGAGTGCGGGTGCAGTGCTCCCCCGCCCCTCCGCCATGGTGCGCCGCCGCCGTGCGGTGGATGTGAGGCGGTGCCGCCGCAGCTCCCGCGGGGGCGTAGTCGGTCACGTGATTGCTAATTGTCCGGCTTTTGGTGATCGGTGTCGGTGGCCGTTCCTGAAGTTTCGCAGCCTCAGAATGATCTATCCGAAGTTTTTGGCAACGTGTTTAGCTCTATTGTCAAATCCAGAACGCATAAAACAGTTTTTTTTTTTATATCGGACTTACAGAAAACTTTCTAGGAACAAAATGACTGATTTTTGCGGTATCGTTATTAGATAGTTCTATGTTTCAATGCGCTCTCCTGTGAAAGTTTCTCAGAGTCAATTTAGAGGCAGACTTTCTGAGGTTGCGATATCAGTATTGGTGTGACCTAAATGTGAAATTTGGTTTTCATCCCATCTGAGAAGTAAATTTAAATATCGTTAATCCTAGGCAGTTTCTGGCTAGTTTGCAATTAATTAAAAAATAATAATTACGAACGTATACAATTTTTACGAGCAATGAGCGATTGTGCGATTCTAAACAAACAACCCATTGATGTAGTAAGAATTTACCTACGATTAGTCCAGTAATGTATATGAATACAGAAATTTTTCGAATGCCCTTCTGAGAATTGCAACTTTCCTAATGGTGGCAATCGAGCCATAGTCCAATTGTTTAGTTCATTATCACTCACACGTGTTCGTCTCCAATTACCTTTCAACACAAACCAAATGCATGTCTGGGAATTTTCGACTAGAACCTAAAAAACAAGAATCCGCAGAAGTTATTATGAAAAAAGATATAAATCAATACAAATACTAGCTTAGTAAAACATTCAAACAAACTCATACAGATAATAATTTGTAGACATTAAATTATTCTAAACAAAGTAGTATTTATGCGTTCTCCTAAAGAATTGTAAATTAATCTACGGGTTTGCGCCTCTTCGTACACAAGTTCTGTCAATTAATGCATCCGTGTACTTTTTCCCTCGGTATTTATATTCCGCTTGTTCAATCCCAACGAACCATCCACGGAGCATTGTTCATGTGGGAACGTCTATCTTGACACAACTCCAGGCCTGAATCGAAGCCCGCACCAAGAGAACGCTGTCTGCCCCGCGACCCCCCACCGAGATGTAAACAACCTTTCATTGCCAGCGTGCAAAGCCCGTCGTGTCGACTTGCATGCGATAACGACCTCTCGATCAATAGCAACAAGCATAACACGGCCCCACAGCTTTGCGAATTGTGCTCTGTGACTTCTCCACCGGCCAGGGACGCTCATAAAGGAGTTGAAGCCGGTCTTCTGCGAAAAGAAATGACTCTGCGAAGTGATTTTCGTATGTCTTCCACTTTTGTAATTGAGTTGTTGAAAGCCACATGTACTTGAGATTTTTTTTTCATTTCTACATTGCAACGGCCATTAATTAATGAACCCTCATGGCATATTTCCTTTTTGTCATTTTTGTTTGACCGTGTTTGCTAAGTAAAGTCTGGATTTTTTGTAATCTAATTAATGAATTCTAAAAGTTGCTCTTGTTTGACGAGTTCTTTAAACTCACTTAACGACTTGTCCGCCAAAAAGTTTAAGGGCATCTGAAAAGAGTTTTTCTAACTAAAAGCAACAAATAGCTCTGGCATTCCAAACCATATTACAGAAATAATTGGTACGAGATTGACACAAGTAAAAAAAAAAGGCTCTCGACGTCCATAGCGCTTCGAACGGAGGCCTAAGTTCAACACGACCTTTACATAAATCCACGCACTTTTAGTTGAACCTGTATTTGCTCTGGAGATGGAAGTCCTTTGACTGCCAGACAAGTCGTGGTGGGCAGGTCAGTGCTCGCTTGGGGCCGCCTCCCCCTCCACGTACTCGACTGGACGGCGTCCGTCACCGTCTCCAGACCGCCCCTGCCTCGCGGCTCCCCAGACGCCCCCCGCTCCTCGCGACCTGTGGTCATCGTCCCCTCCCTCCACTCGGCTAGCTGTCCACGTCTCTCCTAGGACGCACGTCACTGCAACTGGCGCGCAGAAATTAAAGAACTTCCTTCTAAAATTAGAGAATGTTCTAATTGAAAATGTATCACTTGAAAAGAATTAATGTGAATTGCAGGTATATTAATTGAAACTCAGATGGATAAAATGATGCTGTCGTAGTCATTTTATTCTGTAAATTTCTCCTGATGTAAATGTTTTAATTCCAAACACATCTCTTAAGTCTTCGTTCAAACACTTCTCTATTCACTGCCAGCGTTTCTCGCAATCACATGCCGCTGCCATCTCCATCGTCCCATTTTGTCTCTGCTTCATTGTCATTTCCTTCCTCCTCTCACTGCTACCATTAAACCTCTCTTCCATCCACGCAGCGTTAACTATGATAACTACCTTCACTACGTTGTTTACGAACCCAACTCCCCCTCTATATGCTCTCACTCTCGTCCCTTCCCTGCACCGGTCATTACACCTCCTGAATCCCCGTTGCCGACGCCACCAGCACATGCGTCACCCCCCTCGAGTGTCGCGGCCGCCCAGAGCGCGCGGCCGAAGGCGGGTTGGGTCACGACCGAGCCCGCAGGGGTGGGGGATGAGGTTCTCGTGATCCCTGACCCGCCCGGTCTGGTCGCCGTCGTCTCCGGCGTCGCCGCCGCCGCCGCCGCCGTGACCTCATGCGTAGTCACGCCTTCCCCGTCTGGTCGCGCAGGGTCACGAGTCACGCGTGATTTATCCTCCCTCTGTGCTTGGCCCGCCGCCGCTGCCGCCGCCGCCATCGCCGCCGCGCAGGACCCCTCGCTGAGAGAAGTAATTGGCGGCGACGTGTGCAGACTTCTTATTACTATTATTTTATTGCGACCCTTGCGAATTTTGTAAGTAATACCGGGCTTCGGCCGCTGAGGAGTTCCGGCAACCCAAACGGTTCTCGAGTCTTTTTCCTTTGCCCGCCCGGTAGTTTCGCGAATGCATTTTATTTATTACCCACTAGATCGAGATACCTTTTGCTGTCGTATGCCATACATAGCAACCTGTTACTTACCTTGTATTTCATTGGAGAGATGAATATTTATTAAATATGCATGAGATAATATATTTTCATTAAATCATTTTGTACCTCGCGGTGATTTTAAAATATTGTAGAATAATCTGTGCCGCACACAATTCAATATACAATGTCAATTTGCGTTCCCCTCTATCTGGGCAGCAAGATTGCCAACAACACCCAGAGACGTACCGACACTCAACACAATCAACTACGGGAATTCCTGTAATTTATGAACCGCGTCATCTCACATTGCTCTTCTCGTCTCTCCAGGCTCGTAACACCGATTCACAAGCGATTCCCCCATATTATTCCAGCCCTCTCTCACGTGCGAGAGCAGAGCCCAGCGCTCCCCGCCGTAACCTCTCTCTCTCGGATCCCCTCCCGCTGCGCCGTCCCCGAGATCGTTGCGGGCAGAAGCGCGCGGTCGGGCGGCGGCGTCGCGGGGGAAAAAAGCTCGAATGAGCGACTCGGTCGCTCCCTCCGCGTGGACCGGTACGCGGCATTAAAGATTTCATCACGGAGCGACGCGGCGCGGCGTGGCGCGACGGCCGTAACGCGCCTCTCGTAAATCGAGACAAGTCGCCGCCGCGTAGGACATGCAGTAACGCGCGCTTTTATTGTCGTCGGTCGCTCGCTCGCTCGTCGGTCGGGGAAGAGGCGGAGGGCTTTAATTAGCTGCGAAACGCGTTATTAAGCGGCACGCGCGGGGGCTCCCGCGAGTGTCCGTGCGCGCGCGTGAGCAAGGCGTGCACCCTCCCAGGCAGTTTTCGCGCTCGTAAAAACGCGCGGGCGAGGGGCGAGGCGGTGAATAAGTTAGCGGTGATGAGGGTGAGCAGGAGGATAGATAGGCACGGTGAATGCTTGTGTGGGTATGTAATCTATGTACAAGTGTATGCTTGTTGGTGATGCGGACATGAGAGAAGAATTCGGATGACTCCTCGTATGATGAAACAGCGAGTGAAAGAGCGATGAAGATAATTTTAACAATGCAGGATAAACTTAATAATTATTTTGAATGTATACCAGACTTGTTACTGGATGTGCGATGTACTCTTAATGGGAGATGGCATGTACCTGCGGTGAACTGTTTCTCAAGTAATACGTTCAAGAAATGGAATTTGATATAACTTATTGTATTTTTTAATTCATTAAATTATTTACTTTTATGTAACATTTTGTATATTAATACTTTACATTACGAAAATATACGTTTGGTAAATATTTTGGATCAAGATTCCACTTTACAGTTAGTTCCGGTATGAAATTTCCAGACCGCAAGTCGAATATCTCCCCACTCCTCATGTGGAGCAAATCATTCCATCTGCACGACGAAACTCGCGTCGTAAAAAGAAAACAAGCGGTCACCTGATCCGGGTGCATTTCGTTTCTCTCGTTCCCACGAAAGCGGGGAAGCCGTAAACGCTGCCCCCCCCCTCTCCCTCCCTCCCCTCCGCCGCGTGCTTTGGCGCCCTTTCCGCACCGGGCTGCGTCCTGCACAATGCAAAATTCCTTTGTTTTGTACCGCCATAAACTCTTTTTTTGGGGGGGGCGCAAGGTCACGACTTTTTCGCATATCCATTCCGCGACGGCGTAGCACAGACGGGCGGGGCTGCGCCGGGGCCCGCTGCAGAGCCGCGTGGCGGCGACATACAGTGGTGCAGAATAGAAGAGAAGGCAATATTTGCACCAAGTTGTTTAAGGATAGATCCCGAATACCAAGTTAAAGTCTTCAAATACGTAATAACGTATTAAATGTAGTTTGTATACAGATCATGGGGACTCAAATATAAAATGTATTTACTAGGTAGTAACTGAAGCTCTGGTTGTACTGTTATGTATATTTGAGAGTAAATTAATTGTCATTTTATGTTAATTCTTACAATTTTTTTAAACAGATGATTAACTTGCTAACTCTGCAATATATATTCTAAATTTTTCACACACTCTCACTTCTTTATAAATATGAATGACACATTTTTGAAATAATATTCAACTAAGCTATATGAAAAAAAAACTAAAAAAATATAATACTAATTACTTGATATTCATTATTTCTGTTCAATCGTATCAATAAATTAAATCCCTCTTCTCTCCCCCTCCCTCTCTCACCCGCTCTATTTGCTCCATATCTAAGGCCATTTCCATTTGTTTTGTTTCTCGAGTTCACCATATCAAGTTACCAAATTGAATTTTGAATATTATGGAACGCTTGAATAAAGCGAAATCCAAACCCTGAAAACCTACACTAAATTGAGATTGAAAATTCAAAGTGTTATCGAGCTGCGATTCGGGCCCACTGCGCGAGGGTGGGGTGTGTGGCGGGAGGGGCGGGGGTTCGGAGCCCGCCGATGTCATTGTCCGCGGCGCGCACCCGGCCGCCCCCGCGGGGTCGCGCACGAAGACTTTTGTTCTCGAAATTCGTCAAGGCGACGTTCTGCGGCGGCCTCTAATGATCTCGCCGAGTGCAGCGTGGACGCGACGTCGATTCGCGGAGCGGCGTCGCCTCCGCCCTCTAGAACGCCGTTGTCGCGACCTCCCCTCGCCCCCCCTCCCACCCCACCCAGCCGTCCACCGCGCTGGCCAGGACGACTCTGCGGTGCTCTCCCAGCCCGCCTGCTCTTCCTGTCACCCTTCCTGCACGACTCCTTGCTTGGCCTTCTCTCCCTCAGTCGTGCGGTAAATCCATGCAGTCTGAGGACCACACGCGACTCCACTACTTCCGTATTTTCAATTACTAATTTCAAATAAACTTATAGTATATATTTTTTGTCTATAATAGTCAAATATAATTTATTATTGTATTATTATTGTTATTATTATTATATTTCATGAAGGATTACTTCGCATTCTCGTATCTGCTTGCTTCTCCTGCGACGATTGTTTCGGTTTTGTAACATCCAGCCATCAGAGACCTCCTTGTCATATTTGCTCTTAACCCTTCTGCGCCCCTTTCGCATATCCCTTTGCCACCACCCCATCGACCCATCCTGACTCCCCAACTCCCCCTCCCCATTCATCCGCACAGCCCTTGAAGTGCATCCTCCTCTTGGGTTTCCTCTCTCGCCTGCCCCTGGAGCCCTCGTCGCCTGGTCGCTCGCCTCCTCTGCTCCCACGCCCTCCCTCGCCCCCACGCCCCCGCACCGCCCGCGGACGCGGACTTGGGCGGATCCCGCGCCCCTCCCCCCCCCCGCCCAGCGCGCGCCAACAGCGCTCTATTGTCTGGAGGAGGAGGAAGGAGCGCGGCGGGCAACTGGAGGGTCGGGGCTCGAGACCCGGCGCGATCGTATCGGACGCGTGGTCGTTCCGCGTCGAGGATCCTCTATGCCGCGCTGTGCGGCGGGGGCCCGCTTGAGGGGTCTCAGCCCAGAAGTACACTCGGGCGTTTGGCTTCGAGTCGAGTTGCTTCGAATCCTATTCCCCTCTCAAGGACGGATGTACGCATCGACCAACAAGAAAGAGTAGTTAATTGGATGTTGGATTACGTGGATTGTATGGACAAATTAGTAGACCTTCCACAATAAAAGTTTCGAAACAGAATTTCCAGTAGAGTGAAGTTATGGGAACGAAATACCAATAACTGTAGAAAACTAGAGGTTTTTTCAAATAAGAACAACAGCAAATATTGTCATGGAATACTGCTTTTACAGCTCTCCAATCATTGGCATATGATTATGATGTTACTGATAAGGAAAGATTCATCTATTGTAAATTGCAATTCATAGTCATTTATTGCGAAATCGATAGCAAAATGAACCCAAGACGCAAGATGTATTCTGACGTTAGTCCGGACGAACTGACGCGTTTAAAATTTCAACACACCACCTTCCTTAGTTTGGATCAAATGAAAATAAAACAACCAAACTTAGATTGAACATTTGGCGCGCGAGTCGATGTATTATGTACTTTATACAAATACATAAGAACTCAGCTGAAACTTCTTTGCTTATTAAAATAATATCTTAAAGATAATGAATATAAATGTAAAAACGTGTGCATACGACTGACATCATAACCGATGCCCATTTCCAACTATTCGTAATTGATTGTTTGTGAGAGTCTTGCTTGGGCATTCGCCGGAGAAAACTTTTTAAAACTTCCGATTCCATCTGAGAAATCTCAAAAACAAACATCATATTAGGGTAGCAGAAAATCCACCACCGCCAGGACTCGAACCCTAGGGTCTCTCGGTCAACCGAGGTCACGAAGCTGCCACCGAGCTCCTGCAGCTTGTTTTGTTTTTGTTTTCTATTTCGAGAGCGAAGTGTCTGTGTCTCGTGTTGACCGCGAACTCGCGCAGGCGCATCGGGCAGCGCGGAGCCTCGCGACCCGCAGCGACGCGGCGCGACGCAACACGCATGTCACGGCGCGTAAGGTGGTCGACCCGGGCGGGTTACATAACGCGCCGGGCGACGTACGGACGGCGACCGCTCGCGGCTGCCGAGGGCGGCGGCGGCGGCGGCGGGAGAAGGAGGAGGAGCAGCGAGAGGCTATTTTTATCGCACCGGTTGACCCTGAGCGGATTCGGCGCGACCAGGAAGCGGCAGCGTTCGGTCGATGGGACCGGCCCAGCGGCGGCCCGGGCGGGGCAGGACACGCATGCGACCGCTTCTGGGTTTGCAGCAGCCCTCCAGAGGCTTCCACTGCTACCAGCCCATCGGAGGCACTAGGCACTTCCTAATTTTTATTCGTATGTCTAAGTAGCATTGTTTCGATATCCGGAAATGAAGGAAGGGTTTTAACGGGTTGGTGATATGAATGAGCGATATTATAACGTGGAACGAAGGTGGTATGAGATTCGGGGAAAACAGGAGAACCCCGAGAAAATATGCCGCGACCCTGCTTTGTCTTTCATAAACTCCTCGTGGATCGTCCGGGATTTGAACCCCACACTCCGCAATGAAATGCGAGCACTCTGACCTCTGAAAGAAGGGTCGCTAGGCACTGCACACTGATTTTGTTTGGTTCTGGGGTGTGTGAGGGTATACTAGAGAAAGACAAAAATTCCGCCTGCTGAGGCAACACACGTAACGTACATGCGTGGCGAATTGTCAAGCAGAATGTTCGAAACATGCGCCAATACGATGTCCCCTGTGTCCCTTCGATGGCAATGGCCTGGCTCGAGGTGGCCTCCTGCAATAACGGTTATTCGATTTTCTTCTGTATACTTATCAACACCGGTGCAGAATTCACGTGACTTCTATGTCGTAATCAATTTAGCACGCGAAAAGTAAACTTGAAACCACACACTTCCTGACTTACACTAGTAAATAGAAGCTGCACGTACTGTTTGTTGATTGTATGTTTTAACCCAACGGTGGACTCAAAGTTCTAACAAGATGTACGAAATTCCGAGATACCTCTGAAAGAATGGCAAACAGGTTTTTGCGCTTTGTTGCATTGGTGAAGTCGCGGAAAAGATGTATGAAGACTACTAGGGAAATGTTAATAAAAGTACCCGCAAGAACTTATGAAAATTCGTAAAACGATGTGGCAAATTTTAAGACAACAAAATATATCTAAGAAATAATAAAAATAAGTTAAACATTGACAATCGTTGACGATGTATATATGCATCGGTCACTGCAGCTACCCGAATGCCGTGTCTTCAGTCACGTATGTCTACGACAACCAGTGCCCCTGACTCTTTAAGGAGGTCATCGCCCGCACACCACATAGTTTTACACAAATCTCAGGATAATACATTGCGTTTCTACATCACGATTGCACATCGTCAGCCTTCTTCATGGTATTTCCAGTCTTTGGAGTTGCTGACAAATAAAGACGTAACCTTGCAAGAATCCGGACGTTTATTTACCTCCTGAATATTTTATTTCGTGTTCGCGATCGCATAATGACTCAAGCCACGAGGGAGGGAGATGCCCAAGGAGGTATTCCGAAATGGCACCGGACGCGTTTCATCACAATTCACCTGCTCGGGGCGGTGGTGCAGGATATGCCACACGTAGGCGCCTTAACGGCTTCCGAGAGAAAGTATATTACCCCGTCTGGAATGCTCGTAACTGCCTTATTATAATTTCGTAAGTGGCAGTTAAGGACCTTCCCTCGGGGAATAAAAACATGCACGTGACCTGCGGAGCAGGGTTGCCAAGGATTCACACTTCGCTGAAGGATGAACATATTTCAGGGAGGCGTCATGTTTGTAATTAACTGCTTAAGCAATGCATTGATTTGTTTCATTTGTAAGCTACAACTCTAGAATATAAAATCCAAAAAATATGACAATTAAATAGACATATTTTAAAAAATTAGCAACCTTTGTCACATTTTCATTTATTAAATTATTTAATAACATAAATAATTATCCTGATCCTACGCCCCAAATTGTACATTTACTACGACAAAAATGCGTGTACAGTTACAAACGACGACAGGCATGATGTCATATAACTCTTTCGCACAAGGATTAGATATATTTAACGTCCGAGTCTCATAAAAATGCAAGAATAATGTGCGTGATGAAGATTCATGAGATACTCTAACGGTCCCGAAAGAACCTGTCCCTTCACAGAGGAATTCGTTATCTCCAGAGACATCCACGCGAAAGGAAATTTTCCAGCAGTTGGCGAATTCCCTTTCCCAGAGTGCATTGGGCATTTCGCGTCGTCTGCGGCTCCTCCCCTGCTCGCCCGACCGGCACGCGGCGGTCCACGCACCTGTTCGCCCGTTAGGCGGCTAACCTGCTGGCGCGGCGGGCGCCCCGGCCCCTGCATCCTGCCCCGCCTCGCTGACGAAAGCGCGCTTCCACCCGCTCGGACGCCGGCGCGCTCGCTCTCCTCCCGTCGCGTCGGAGTCCTCCGGTCGTAGGGTACCCTCTTCTTACGCAGTGCTCTTGATTAACAAGCCATTGTCAATGTCGGCTCTTTTTCTCCTTGCCCCTCCTCAATTGGTAAGTTCCTTCCGTCATCAACCCCCTCTAATTGCCATCACTCTACAATCAGCAGTCATCATCAATAGTTACCCTCCCCTTTAGTCGTCAACCTTCCTCTTCAGTTGTCAACCCTCCTCTTCAGTTGTCAACCCTCCTCTTCAGTCGTCAACCCTCCTCTTCAGTCGTCAACTATCCTCTTCAGTCGTCAACCATCCTCTTCAGTTGTCAACCTTCTTCAATCGTTAGCCCTTTTCATTTCCTGGCATTTGTATTGTTTCCTCGCATCATCTCCGGTAATTCAGTTACATCTCGGTACATCACCGTCCGCCAGCTATCCCATCCGGCTCGTGCCTAATATCATCCCATTGATTCGCCATCCCATCCACTTGCCCTTCCACTCGCCGACTTACCCAGAGCCGCGACTTCTCGCCCACCCGGTCTACCCTTCGCCCACTCGGTCTACCCTTGGCCTACCTTCCCGCTCCTCTTCCCGCCCACCACTTCCCTCGCTGCGCCTTCCCCCCCCCCGCACTCCGGAATGTCCCGGCCAATTAGGAGGCGGCCCGTCCATTAGGCGGCGCTTCCGACTTGGCAGCGCCCCAACAAACCCGTTCTGGAGTACGCGGCCGCGCCGGGCCTGTCCGCGGGATATCTACGGCGGGTGCCCCGCTGGGCCGCCCATTCATTGCCTCCCTGGCAGCGCCCCACGCCGCTCCTCGCCGATCTGCCTCTTCTTCTGCTTCTTCGCGTAGTGTTAGTACCGCGAAGGAGGCGATCAAGAGGCAGAAAACTGGTGCTTGCCTTTCCAGAGCAACTGTGAATTAGTTAATGATCGGGGTGTTATGGAGGAGGTGGTACGTTCGTGTTGCTTTCTAGCCCGTAATCACTTGATGAAGACATCCATGCCTTCTGCTAGATTACGGGATTCCAACTCAGAGCTTGTAAGTTACTACACTACAACTGGATCAGAAGTAGGGAACGAATTCATTGCATTTTGTCTACTCTTTATCTCGTATAGGCGGACCTTTTTAATTATTGCGAATATGCACTAAGTGTCAGTAAGATGGGTTTTTAAGAAGACACGATCGCATTGACATCGCAATCAAGAGAGTTTTATTTAGATTGTCTACGTTAATTCGTCTTTGTTCGGGCACGTTCCTCTACTTGACCATTAAAGTTATTTTATCTTTGTATCTTGTTTTTCAATCTACTATGAATGTGGCAAGTGTCTAAATTATTCTATTTAATTGAATCGAGAAGATATGTTTGTAACAGTGATAGTTTCGTCAGTGACGTCACAAGAAATACACATCGTAGTACAGTGCGACATCCGAAAGATTTTTTTTCTCTTCTGAATATGTGTTGTTGGAATGTGAGAAGGAATAATGAAGTCTCCTCCCTGTGGTTCACCATCCCACTCACTTCGTCTTCTCGCCCACCCGGTCACCGCTTGTGCCACCAAGGGCTGTGCTCGTCGCCTGCACTTCTGCTTCGTCTGCATTGCTCTTCGTTGTGTGCCCCCAACGTTCTCCAGCGCTTCGCTGGGTAACTCTTCCTTTCCACCATCTGCTGCCCGCACCACCCCTTCCCCTGCTTTAGCCTCCCCCGTCCATCTCCACTGTTGTCATCTCCCGCATCTTCCGCCTCCCCCTCCCTCGCCACCCGTTCTCATTCCACGGCCTTCCCCATCCCTCTTCATCTCCGTCGCCCACCTCCCCCTCGCCGCCCCGGTGGGAGGGGCTCCGCGGCCGCCGTGCCCTTCTGCGCCGGGAGCCGCGTCCGGGGCCACGGATGGGCGCTCCTCCGCCGCGATAATCTACGGAGATAGGATCCTCTCGTGTCGAAGGTTACGCAACGCGTGTGCGGGAGCTGAAGAATCTCGCCGGTGCCTCCAAGGCTTCGGGGTGTAATCCCGACAAGCGCATATTAACTTCTGGCCCGATAGCCGTCACGATTCTTAAATTAATTTATGATTTATAGTGGGCGTAATGCTTCTCGGTAGTTGCTAATCGACAAGCATCGACCTAGAATTCGTCTGACGTAATTATCGCTTGTCTGCATTTTCCGCATACCGATATGCTACTACTTATTCTGAACTTGTGATCATTAATATAATGTTGTTTTTAAATCGTCGCTTCCTATCAAATTACTGGACATTCTTTCGTTTCATCACGTAGCACCCATGTCAGGTATGCCATTAACTGACATTATTCAGATAGAAAAACCGGTCGTGTGACCACAATAACTGTCATCTGAATGGAAAGACACACAATGCTCAGATTATGCTTTTAGTTATGAAATAAATTACTTGAAGCTAAAAGGTGACAAACGTCAGTTCATTTCAAGCGACAAGTTTCAAATCGCTGAAGTATGAATTTTCAGGATTACCTTCCATAAAAGTACGTACAATATTACATTCACAACGAATGAATGTTGAACGAATGAATGAATGAATGTTATGGAGTAATAGTAAAAGGAACTAGAAGGGACGTGGAAAGATCGCAACCTGCAAAGTGCCGTTTTCCACTACAACTTCTACACTAACCGAAATTCGTACCGCGGTTCCAGAGCTGAACGTCGAGTGTATCACAGAGGGCAGTAGCACCCTTTTACAAAGATACCCCCTCCTTTTAATCCATGTTCCCTGGTGGCTCGGAAGTGAACCCCCGCATCGCCAGGCGTTCCCGTGACCGCTGTCCTTGACCGCCGCGGCGCCGCACGCCGCCGCCGCCGACGCCGACGCCGACGCCGACGCCGACGCCGACGCCGACGCCGACGACGATGACGCGTGCGTGCGCCCCACGGGGACGCGGATGGGCTCGGCGTGTCCGCCTCCGCGCCGCCCGCGCCACGTGGGGCGCACGTGGCCCCGCGGGCGCTTGGCGGGCGGTGCGGTGGGCGATGCCGCGCCCGCGATAGTCGCCCGTCACGCATGTCCCTCCGCCCCCGCCGCCCACGTGGGCACGCCGCGCCGGCGCGAGGCCGAAATGAGCACACTGGCGAAGGAGCAGTAACCAACGGGCCCGACCTCTTACCTCGAATTGGCCTGTTTTATTTTCAGATAATGAAAGAAATCTTCAATGTCGCGATATGGAGCTGAAAATAGCTTTGCACGGTATACAGACTCATCCAGAAGACGAATTAAAGACAGAAGTACGTATTTCCAAAAAAAACAAATATAAATTAATGGCGAGACAAAAAGAGGACACTGCAAGTTACAAACTGTAATTTAGTTTACTCTGTACCTGATAGTGGAATATTGTCTCTTATGACATTCGAACATTTTTCATTCGAAAATAATGTATTGAACCTTCTTTAAATACTAATATTGATGCTTAATTTTGATGCTTTTTTTATTTTTTATACACCCGTTCCTGTTCTAACACATGAATTTGATGGTGGTCTGGAACCATGAAAAGAATTTGCCTGACGCTCAGGTTGGGTATCGTTTCGCCCACTGTGCGTCGCCCACGTGAGTCCCGCGGGCGAGCGGCGGTCGCGGTAGATTGGACAGCACGCGCGAAATGGGCAAACGCCTATTTCGGTAGCCTCTGTCCAGGCGTGGCCGGCAGGGTCCGGACGGCGGGAATGAAAAATATCGCCTTTTGGCCGTGCTATTAAAGCCTGCGTGCTCTGACAAATCCGTAACGGTAGACGTCAACCAACCAACACGACGTGGTTGTGGAGAATATGAAATAAATTAATCAAAAGATGGATATCATATTATTTCGGACCTACAGTCTTAGGATTTTAACTTTGCTACAATGGGATCTAGCCAGAGCGTTACACTGTGACTAATATTATTTGTAATGAAGTTTCATTCATTTCACTTCAAATGCATTTCGAAGAGACAACGTTTATAAAACGTTATTATATTAGGTATATTTACCAATCCAACGGACACTCATCAGGAATTACTGTATCAAAACACTGTCCAAACTCGATCAAAGTAAATACCGAGACCCAAAATTTGCGAGCCTCGGTATAAACTGAACGAAATACTGATTTTTTCTCACTTTCCTGTGATTTTTTTTCCCCTTCACAAAATGTCAGCCACGTGCAAGTGAGGCCTCTCGCTGTGGAAGAACCACGCCCATCGCCCGAGCTCCTCCCCTCTGCCTCTCGCTCGCGCTCTCGCTCTCACCTCTCGCTCTCGCTCTCGGCCGCCGGAGCGTGCGATGGCGAACGTGGAGCGTGAAGTCGAACGAATCGCGCAGTGCCGTTAAGAGCTGCCCGCCAACGCCTGGCCTCCGCCTCCTCCTCATGCTGCTCCTCCTCCGCTGCTGCCATTCCGTCCGACGCTGCCCCGCCGGCGCTGCACTACCCTTCGCCGCGCCCTTCGCATCTTACGACGAGTCCGAGTAGTTGCGACCGACTCCTTCGTATACACAGCTTTGGTACAGCTACGGAGACGTTATAATTTTCTTCTTGTCACTAAATGCAGTTTTTACGGTTAAACTGTTCTGGAATAAATGTTATTCACCAATAAATTAGTTATCTCGATAAAATACTCATTAAGCAATTTAAAAATTTGCTTCCACATGTTTTATTTAAAGTTCCATTCGTTTTAACAATTTCATTTCATTTTCTTTCGTTATTAATATTGGCCGTGTAACTTTTGCTTTCTATGTGGGAATAATGAAACGACAGTTATTTGACTATAATGTAGCAATGCATATCCTCTTTACATTCATACATATCCTCTGTATTTTGAATAGGATTTCTTCACTCATTAGGCGTGTCTCACATGCTGCAATGAGTAAATTGATTTGATGATTCGAATTGATTTTGAATGTGATAGTCCGCTTCACAACACGTTAACTCAAAGGTGTCTTGTCAAGATTACAACAGGTTTCTTAGCTAACGTAATTAGCGCCTCTCGGAAGACGTGAATTATCAGCGGTGGCTACGAAGAAGCGTTCAACCACAAGTGAACGTCATTCAGAACGACAGCCGCAGGCGCGGCGCCGTCATTCAGGTCCACGCCGTCTCATTTGCATCCTGGGCGGCCGCCGCCCCCACTACCGCCGCCGCCGCCGCCGCCGCAACTATCGCCGCCTCGCCACTGCCGCCGCCGCCGCCGCCACTGCCGCCGTCACCACTGCCGCCATCACCACTGCCGCCATCACCACTGCCGCCATCACCACTGCCGCCATCACCACTGCCGCCGCCGCCACTAACAACCACAACACCGTCACCATCAAAACTGCACCCGTCGCGGCCACCATCGCCTCCGCCTCTCTAACCACTACCGCCAAGCCACAGCAGTTTGTCTGGTCACGTCTAAAGAGGTCCAGCCACCCCTATCCGTTAGCTGACACACATCTCCCGCCCACACACACGCTTTCGCCTTCCTCTTAGCACCCCCGAAGCCGCCGGCCTCCCCGATTGCAATGGAATTTAGAGACGATGTCTAGAGGACGTGAACTGGGGCGGTATGCTTCTTCAACCGCTTACGCAGTTAGGGAGAGGAGCTGGAAGAAATGATCATACGCCCTGGCTCCTTCATCAGGTTGAAGTTAGTCGTCCTCACTCACATTAAAATTATTCTACAATATTTAGGCTGTTTTTTATCTTCATAAATCTCGACAATCGATTAAAACGTGCTTCCAAAAATTTTAATGCCATTTTGAAAACGTTTATAGTTAATTACTTACTATTCATTAGACACGTCATTGCAGCCAAGGAAGCAAAATAGTGAGATTCATTATTTAAATCAACATAATATATCAAGGAAGAAGATAACGATATCTTTCGTGAAACGCCTTTTAATTCAGAGGTGTGAAAATATGTAGGCACCAGATTCCAGAAAAGTCACTCAACTGTCAAGTCGGTTCCGCATGGCCACCCCTGAATATCCAAACACTCTCACAACAGGGGTCTGCCCCACAACAGTGCGACGGGGTGGAAGAAGAGGAAAAAAGAATTGGGCGCGGTTGGCCCACGCGAGAGGATGCCAAGAGGTCGCGAGCGTTGCCCGAGACAGAAATGGAGGGTGGAACGAGACAGGCCTGAGGGCGTGCTGTCCACGGCTATTCATGTCCAACGTTGTGCCACCAGGGGACGTACGGGGTTGCTGGCGCTGGAGAACCATCCATGTTTTCGTCTGTAAAAAAAGTTAGGAAGTTAGATGGAATAAACCATGTCAAAACAACGGATAGGCAATAGCAAAAATTGAATAAATAAACAAGTATTTAACAAGCATGCTCTTTTAAAAATAAACAATTCTGTAGATGTTAAGAGACATTTTCTAGTTCCATGAAGTTTCTTAAAATTCCTATCCAACGCGAATTCACTCCTTGCTTATGGGTATTATCAATATGTTAATTCAACTTCGCTTTACACCATCATCTTTTCCATCACTGTCGTTATTGCCGAAAGCATCCAACCTTTGTCTTCCCCAGTCAGTATTTCCCAGACGTACACTTCCCAGTTCCTCCGCCGGCGTCAACTCGTCGCGTTCTCTCGCGCAACGCGGGAGGTCTGCATGCAGTCCCGTCGGCACCGCGCCACTAGCACCGACGATCGACACGAGATCTACTGGTCGACTGACCGTACAGCACGGCCCAGAGATGGAGAACAGGGCTGATACACGGTCGCCAATTATCGTGATGTGCGAGTTCACGTGTTCGAAAGACAGTAACCGTAAATACTTTGCGGTTAACAACCGTGGGGAAACAACAATTTTCGGGCTTTGTTGTGTACGTAACTAAAGAAAGTGTAAAAAATGTGTGGCATTACAGACATTTTTACGGTGCACTAAACATCCAGGTTCATATTCAATTGAGGTTTCCTGCGTGCGTTATAATCAAGCGTTTACTTTCAATAAATCGATTGTAGTTTTCTTTAATAACAAACATGAATAGTATTTACGATATACGGTACAGTGACTTCTTTGACGATTGGACAAATCATTGTAAACATTCCTTTTTGTTTTGGACAGTTGTTTTTCCATCTTATCGTTTTGTGACTTTATGTGACAACACGTAAAACAACTTCACGAACACTAATATTACGTTTCAATACTAACCATTTGAGGTAACTGTTAACTGTGAAGACAACATACTTTTAAATATTTTTCAAAATATATTTCACTCCACTTAGTTATTTTACTGTGCTTCTAGTGGTTGAAACGGCCGCTTCATACATTGGTAGATAATTACACTTGTCAGATGTTTCACATTTTATACTACATTTCTTCAGTAAACTTCGTTCAAAGGAAGTTATTTCGGGATTCCCTTTATTCATTAATATCTCTTAATCCTTCGGCCACTTACAAATGTGTTTGTCTTAATCGATTCTTTCTGCCCCTGCTGGACTACGCCGTGCATAGGATAATCCCCCGACGAGAACTGACGAGGCCGCTAAAAAAGGAGTGGGATCTCGGCATGACGAGGCGATGCAAGCGCGGGCGGGGCGGCTCTCCTTGATTAGTAAACAAAAGAGCCACGCGGCGCGCGGCGTGCGCCTGACTCACTGCGGAGCGGTACTGCGCATGCGCCCCCGTGGGGAATCCCCTGTCGTTACCAGCGTCTTAAACGAGACTCTTCGGGGAATTAAACGCAAAGTTGACTAGAGGTCGATCGGAAACAATCGATGGCAGCTTCTT
Organism: Gryllus longicercus; assembly: GCA_038098605.1. Taxonomy (NCBI): domain Eukaryota; kingdom Metazoa; phylum Arthropoda; class Insecta; order Orthoptera; family Gryllidae; genus Gryllus; species Gryllus longicercus. The sequence continues at coordinate 252,946 of JAZDUA010000666.1, forward strand.
CTGTGTTCGCTGTGTTGTTTTTTTCCTCTCAGGGGAAAAAATACCACAGACCTTGAAATGAAATAGACCTTACACATTGTATAGTCCTTGAAACTCAGGTTTAGGTGTGACCTATGCAAACAATTGTGTCAATTACGACCGCTCTGAATAAAGTCTACTTTATATTCGTTTTATTGCGGTGGGGAAAAAGACAAATTTATATTATGGAAAAGCTTAAAGACATTGTATACAATTCAGTGAGTATCAGGGTAAATAACATTCCGTGGATCGGAGAGAGGATGATTGAGAGACAATAATATCAAAGGTCTGTACAGTGTGAGGGTCAAATTGAATAGTAAATTTGATTTCCAACAAAAAGCGTCTTTGAAAACCCCCACGAAAATGTGACGTAACAGTATCCGTATCTCAAACACAAAGGAAAAAAACAAACTAAGTGAGCGCGCAATCTGGAAGAGCGCCCCGTGCTTCTCGATAGCCGCACCGGCGCTACCAACTGCCTGCACGCGGCTGCGGGGGAACGCCGCAGCGCCGCGGCCGTGAAGGCTGCCAGCGGAGCGGCGCGGGCCATTGTGCCCTCGCGGCGCGCGCCCGCTCCGCCCCTCTCCGCCCCGCCCCTCCGCTTACGCCCGCGCAGATGGGTATCGGAGCGCGGGAAGCGCCGCACTGCCAGCCCCCCCCCCCCCCCCACGCCGCGCACCATCCTTCTCCTTTCCTCTCCACCCTGCTCCTCCTCGCCTCGCCAGCCGCCGTCTGTCCACGCGAACACGCCTACCGCCCTGCTTCTGATCCACTTCGTCCCATTCCATTCCGTTTCGTCCCACGCCTCACTCAAACCCCCTTGCTGCCAACATTCTCGACGGAGCAGTGCCCCAAAGCCGAAGCCCCTTGTAGCAGGCACCGCCGTTCTGACGGTGAGATCACCTCTGCTCTCCAACCTCTCCACCACCTATTCCTCCATAGCCATTACGTCGCTCATTGCCTCTTCACCGCTCCTAAAGTTCTGGCCGCCCTCAGTAACATCGGTGTTTCTGTCTTGTCCTTCCGTTTACTACAAACAGACCCGCAAGCCGAATCGATGTTACAAGATTCAATGGCTTGTCAAATAATATTACTAATAACACCAGACGACCGTTTTGAGAAGATAGTTTCCATAACTTTCCGGTGTCGAATTGATATTACAACAGGCAACGGCCGGTCGCAGAGCGCTGTGGAACCCCTTCAAAGCCCTCGCCTCCCACCATACGCCGGATGCCCTATCTCATTCTGTGCAGCGGCGCCCCACGTGCGCCCGAACAGCCTTTGCTATCGGCTAGGGAGCGCCGTTCTTCAGTGGCCGCACCATTAAAGCTGCGCGTCCTCGCCCGCTGACTCAGCCGCTGCGCTCCGCGTCCCCCGGCCGTCCTCCGCTCGCCGTCCTCTGCCCGCCGCCTGCCCTCGCTCACCTTGGGCGAAGCGCCGGCCTCCGCCGCGGCACCCTGACCGCGCTCGCCCGGCCACCCTGTTAGGCAGATCACTGAGAACTCGGGACGAGCTGAAAAAGGGGTTTATTTTAGGGTATATTTTTTTATTATTTAAGGTACTAACACTACTTGTGGTTCCTATACACTGTTATAAAGAGGGCGTGGATAATTTTTTTGCGGACGGGTCCGCACCCATTTTGTTACGCTAGTGAGCCGAGTTGAAGCTGAACTCATATTACATGATACTCATTTAATATCAATAACATTTAAAAAAGGCGAGACGAATGTTTTTAGAATACTGTCTTTATTATCGTCCCCGTGCTAAATTTATAATACAACTTGTAAATGTTCAATCAAAACATATTACTAGCAATATATTACTAGTTTTAAGGTATTGATATGATTTCAGATTGCATGAAATCAGTTAAAATTTTTTTAAAAAAATGACCCCTTCCTTTGTTCTTTCACTGGATTTTAATGAATCTGTTTCATGGATCTAATCCTACGTAATCTGTTAAATCGTTCGAAAATTAATTAACGAGATAAATAAACTCTAGTTTTCTTGCACAATTACCACCTTGTTTTGAGTTGAAGATGACAATTAATATGGTAAAAATATGCTCAGAATCTGAGAAGAAAGGAAACTATTCCCTTCTGTGCACTACCTTCCGATACAATGCGAATGCTTTACGCTACGATAGTACTTACTTTCTTCTCTGGAGAAGCGCAAACGCATATGACAGCGATATCTGCGGAATCTTCGTACTGTTTTGCAAAACCACAAGATATCAGATATTTACTGATGGATTATGTTGCAACCACAGAACATGCCGAGGAGGTCGTTAACACTAATCGTAACGGGAATCGTTGTGGTTATATGACAATAGATACAATCAAAGCAGTATAACATTACAGTATTATTTACAAGTCTTTGAATCCTCGATATGAAATATGAAGTGTTTTGTCAGTAAATAAATTTAACAATTCAATTTCCACTCGTACCCCTTGCTTAAGAAAAAAAGCGTTTTGAGCAGCACCACATCAACACGTAAAAGCTGAGGATCAACCTCGGAGGAAAATGGTTTCCTTACATGCTTCCTACTGCTCAATATTCGCAGTGCTGATCAGTGCCTACGGACGAGGACAAATTTACGAAATTGATACGTCACCATGCCTATACGAAGCTTCACAGTAATGCTATTATCAACCTGCCCTTCCGGTTCCTCTAAACCGCCCCGATCCCCTCTGTGAAACAGTCTAGGAGTCCGGCTTGTTTAGGCGTGCAGCAGCACTCCGGCCTCCGCGCCCTCCCTACTCCACCAGGCCGGGCCGCGCGTGCAGCCGTCGCGACGCCTGGTTGCGCCCAGGACGCGCGCCATCGCGATAACCCCGATGCCTGGCCGTCCCCCCCCCCCTCCGAATCCCGCGCGCTGCCTACCCTGCCTAATAGATCTTCCGCGCGCTCACGGTTAGCCAATATCGTTACGTGTTTCCGGGCAGCGGTTTCACTTCGCGCACAAGGCTACTTCAATTTCACAGTCACAGTTAGAATGGCAGTACGTGTAATACGCTGTAACGTGTGCGAGGCATGCATTCGAGATAGATGCGTAATTAAAAACAGGATCTAAACACACTAGTTTTGTCCCCGACCGGTGTGTTCCCCTTCAGAGAACGGCAAACTATCGTTTTTTTATTGAAACGTACACTTTCAGACGGGCAATAATGAGATATTGTATCTAACATAAAAATCGATTTCTGGACAATGCTCGTATTATTATTTGAAATGTGATTAAAAACTGGAAATCTGGACGGCTGAAGTGGTTAGTACGAGTACTAACTGCACATTTCTGTATGTGTATGCATGCTTGTATGTGAGTATGAATTGTGTTGCGGACGACCTCGCGTTGTGCTAACTCCAGGACTGAGGAGTCCACAAATGTATTATGTGTGTGGTTCTGGATACATCCTATTGAGAAGTCGAAGGTAATTGGCTTCGACCGAAAAAAGCATAAGAAAGAAGTAGAAATAAAAACGGAAATCTACAAGATGTCAAACATAAATGTATGTGGCAATGGAGAAGACCATCTCGTCACTGTGACCACGCGTCCTTGCTAAGACCTCCACGGTCTCTGTCACCCTGAAGCAAGTTGAACAGATGTTGCAAATTACTTTCGTTTTCCCGTGGCCACGAATAAAATGCAGACACGCTTGAGCGAGTGACTTGGAGGATCAGCGTCCTTTGCAGATGGATGATGAAGCACTGAAAGCAAAAGTTTCGACTCCGTAAATCCGCGGGTCGGTACAACAGTATATGAAAATGAAAAGCACATTTTGAATTGTTGACACAGGCACAGATGGCTCAGGACATCAATTGATGTCACTGCAGTGTCTCTGAGCGGGAGGTCCTAGAGTTCGAGTCTCGACGGTGGCAGGATTTGCGCTGCTAGCTACATGGCTAAGTCGAATTCAGCCGCTGTGGAGAAGAATTCTAGCGGCCGGCTGCTCTTATCGGTAGTTTACCGTGGTTTCTCCAATCAACAACAGGCGAATCTTGTAGCAGTCCCCAACAAACGGGACATGAACCGCGCGCGATCTTTCCTTCCTCTTCCTTGTTACATCCTCACTCCTTACGTACACACACTTCCACTTACATGCACCGCACCACCAGACATGTGCGTAGCTTAGAGCTTGACCTGGTTGAGGCTGTGCTCCACTGGTGGGAGACACCTGGTCGCAAAAAGCTTCACAAGACAGCTGCAGGTTGACGAAGGACCTCGCCATCCAGCGAGGGAAGATCACAGCGACCTTCATCGATAAAAACATGATCTACATTTACGGGACCAATGACTTTAGCAGTTGATACGCCCGGAAACACTAATCAATCAATCAATGAATTTTATGGACAAAGTTCTCTGACCATACTCCCTCCATAAAACCGCAGAAACGTGCTTTAAAAAATCCCTGGTGGCGGCGAGCGCTGCACAACGCTGGTGGAGGAGTTACGCGGCTGAGGCGCCGCCGACCTTCTCCTTATCGGGGGTATCTCTGCTCTTCTCCCGCCGGCGCTGCCGCCACTTCTCCCCGCTCGGCTGCTTCCAACGGCGCGCACCCAAGCCAGGGCCGGGGCAACACCTTGGTGCACCCCGTGTAACGGGCACTCAAGGAGCTTGCAAGATAAAAAAAATATAAGATGAAGTTTCGAGAGTTAAGAAAATTAATATTGATTTCATACATGCATTACCAGAACACAAATAACGACATATCCAAAATCTTAATTTCTTAGTTTTGTGAAGTATGTTTAGAGAAATCTATGAAGTGTTTACCGGTAAAAATTAAAATAGCCCACAATGCAGATAATATTAAGAGCACAATTTTGCGTTCGCGAAATAAATGGCTCTGCGCGGGCTTGAACCTTTTTCATTCAAAATGATGTTTTAGATATGTCACTTTTAATGTGTTCAATCATTTTCGTTTTTGATGTAATTTATTGTAAACCTAAAAACAGAAATTTAAGTTTTAAAAGTTTTTAACGTTGCTTTTGTGAAGTCTGTCTTCACATTGCTCTACCAGTGTTCCTGATTTTTGGGAAAAGTAAATATGTGCCTTTGAAGAAATAAAGAATTCGTTAGTGTAGCCAACCCTACAAGCAGAAAGTCCACGGAGACTTTAGTTCCTAATTCCAGAAATGCAATGAGTTGTCTATCCAATGATAGTTTTAATGTATAATGCGCCGTCACTAATTCATTTAGTTGTGCTGTACCCGACAGTTACCAAAGTATCCCATGTTTCTTATATACAATATTTTTTGAATGACAAGAATGACGAGAATTTTATTTGAATATTTTTTTTACCAACTGTGTTGTTGTTGTTGTTTTACTTCGAAATATACCGCTTACATGTTCATCGAGTGTACTTCTCTTAGCTCCACTTCGTGCAGTTGTCATGAGACTTTCATGTAGTATAATGCTCCTTTTTTAAATAAAAATATTTCTGCGAAACAACTGTTGCACACCGAGCTGAGCAGTCGCGTGGGTGAGGAAGCGTTCGCCATTCCCTGGGTCAATCCCCCGCGGCGCAGCGCAGCGCGGCGCCGTTGGCTGAGGAGAGAGGGCGGGTCTGCGCCGGCGCGCAGGCATCTGATAGCTGCCCCACAGTCACGTCAGCCCCACGCCCTGACACACGGCGCAGTCACGACGCACGGCTCGACACGCGAACGTCTCCTCGCCCCGCCCCTCACACTGGGCCAAACGGCGCGCACGGCGAATAAAAAGGGAAGGAACGTCTATTAATATCGATCACTGTAGAGTAGGGGTTACCGTAATCGATATTAATATGCTAGATGTAAAAATTATCCAAGTTTGCGGGTTCAAAACCCAATCAAAGTGGATGAAAAAATATCCTTCGTTCGCCTACTCTTCGGAGGGAAAGTAAATTCGGCTGTCCCGTGTTGTAGATTTACTAGATGTGTAAGATCTTAAGCGTCAAAGTAGCCTCTGAGATAAATTCAAATCGCCTATTTCGCAAACTTTCTTTTGCCGCTAGATGGCGAAAGGACCCTGATGAAAGGAGATTAACGAAATTTGCTTGGAAGGGGGAGGGAGCCGGCCTGATGTTCTGAGACCCACCATGTACAATAAGGCTTTATTGATTCATTAATTAAGGTCTAACTTCGTAGTAATAATCATAAAAGCAGTATTGACAATATCACATAGCTTAGTTTGCATCTTCGTCACTTCAAACAGTACTGAAAGTATTTTCACACTCATTATTTATATTAGAAGGGTACTAAAATTGACGGTTCCCTACCAGCAGATCGAGGCGCGTCAGATGGCACCTCGCATGTCCTTTGGCCGGAAGGGGTCTAACCATTAGTGACAGATGGAGGGACACATGCGGATAACCTTATTACAAAAGTACAAAAATAATTCTGCAGAAATACAGTCCATTAGATTTAGACATTGGCATTACATAAAATACTGTTTATTAGCTGATGTCTGACAGAAGGCTCGTGAAGTGATTTGACCAAGATAATTGTACTGGCACCTTCATAAAACATAACTTGTAATTCTTTCTAAAACTAAGTAAAAGGGATCACTACAAAAGTGTGAAACTTTTCTTATTGTTCCTCATTAGTAAGTAAACGATGGGTTATAAAACAACATGCAGGTATCTCATACCTAAGGAAAAATCATGAAGTAATAGAATACCTTTTCATATTGTAAGTTAAAGTAAAACGCGACGTGTATATTAAAGGACGTTTTATTCTTGTTTGAATGTGTTACGCGTGTTTAGTTAAAACGCTTACTTCGTAATCACAGAAAATGCATTATGCCTCCTTTTGGAGTATTTAGAACCACTACGTGCGCCATCTCCCTTTCCGAGCTCTCTTCGCACCTCTGCAAGAGGCTGCGACCTTCTCTACCTCTGCAAGCAGCATGCCCGCACACTGTATCTCCCCTCCGCCTTCGCGCCCACACAACGTGCCTCCTCTGCCCATAAACTCTGTTGTTGCAGTCTTCTGCATCGACACCATCGGCTAAATGGACGTCTCAAATCATCGAGTCCGTTTCCCTTCCTTCGCTGCCTCCACCACACCTTTCCATCTATAGCGCCCATTAACTACTTCCACAGGCATTGCGACATCTTCCCCTGCATGAATTATTCAAGTCGCTCGAGGTGATGGCAGTCTTAATACGCCGGGTGAATTCACATCAACACTGCGGGAAAAATGTGCGATCCCTGAAGTATAAATATAGCGGAATGTAAAGCACTCTTGAGTTGAATCTTAATTCTAACCAAAATTCTGGGATTTAAAAATATTTACTGTGTCCATACACACATTGTCGTGCATTACTTTTCGTTACGCGAATTATATCACCAAAATTTGTAAATCTTGGCACGGGTAGTCGGTTTAAAGGACAGATGAAACTTCGCATATCCACAAATTTTCATCTGTAATGATAATGTGGCACTCTATTGACATTTAGCGTGTCAATATTCAGGGGATAAAAACAAATGCGCCATAACATGTAAATGTATTTCCTTCTGATTGTTCGGAAGTCATAGCTGACCTCTGATGATCAAGCACACACATAAATGTTCAAATACAACTTCCTCGTAACAGACCCATACCCAACAAAATAACACAATTAACTCATTGAAGATACCCATGTCACTAACATGGGTTCAGTCACAATCGTTGCGAAACATTTGTAGGCCCATTGTAAATACACATATGTGTGTCTTTGTTAGAAGGTAAATTCCTTTGACACAATGCCGTGTGTTATACTAAGATATATAAAATACTATGATTTTATTATGAATTTATTGACGGAGAAATTATTCGTCAATTGTCTGCGTACGAGTTTTTCAAAAAAAAATCGCCACATTTCGTGAATCTCCACTTAAAATAATAAAAACATTTCAACTCATCATCACCAATGCTGTAATAGTGTTGCTGCGGCGTGTGCATCTCTGTCTCGTTCCACGGCTACCACCTCCGCTGCCACGGCCGTTTGTTTCTCTCTGAGTCGTAATGAGATTCCTTCGCGCCGGCGAGCGCTAGGTCACGGACGCCGGTCGCGCCCCACCGCCGACGCCTTGTCGCTGTGCCTTGAATGAACGCGCCCGTCGCCGATGGAAAAATGGCGTTTGAGAACGCGCTCTGTGAGGCGCATAAGAACGAGCACGGAGCGCTGGCGGGTCTTCAACCCTAGCTCCCGCGCCGGGGCTGAGAGGTACGGGTCTTACCCACAAAGAACGAATTCCAAATCTCCTCGCGGGGTCTTTCTCGGCATTGTCGCACGATGACAAAAAAAGCTGATTTACAAGGACATTCATTTTTCGAAAAATTCTACTTTGGGAAATTAGATGGTATTATTAATATAATCTTCATGCATAGTCCCCCCGTATTCCATCTTTTCTCATTTACACTTAGCTTTCCTTTTCCCCTGCAATTTCATCACAACTGATAGTCAAGGCCTCCCCTGTCCATACCATTCTTCACTCCTCCCGCTGTCCCAGTACCATCGCGGCAAGCGAATTATGAGATTATTAACAGATTATTAACGTTGATAGAGTTCTTGCCACCCAAGGCGGATGAGAAATTTACACCCGTCTGTCTCCTTAAAAAGTACAAAATAAAAATAGCCTTAAATTACAATAAATGTGAATAGGTGTTACCTTAAAAATTCAAATACTTTAATGGTCCAATGAAAACTACACAAGAAAAGAGCTATTTTGTGGGAGTAAGCCAAATCTGTATCCTTGTAGATAATTGAGGTTTATAGATTGTAGGTTGTAGGTTTTGAATACAAGGAGCGTTCCGAAAGTAATGCAATTATTATTTTTTAAATTAATTTATTGAACATATTTTCACAAACACTTAAAATTCTTCAAAATACTGTCCTTGGGCCTCTACACATTTTTTCCAGCGACTCTGCCATGAACGGTAGGCGCTCTGGAAGGCGTTTTCGGCGACCTCTCGCAAGGTCTTCGTCACGGCTGATTGGATCTCTTCTATGGACGAAACACGGGTTCCTTTCAGGGCCGCCTTAACCCGAGGGACCAAAAAGAAGTCTGCTGGGACGAGGGCAGGACTGTTGGGAGGATGGGGAAGCGTTGGCACCCGATGTTTGACCAGGAACTCGCGGACTCGTAGCGCGTTATGGCAAGGCGCGTTGTCGTGATGGAGTTGCCAGGTAGTGGAAATGTCTTTTCTCGTCCTGACGACCCTTTTTCGGAGTCTTTCCAGCACATCCACGTAGTAGACAGCGTTAACTGTTTGTCCTTGAGGAACGAACTCCATATGGATCATTCCTTTGCTGTCGAAAAAGACATTGTTGTCGGTTTTGCTGGTTGACGGACGCCCAGAACGTTGTTCATCGTGAACCTCTTCCCGGCCCTCCTTAAAGGCCTTTAACCCCTTCGAAACTTGAGAGTCGGACAGAGCAGAGTCCTCATAAACCTCACGAATCATTTTGTAAGTCTCCTCAAGAGACTTTTTCAGTTTAGCACAAAACTTAATCGCGTAACGTTGCTCGGTCGTCGATTCCATTTCTATCCGTGACACGGTCGGCGCGCAGAGATTCACAATAACCGACGTCTTGCCGCTTGCACAGCTTGCAGAGCACTGAGGCCGGTTTCATAGCAAAGCTAAGAGTCCCCCCCACCTACTGCAAGTGGTCCGATTCCACTCCGACCAATAGGAGCGACGCGGGAAATTCAATTGCATTACTTTCGGAACACACCTTGTAGTTTTATAATAAATGATAATGAAATCACTACACCTGAAATCAAACTTTTTTTAATACAATTTATGAAAACAGTTAACCACAAAGCAAGTATTCGCGAATTATTTTTTCCATCTTCAATGGGGGTTAGAAAAACTGTGAAATAATACAATTATTAAAAGAAAGAGGTGCAAAACAAAAAGTCTGCAAGTAAGTTATAAACGAAAAGTTCACAAAGCTGCGTTAAAATTACTTACTACCTCAAAAGCATGGATCGTACTAAAAGCAAGTATTAAAACCGTTTGGTTTTATTTGTAGATTGATTATTTCACTCTATTGTTGTTATTATTATTATTATTATTATTATTATTGTTATTATTATTATTTCCTTAAGCTTTCTATCACCTGAATTCTTTTGAGCCACCTTCACATCCAATCACACTGACTTCCCCGCATCAAGAAATGTCTTGCCGCCCTCCTTGTATTCTTGGGCGCTCTCTCCCTCCCCTCCCCCCCCCCGTCTCCACGCCGCGCGGCGCTGTTGCAGCGAGCAAACTGACATGAGGAGTCAGCCTCCCTGCGAAGGCCACGCGATGCGCTGCTGATAAGAGAGGGGAACCGGGCAGGTTTCTGCAGGCGTCACGTAATTGGTCGCTTCCGCCAACGGGTGCGGGCCCCACCGCACCGCGCGCTACGGGCGCCCGTTGCCGCGAAATGGAAAACACGCAGTCATTGCCCAAGGGATTACGCGTGCGACAATGTGTTTCATGTGAAGGTGAACTCGGACAAGGAGTGGCGAAGAAAAAGAGATTAAAAAAGAAGATTCTCTTGGTTATGCTGGGCAGTTTCAACTTCTTTGGATACGAAGGAGTGGTTTTCTAAAAACAAAGATGTGTTCTTTGCTCATTGTTATTATTCTCTACGGAAGAGAACTCGATTTTGACGGAGAAGCGCACTATTTTTAGATTATTTTCGTTACTCTCGGCTTTCTTACAGAAATGGCAGAGACACGATTCAAAAGCATGGTCACATTTTACTTATAAAAATATGACACTCTTAGTAATTACAGCATATTATTATTATTATTATTATTATTATTATTATAATTATTATTATTATTATTATTATTATATTTTATTATGCACGTATGTCTGTGAATGTAATTCTTGAAATATATTGTGCCTTTCACAGACGTTACTAACGAGTCGTATTTTGTTGCAGCGCCTGTACAAGAACACCAGCAGCATCAAGTGGCCGAATACTACGGAGGTGAGTCCCTGTCGGGTGAAAACCCACATTCAGTCAACTTTTCGAACCAGTCGGGGGAAAATACGCACTGAATAGTGAGATTTTACGTCTGGCTTGAGTTATCAGCACTAGCATTACCAATTACAAAAATGAACGCAATATATGTATCCGATTTAAGCAGATTGCCTTTTAACCGATATCCTCAATATGTTAGAGATAACAATTGCTCTTAACGTAGAATTACCAATCATGCATTTAAGTGAAATTAGCAGAAATAACTGTCTGAAAAACACTTTGTTTTATCGATCATTTGTGTCCCTTAATCTTCCCTGTTGGCGCTGCAGCGCCGGTAGTTCCGCGCATGGCCGGATGTGGTGCTGACATCGCAGTTGTGAACGCAAGTAGCGATGGGCCGTTCACCTTTTTACACGTTTACTGCAGGAAAGAGGCTGTAATACACGGCGAGGAAACCACATCATAAGTCAGAAGATGCAACCGCTTGGACAAAAGATGTTGACGTCATCTCTAGCTGCCAGTATGGTCTTTAGGCGAAGCTCTCAAAATAACTCAAAATTCAGACTTGACTTTTCGCGTTACCAGCCCTTCCGTCCGCCCAACTGCCCACTAACCACTCGCCTCACTACCCCCCCCCATCTTCCCGCCTTACCGCCCGCTCAAATGCCCTATCACCCTCATACTAGCTGCCCAATAACTACTCCTTATAGTGCCCAACCGCGCAGTAACTTCCTGCCCTACTGCCCGTCCAAAGTCCCACCAACTCATCTCCCAAACGCCCAATTTCCCACTAACTACCCGCCCTATCGCCTTCTCAACCGCATTGCTTCCCAGCTACCCGCTAACTACCCACCGAATAGTCCTTCGCCGGCCTAACAGTCCTACCGCCTGGTACTCGCCCGCTAACCGCCCAACCTTGGCAAGGCGCGCCTCGGGCGACGCGCGGGCGGCCGCAGGGTCACGGCAGCACCGGAGGCCGCCCGGCCTTTCCTCCACCACTGCTCACCCACCCGACTCTCCAACTGCGCGGAGCGGCCCCTCGGGCTCATCCGACAAGTTGGGAAGTGAGAATGGAATGCTGCTGTACTGTATACTATACTGGATAGCATACTGGACTGGATACTACACTGGAAAGAGATGGGTGAGCCATTGATTATCGTATCCGACTTCAGGAAATGAGCTTCAGACATCAGTTTGCGTCACAATATTTTAATTTAAGTTTTTAATGCAACCAGATACCAAAATTATTGCCTTGATATAAGACAATGAAATAAAAAAATTATGCATATTTTATTTCGATTACACCTTCATCGTGTTATTTTTGGTTGATCACCGTTGAAAATTGTCACTTAATACCGATTTCAAAATGTTTATCGACTCTCCTCGCTCTCCATACGACATGACGACCAGTGTCTCGTCTGGCTTTTCAAACGAAGTGTCCATATTGTGGTCATGTGGTTCGCGGCGCAAACTGATGGGGCGCAGAATGAGTAACATTCGACAGAATCGAGTAAATCTAGCTCACGCATTTCTTTACACCATGTGGTATGCCATGTGATGCTTTGTCTCCATCCCAACAACAATACTTGTATATGTTATTAAAGCAAAAAGAACAATAATAGCAATGTATTATTATAACAACTGATTCGTCCCACCCATGGTTCACATCAGTACATCATGAAACAAAATACTAAAAACGATAGTTTTATTCAAAATTCAAAGCATTTCAAAATTTTTCAAATTAATTGAACATCACATTTATTTTTCAATAGTCAATGCATTGTTATTTAACTTCCAAAACAAAGAAAATTGGTGCTTTAACTTTCAAGAGTATGGAAATCCCCCCATTAAATTACATTCGCTAATATAAAAACAACACATACTAATAGAATTCTTAGTGAGTAATACGGGTGACTCTTCAATGCATCTACTCGATCCTGGAAACAAGTGACCGAGAACGATGAATCTCAAACGGCTCTTCTTACGGTAGGGATAAAATTCCACGAACGTAATACAAGTATGTTTTACTCTGTTATTTTTTTTGTAATGTTTTGACAATTCTGTCGTAATTTCTACAAGACCAATGCAACAAAAACACCTAAATCAAGAATGAGTCGAACCTGGAATTTTAATTTCCGCTATTTTAAGCGAAACGCAAATCAACGTGATCTCTGTGCGAAGTCTAGACTCTATCATCGTCAACCTTTAAAATTAGAATTGTCTTCTTTCTACTGATGTGTTTTAGTCCGAACGAGTTTCATTCGTTTTCGATTCTCATTCCATATTTCCAACACCAACATGTATGGACATCTCCCTTGAACCTGAAGGTAATAACAGAGAGAGTCAGACGGCCTTGTAAAAGAACTTGCAACTTTTCGTTGGAGAGCTAAACGCTCAATTATCTTCCACCTTACCTACTTTTTATGAACATGTTATTTTGTAGCCAATGTTCGTGAAGATGAGACGGTTCCGACCTTGGATATAGCAGCTTTTGGTCGTATATGACGTCACACTTGTCTCACATAGAAACGCTTTTCTTTTTGTCGCTTCGAAAATATATGGTGCTGCTCCTCGTAGCAATAGGTGCGCACTGCGAAATGAGATATACATTAGTTATGTACGTTTATGAATTCATACATTGATACATCGCAACATCAAGCAGTGTTAGGTATATCTTATTTCGCTCGTTATTAAAATTAAAGACCAATTTAGTAATCATTTGGATGTCTTGGATTTAATTAATTTGCTATGTTATTAAATCCTAATTCCAATGTAAAGTATATTTCGTAATACTGTTTTGATATAACGATTTACACCAAAAGGAAGATAGAAAGACCGTATTCCATGAACAAACGTAAGACCGCGGTCAGTGTAAAGCAATTGACACAAATGAGTAGCTAAAGATGGCGTACGATTACCCCTTTGTAACAAAATGTATTTCTTAGTTTTAATATTTTTATATGAGTGGTAGTACGAATATTATTAAATGATATACGACCAATATCACATATAATAGATTTGATTGGTTATAAATCTCAGCTATCACCTGGATTTGCAAACTTCAACCGCATATGTTGTTTGTTCTATACTGGCCTAATGGCAATAATAACTGTATTGAAACTAACCCATGAGTGACCAGCTGGGGTGGCTTAGGGCATCAACCTATATCCCTGCGACACCTCTGACCTAGGGTTCGCGTCTCGACGATTGCCGGATATTCGACTCTAGGTAGGTAGATGGGTCGAATTTTGCCGCTGCCTGGAGATGAATTTTGGCGGCCGGCTTCTCCGATCGGTAGTTTTCCATCTTTTTTTCCTATAAACACCAGGTACACGCCGAAGCAGTATTCTAACAAACGGGCCACAACACGCCAAATAATTCCTACCTCTTCCTTGTACTGTCTTCCCCCTTAATTATAAAAATACATTACACTTATATACTACGCATAGGGGGATACCAGTCGGGAGCACGTCCTGGCAGAGGTGGGCCCTCCTCATGGGAGATACTTGCATGGGGAAAACCCCACAAGCCTACGTATCGATTGGCGCTAGATCTCGCCATCCAAGGGGAGGAATATCACTGTCACCTCTCGTAATAAACACGTGCACTACATTTACGGAACGAATTGCCGTTTGCAGCTGCGCCCAGAAACATGAAATAATCAGTCACCGAGTGAGAAAAAATCGAATTTTGAGGCTGACAGGTAATTTGACACTTGTTAGAGCCAATGGAATGGTGTGAGCGGCACAGTGAGCCATTGCCAGATGGGATGAGCTCATACCGGAAGACGCCCTCGGCGGTTCGCACGGCGCGCCGCGGCGTCGCGTGGGGCGGCGGCAATGGCGGCGCCCACGAGCCAGCGGCAAGGCAGCGCAAGAGACCTTGCCCTCGCGTGCTTGCCGTTGCCGGGAGAGAAAATTGCGGTGACGGAGACGTACTCAAGCTGTTATTTTTGGCAGTTGTCTCATTACACACACGAGATGCTCTGTCTTTCGATCGGGGAGCCCTGCTAAACAAACAGCCACTTCCAAACGTCCTTTCCTGTTCATCTTTTCGTGTTCTTTCTGTTCCATTATCGGAAAAGTCATGGCGCGAGATATTTACGTTGCCTACAGGTAAAGAGTGAAATGACAGTGAAATGTTTTCGGTTTCCGAGTGTCTAAGCTTTCATGACTTTTTGTTTCAATTTGTTTCGAATAAATACAAGTTAAGTTTGTATTGCAATAAAATTTAAACACTTGTGACATTATGCTTTGCCATATTATTTCAGTGAAGACAACCAGAAATGTTGTCGCCTAATAGTGCTATAAAGAATAAGGCTATCTTAAATTATTTGATTGATCTTAATTTAATGTTGTTTATCTTGAAACATTTAGAGCAAGAGAAGATGAAAGATGGGATAGAATTCAAATCATTTGTAATACAAGATATTGACATGGAAAAGAAGGATTTTTTTCTCGTCGTTTTAAAATATTTGGAATAGTGGGAAATAAATAATGGTAATATAAAAAGAATCGACATTAAAGGACCACGGACATGAAAATAATATTATCGGTAAAAGTTATCTGAAAAAATTCTATAAAAATTAAGTTCTATTTAATTCTTTCAATGGAAAATTGTTTATAGGGCATAAGGTGAAGATACGTACCATCATAAGTTTTCCAGTGAGTGTATTGAGAATTCTTTGCTTCCGTGGTTACAATTTACTAGAAAATACATAGATATTCAAAAAATCAAGTACATTTCTTTCAAATAATCGAACTACTTTTATTCTTTATATACCAAGCTAATATTCTGTAATTCCTCGAAAACTTATACCGTTGTCAGAAATTTGCAAAGCAGGTGTTATTTTTTAACTACTAACAAAACGTTTATTTTAATAAAACTAAACAAATAATCTTTGTTGCAGAGACCGGCTGTTACTACAATTTCCAGCACTACGAGGAAGGAGATCGAATAATAACGAACGAACCATGCCTAAACTGCACTTGCCATAATCGGATGCTTATGTGCTATCTGAGGGTATGTCCCTTCTCGAAAGCTATTGGTCAAGACTGCACCGTTGAGAAGAAACCTGAGCAGTGTTGTCCAGTCATCACATGTCCAGAAGGTACTTGAGTTGAGGATTAAGCATGATCTTATTGTTTTGTCCTCACAAAACCCTTCAAGGGTTTCTTACTCCGTCAAAAAAGTAAAAAAGTGGGGAAAAATACCATACCAAAATACACCATATCGTTAGCATTGCTCATCCACTTTTTTATAACTAGCTAGTGATCGTGCCATTGTTTTATCACCTACAATTTACCGTCGCAAGTTCGGACTCTTTATTGTCCCTTTCTGTCTGACGTGCCCCTGAATGTCGGCAACCAGCCTGACTTCACAGAGAGATAACTCCCAAAGGTTGCTAGCGCCTCCCTGCGGACATTTGGGAAACTACGTGTACATATTTCTCCTGGCCAAATTCAGAATTCAATAAATTAAGATGCACAACAAATTGTTTAAAACAAATATTAAAAGATAATAGGATTGTGTTTCAAAAAAAATAGTTTGTGTAACGCTAATATAGCAGACAATTATTCTCTGAAATTTGGAGCAGTAAGCCTAGTATTCTACAACATGTAAGGCAATATTTGAAGTGATATTGTAATATTTAGCTCATTTTACTCAGTTTGTTCCTTTGTCATTCACGTGCTATCATTAGGTCTGGTTGTATTTGGTGTTTCCTTTCCACAATCACACACAGACACACACACACATGGGCAAGAATATAAAGTAATCAATGGAAATAGGGACTCATAAAATCATCTCCTGAAAGTCCTCTAGTAATAAAAAATAAATATCATGGAAAAATAAGCCCAAAATATACAATCACATCTATCATTACATCTTCAAATATTAGGGTAAAAATTCTCATTTATTTAAAAAGATAATTTAAACATAAAAAATTGTTTTCAGTTCCTGTTCAACTTGTAACGAGTTCTACTACAGCAGCTACTCCCCCCGCTCCAACATCAGGATCATCAGCTGTAGGTCACCCTGATAATTATGGATGCACTATTGATGAGGTCTTCTACACTGATGGAGCAAAGGTAATTTTCATTATCTAATCAGGTTATTCAAAACAAATAATTCTGAATTTTCAGGTTATATATATTTTCATTTTTCATCTTAGGTTCCTGGAGATTCCAGCAAGCCATGTGAATTGTGTTACTGCATTCGTAACAGAACTGCTTGTGTAATGCAAGAATGTACATTACATGTAGAAGGGTGCCAGCCTGTATATGCAGATGGTGTATGTTGTCCTGTGCGATATGACTGTGGTAAGTTCATTTCAATCGTCACATATTACTCAGATTCTTAATAGTTTCATAAATCTCAGTTTCATAAACTTGAAAATAGAGTCATGAATGTGATTTATTATGTAGAAAGTTTTAAGAAATATTATTTTACAGATTACCAAGAAGCAACAGAAGCAACTCTTCCCGAGACAACAGTTCGACCCACTCCTGGTTTAATTTTGACTACTACACCAGGTCCCTTAGACTGTCAGCATGACAACGAAGTATATGCTGATGGTGCAATGTTACCAAACACCAATCCTTGTGAATTCTGTTACTGCATGAAGGGAGATATTGTGTGTGCTGTTCAGGAATGTGGTACTCCTCTTGAACGAGAGGGCAAGAACTGCACTGCCCTGCCCCCACAGCCAGGATCATGCTGCCCTCAGCAATACCAATGTGGTATGACTTAAATTTGATAAGCACTGTTTCATTAATATGTATTTACTTTTGAGTAAAATCAACTTGTTTTAAATATTGTAAATATTTACACTTTTGATTCATAACGTTGATCTCCTTGTGTAAATATCACACCCAGTAAATACTGTAGAAAGATATGTACAGTTAATGTAATTCTCTCAATGTATAATAACAGCTGAACATATTATGCTGTTATGTAAATTTAAAATATTCAATTATTTCTTGCCTTCTATTGTTGCAATACAAGGATGTGTGTTCATATTTTAAAAATTAAAAGTTCACCGAACTGTAGACTCATATTGTACATAAATATTAAGGAATCGTTCATTTCATCAATAAGATGCCTCAAACTGTACATGCAATCTTGACTTCGCAGGAGAAAAAAATTAAGCATTCTTCTCCATCTATCCTGTCAACACATAACACATTATCAGAGTATAAACAGCACACTTTATCATTTCAGAGCCTGAGATAAGTCAAGCAAACGACCTATCCTTGAGGCAGAATCGCAAACATGAACACGATGCCGATGGTAATGATTGTATTGTGTTCACATGCTTCAAATTGCTTTGATATACACTTTTTCTTTTTGCTTGGTGAATACAAGATTAATTTCATTTTTACATAACAAATCTAATTTAACAATTGCTACACAGGTGCATACAAATGTCTGTCTCACAAAAATTAACGTTCTTGTAATCTTTGCAGCAAACTAAATGAATGCAATGCAACCATTACTTTCGTAACAAACTTCTAAATCTGTCATTTAACTATGTTTATATTTTTCTTGTTTAATCAGAACTTGCCGATCTTTCTACATTATTTTTAATTCATCGTCAAATCCCTGGTTCCTAAAAACTGTTCCTTTTCCTAACTAATCCTCTTCAGTAGACAGTTTTCCTCAAAAATTAAAATATTTTTCATTATTTTCACAAAATATAGTTATTGATTTTTAAAATATAATTTTCATTAAATCACACTTTTACGTTGCAGATAATGGTACCCTCCCACTTGACATTATGAATCAAGAGAAGCATCCGGACACTCCAGAATCCAGTCAGCCATCCAGTGATAATGAGCCAACAACCCAGGCTACGCCAGTGGAGCCATCAGTCGTTGACAATGAAATTGACTCACCTGGAGGAGCTATCATTGATCAAAGTACTTCTGATGAGGACTCACCAACCAATGCTCAAAAACCAGAAACTACAGATGGTGAAACACCAGACTCTCATCCAATTGAAGAAAAAGTACCAGAACCTTCTGTTGTAGAGCAGGAACATGAACAAACCATTTCACAGGTTGACCAATCATCAGATAATCAACATCCAATAATTAGTGAGACTGAGCAAGTTGATCAATCATCAGATAATCAACATCCAATAATTAGTGAGACTGAGCAAGAAAATATTCCTCCTAGCGAAACATCTCCTGCGACAATTGAACATGTGAAACCAGCAGAAAATGAGGGAGCAATTCAGGAATCTACAGCTAAGCCAGAGGGTTCAGATGGCATAATCGAACAAGAACACAAACCAGAAGGAAACGAACCACCCGTTTCACCTTCGGAAGAAAAACCTTCAGAACAGACAGATTCACAAACGTCTGCCGGCGAATTAGACACAACGGAAAAACCAACACATTTAGTCACAGAACCTGTTGAAGCAGAAACAACGGTCCCACCAGCTTCTCCAGATGAAACTCCTTCCACTCTTCCTTCTGTAGATGAGCATGTTCCACATGACCACGAGAAACAGCCCATTGATGAGGAAGTGCCAGAAGCTCCTTCAACTGAGTTACCTACAGAATCGGGGACACAGGAAGCATCAGAAGCTGAACCTGACTCGCCCAAAGAACCTTCAGAAACACCCATCACAACCACTTCTCCTGAAGAACAGGACGAATCTACTCAACCACCTGGTCCTCAAGCTGTCGAATCAGAAACTTCGGTGCCGGAAGAATCTCAACCAGAAACTACAGTATCACCCACCGAAGAATCGCACCCAGATCTTGACGATCAGACAAAGCCCCAGAGCCCGACAGAAGAAAAGGAAACTGTAGGCGAAGTTACAGAAAAACCAGCACAACCAACGATATTGCCAGTTGAACAGGAAAGTTCTACGGACTTACCGGAAGCTACAGTACCGACTGTGGATTCCTCTAGTGCGGCGGAACAAGAACACGAAATTCCTCTGCACCCTACAGAAACAGCGCCAAAGGAACCTGAGCTAACTGAAGAACCAGTACATGCAACCGATATTCCTGAAATTGCCACCAATGAGCCTGATGCGGAAATCAAGCCAGACAGTGCTGATACTACCCCTGCCACAGATGGGGAAACAAGTGCACCAGAGTATGTTCATCCTCATGAACCCAGTGTTCAACCTACTCCATCTGCCCCTGAACCTGTGGTGAGCGAAGACGAGGAGCCATCTCAAGGAACCACACAAGTTCCTGAGAAGGGAACGGAAATCCCTTCGGAAGGAGAACCTGCGATTACCGAGCACGCTCCTTTGGAAACAACCAAGCAACCAGATGAACATACGCCCGATTCTGAAATTAATGTAGAAACAACTCTTGCTCCCGACTATCCGACGGAATTACCAGCACACCACGAAGGTCCAGAAACACAAGAAACTACAGAAATTCCAGAGCAGGCGATAGATCACAAACCTGACTCGCCTATTGAAACTGAGGGATCAGGAGAACCGGACCTATCTGCGCATCCCGATGCAGAAACTACAGCACCTCCGCATGAAACATTCCCTCATCAACCAGAAGCTGTGGAGTCGGAAATAGAATCCAAACCAGAAGACAGTGTGACTAGCAAACCCGAGGAACCTGCACATATTACCACAACACTTCCTACTCACGACGAACAACCAAGTATTACACACAAACCGGATGAATCGTCAACTTCCACTGACGATGCAACTCAACAAGGACCCTCGAGCGTGGAAACTGAAGAGAAACCTTCCGTTCAGGATAAAGAAGACGAGAAGCCTTCCTATATTTCAATCACAGAGATCCCTACCACTTCAGTCCCTGAATATCCAGCTACTATTGCTTCTGTGTCTCTGCCGACAGCTTCTTCCCCAGATCAATCAGCACAGATTCCGCATAAACCAGAACCCAATGACAATATCATATTCCCAGATATGCTAGAAGAAGCCACTGCTGTACCAGCACACAAACCCGAATCGGATGCTCAAATAAAGCCGGAACATCCTTCTGAAACACAGTCTGAAGATAATGTGCCAGAACTTTCAACATCACAACAGCCAACTGAAATACCACATGAGGTGTCTTCAGAAACACCCATCACTACTCCTCAGGAACAGCAGGAATCTACGAAACCACCTGCATCACTGATTACTCAGGCTGTTGAGTCAGAAACGTCGGTACCGGAAGATTCTCAACCAGAAACTACAGTATCGCCCACCCAAGAATCACACCCAGATCTTGACGATCAGACAAAGCCCCAGAGCCCGACAGAAGAAAAGGAAACTGTAGGCGAAGTTACAGAAAAACCAGCACAACCAACGATATTGCCAGTTGAACAGGAAAGTTCTACGGACTTACCGGAAGCTACAGTACCGACTGTGGATTCCTCTAGTGCGGCGGAACAAGAACACGAAATTCCTCTGCACCCTACAGAAACAGCGCCAAAGGAACCTGAGCTAACTGAAGAACCAGTACATGCAACCGATATTCCTGAAATTGCCACCAATGAGCCTGATGCGGAAATCAAGCCAGACAGTGCTGATACTACCCCTGCCACAGATGGGGAAACAAGTGCACCAGAGTATGTTCATCCTCATGAACCCAGTGTTCAACCTACTCCATCTGCCCCTGAACCTGTGGTGAGCGAAGACGAGGAGCCATCTCAAGGAACCACACAAGTTCCTGAGAAGGGAACGGAAATCCCTTCGGAAGGAGAACCTGCGGTTACAGAGCAAGCACCTTCGGAAACGCCCGATCTCGCAGAGGAACATAAACCGGAATCTCCTCTTGTAACAGGAGAATCAGAACACCCTGCTTCTCCCGAGGCTGAATCGTCAGAATCTCCTGCTCACGAAATATCATCTCAACAACCAGAAGCTGTGGAGTCGGAGACAGAATCCAAACCTGAAGAACATTTGACTGAGAAACCGGAAGGAGAAGAGCCTGCCGATCTTGGAACAACTACGCAACCCCATGATGAGGAACATGATATTTTAGGTACAGAAAAGCCTGAGCAGTTGCCTTCGGAGGCTTCCACAGACCAACCCCTTCAAGAATCTTCGCCCTCGACAACTAGTCACGAAGCGAGTTCTGACACATCCTCAGTTGATGAATCGACTAATGTTCCTGTAGATGAAAACATTATTACAACAGATGCCATAAAACCTGAAGTATCAACAGATTCACCTGTTGAGTCTACTTCCATTCCTGAGCAAGGATCTCAAACAACTGTAGGGGCTTCACACGAACATCCCTCAGACTACTCTACACCTTCAGCAGAAAGTGAACAACCAGAAGTTCCTGAGCACGTGACAGAAGCTGTAATATCTGAATTTCCAGAGTCAACCGACCAACCACAGAAACTCCCTTCGACGTTTGCGCCAGAAACGGTAACTGAAGGTTCTGGATCAGATAGTCAAGGAACAGAGCAAGAATCTACATTGTCACCATCGCCAGGTGAATCCGATGAAAGCGAACCAGCGCTAGGAACATCCACAGAGGGCCCATCCATTTCTGATACAGCTAAGCCTGATTATAGCTCATCCGATACAACTGAATTACCTTCTGGTCCTTCAACATCTTCGGAAGAACATAAACCTGAAGATACTCACGTGTCAGATGAACACACAACTTCAGAGCAGGGTACCGGTGTACAACAAGAAACTCATGAATCTTCTGAACATCCCCCGACAGAGCCTGTATTGTCGGAGACGGAAATTCCCGATCAAATTGGAGAACAGCCAACTCAAGCACCTGATTCTGTGACTGGGCAAGAAGACGAAAAAGAAGTTACATCTCAATCGGTTGAACCATCCGAAGCTCCTGAACACCACCACCCATCTATTGATCAGACGTCTGACACGGCTGAAGGCATAACAGAGTCGGGAATAAAAGTTACTGAAAAGGTAGATGATTTGACTTCTTCTGAAATATTTACTGGCGGTGGTATTGCTGGTGCACCAACTACAGTTCCAGAGCAAGGTCCGGAAGGAATATCTCCTACAGAGTCGACTCCAGCGCATGGAATTGTCCCAGGAGAAGGTAAGAAATTGTTATCAAACCAAGCTATTATTCAATTATGTGTTGGTAAACTTGTTATTAAAATATGTTTTGTTCAAACAGGCAATTGTTTAGTGGAAGGTCAGAGTTATCAGAACAATTCAGCCATTCCACCTTTGAACCCGTGTGTTTTGAGCTGCAGATGTGTGAGCAGTATTGTTCACTGTGTAAAGGTTACATGCTCTCCCCCACCGGCAGGACATAAGAATTGCATACCAGTGAAAGATAAGAGTGATGCTTGCTGTGACACATATCTATGCGGTACGTATTTCTAACGAGAACTTGATTTCACGTGTAATTTTCTCTTTAACGCCACTCATTCAGTAAATTTTGTTTCAGATGGTGATTCAACCCCTACTCTTGAATCCGATAGTCACATCGCTGGAGGTGCCACAACCGGAGATGGAAAATTGCCGGAATCAACTCAGGAATCAGTAGATGAATCTGGAACAGGAGTGCCAGAATCTGGAAAACCTGAAACGTCTGAGGAATCGTCTTCTCTTTCTCCTGAAGCAGTTGAAGCTGGAGGTCCGGAGCACCCTTCAAGTGAAGGGGAAGTTTCTTCGGGTGTATCTGATTCATCTTCAGAGGGTGCGATTGAACATGAGAAACCTGCTGAATCTATCGACTCGGAACACCTAAATCCCACTTCTCCAGAGCCAATCGAATCTGAAAATCCAGAATATTCATCGCAACATCCGGATGTCCATCCCATTGGTATTGTTCCAATTGATGAAGAAGGCGCAAGCATTTCTCAGAAGCCAGACAAACCAGAAGAATCTCAAGAACCAGAACATCCACTTCCTGATGTTTCAGGCGTTGGCGAAACTTTACCGGACGAACAAATTGCTCATCCAGGAGTAACTTCAAAACCGGAACAATCTCTTGAAATAGATCATACAGATACGGTGCAACAGACGTTAGAAACAGATGATGCAAGTAGCAAACCAGAAGATCATGAACACCCAGTACAGACAACTGACATTGAATCGTCGGGAACTTCTGAGGCGCAACGACCAGATGAACACCCTATCGAACCTCACGGTACTGAACTTCCAGTGGAAATGGAGCCTACTGGATCCCCTGAAATATATCAGCCAACACACCTTCCCATTTTACCAGTTGAAGCAGAACTTACAGATGCGGGGGATTCTGGGAAACCTCAAACGGAACAACCAATTGACGCAGAACTTCCTGATCAACCCGATAATTCACACGTTGCTGAAACTGAGGTTCCAGAACAACCACCATCCTCGGTCACGGAGCAGTCTGTAACTGTAGAATATCCATCATCACCGGCGGACGTTGGTAAACCTGAAGAACCTACACCATTCGTTACTGAAAAACCGTCTGTTCCTGAGCAAGCAGTTGAACAAGAACAGCCTTCGCAACCGGAACCACCTACCTCCAGTGGAAGTGAATCAGATCAAACTCTTCCTGAATCTAGCACAAGTGAATCGGAAACGGGCCAAACAGAACAACCCCCAGTCGTGGATACCAAACCTTCTCAGGAATCTGTCGAAGCTAGTGAATCAGATGTGACTCAGCCAGAGCACCCTGATGAATCTACTAGTTTAGGGGAATCAGAAGGTGACAGCATTGTAGGTATTGAACACCAAGAAGAAACAGATCATAGTACCCAATTGCCTGATGAAGACCACGAAATTTCAAAACCATCAGACACTGACAATCAAAAGCCTGAAACAATCGAACCTTCAGAGATCGAAGGCTCGGGCTCACAATCTACTCAATCACCCCAACCTGAGGACGTCCAACCTGAACAGCCTAAACCTGAAGAGCCGCAACCTGTCGAATATCAACCTGACGAACTTCCCACACAGTCTCCCACTAAGCAACCTGAAATTGAAACTCAGACGGACACGTCCCATCCTGAAGTACCTCATATAGACCAGGCACAACCTGTAGAATCCCAACCTGATGAGCCAGAGAATGTCAATTTACCCTCCACAGACCAACCACAAACTGAGCAATTTCAACCTGAGGAGACTCTTCCCGATCAAGCAAAACCAGAGGAACCCCAGCCAGTAGAGGTTCAAACTGAACACCCATACACTGAACAGCCTCAAACTGAACTCTCTCAAACTGAACAATCACATTTTCAACAAACTCATCCAGAACAGCCTCAAACTGGAGAGCAACAACCTGTTGAAGCCCAGCCTGAGCAAATTCAAACTGAAGAGCCACAACCTGTTGAAGCCCAGCCTGAGCAAATTCAAACTGAAGAGCCACAACCTGTTGAAGCCGAAACTGAACCACCTCAAGCTGGAGAAGCACAACCTGTTGAGGCCCAAACTGAACTATCTCAAACAGGAGAGCCACAACCTGTTGAGGCCCAAACTGAACCACCTCAAACTGGAGAACCACAACCCATTGATGCTCAAACTGAACTACCTCAAACTGGAGAGCCACAACCCGTTGAAGCGCAAACTGGAGAACCACAACCCATTGAGGCCCAGCCTGAACAACCTCAAACTGGAGAGCCACAACCCGTTGAGGCCCAAACTGGAGAGCCACAGCCCGTTGAGACCCAAACTGGAGAACCACAACCCATTGAGGCCCATCCTGAACAACCTCAAACTGGAGAGCCACAACCCGTTGAGGCCCAAACTGAATCACCTCAAACTGGAGAGCCACAACCCGTTGAGGCCCAAACTGAATCACCTCAAACTGGAGAATCACAACCCGTTGAGACCGAGCCTGAACAACCTCAAACTGGAGAGCCACAACCCGTTGAGGCCCAAACTGAATTACCTCAAACTGGAGAATCACAACCCGTTGAGGCCGAGCCTGAACAACCTCAAACTGGAGAGCCACAACCCGTTGAGGCCCAAACTGAATCACCTCAAACTGGAGAATCACAACCCGTTGAGGCCCTGCCTGAACAACCTCAAACTGGAGAACCACAACCTGTTGAGGCCCAAACTGAATTATCTCAAACTGGAGAGCCACAGCCCGTTGAGGCCCAAACTGAATCACCTCAAACTGGAGAACCACAACCCGTTGAGGCCGAGCCTGAACAACCTCAAACTGGAGAGCCACAACCCGTTGAGGCCCAAACAGAATCACCTCAAACTGGAGATCGTCAACCTGTTGAGGTCCAGCCCGAACGTCCCTACACTGAACAACCACAAACTGAGCAAGCGCAAACCGAACCATCTCAACCTGACGAATCTCCCAGTGAGCAGCATAAACCTGAAGAGGAGTATACTGAGACACCTCAGACAGAACAATCCCAACCTGAGGTACCTCACCCCGAACAACCTCAACCTGAAGCCCCACAACCTATAGAATCTGAAACTGAACGGCATCCGGTCGAGTCAACTTACACGGAACAACCTGAAACAGAACCCCAAACTATTCTTCCTCAAGAAATTCAACCTGAACATCCAGAAGAACTGCATCCTGTTACGACCAAGCCAGGATATCCTATTTCTGGAGAATCTCAAACGGAACAATCTATTTCTTCAACTTACCCAACAGAAGGACATCCCACAGCTCAAGAGGAAACCCAAACTCCACCAAGTATAGCAGAAGTAAAACCAGAGGAAGATCATTCGAAACCTCAAGGGGAAATCAGTGAGACTGTGGGTCCTGTAGAAGCCAGTGAATCAGAAGGGTCAACTACAGAACGTTATCCTGAGGAAGTTGCAACAACTCAATCACAATCTTCTCCAGGAATTCAAATGTCTACCGAAGATGAACTCCACATTGTAACTTCTTCCCCAGAAGATTTTGGTTCGCCCAGCAGACCTGTTGATGGTGGTAGTCTTACACTTGATCAAGATGCAGACCTAAGTTCATCTGAGCCGGGCCAGGAAGGAACAACTCCGCAACCAGTGTCTCATGTTGAAATAAGTGTACCGTCATCCACTCAGTCTGCTGAAATTGGTCATGTCCCAGATGAGCCTCATCCTGCCACTACCGGACCATTAGAACCAGAATCTACTACATACCCTGTTGAATCTGCTCAACCTGCCCATCCTCAAGAGCCAAATGTAGTTGAAACAGATGAATCTGATATAAGTGGTCCATCCACTGATCAATCTCATGTGCCTTTGGACCATTCTGAAGCAGAACCACATCCTTCTGGCCAAGATGGAGAAGTTCAAACAACAAGTGAATATGGCATTACCACACCTATTTCTCAACCAGAACACGCACAGACTTCAAAAACTGATGAACCATCTGAATTGCCAACACCAGCTCCAACAACATTTGTAGAAGGTGAAAAAGACGAAGAAACATTTAAACCAACTGAAATTGTGCCAGAAGAAGATAAACAGACCCCGGGTCCTGTTGAACCAGTTGAATCCGAACAACCTGTAGGAACTGAAACGTATCCAAGACCAGATGTGATAACTACCCATCCATCTGATCAGGCATCAACAGCTATTTCTGAAGCTGGTTCTGATGAAGTGTCACATGATAAGATCACTACTACATACAGTCCACAAATGGAATCTGAGGGATCGCAGGCATCCGAGTCACCGGACAAAGGCGAAGAACCTCAAATGACAACTGAAAATGTTTTAGATGAAAAGCCCACGCCTGGTGACGTAGAGCCATCAGTAATTGATTCAGAACAGCCCACATCATCTAGTGACATTGAAAAGCCTGCAGAGACGGAGCATGCTGAGTCTGAGAAACCTACACCAGATCAGGAACTGGAAAGTCCACAAAGCACATCTGCCTCCACCCTTCCATCAGATGAGAGTGAAACCGAAGATCATTCTGAAACTTACAGTTCTGTGGAATCTCAACCTGTTCCAACAACTACTCCATCACATTCAGAGGAACCTGGTGCACCTGAACCAGTGGTTTCAGATACTGATGATACTGCATCTCAGCAAAAGCCAGTTGATCAGGATCAAACACACGAGCAATCTCCTGACATCTCTTCACACGAAAGTAGTAGTACAACAGAAAAAGGTTCATCTGGTGGTGTCATAGAACACGTGACTCAAGTATCACATCCTATTGAACATGCAACAATTCCAGGTGAAGGTCTGGACACGTCAACGAAAAAGCCAATTGATGAAGGACATGGTTCTGGATCAAGTACTACTCCTCCTGTGGATCAAAAACCACAACACCCCTCTCACCCTAGTCCAGATTACGAAAATTTCAATACTGATGATGGATGGTATCCTCCATCAACTGATGAAGACTGGTCAGAAGGTTCATTTGGACCTGGCACATGTCGTTATGGAGGAAAACTCTATGTTTCAGCCCAACAAATCCCTCGTGATGATCCCTGTGATTTCTGTTTCTGCTTCCGTAGTGATATTATTTGTCTCCGACAGAGCTGTCCACCCCCTATTCCAGACTGCCATCAAGAGCCAATTGAAGGCTTCTGTTGCCCACGATATCAATGCGAAGTATCCACTGCCACAATGGTAAATGTATCTACTACAACAACAACTACAACAACGACTCTCCCTCCTCACTTCTTGTCTCATGCATACAAAGGAGCTGCTGTAAAGACTGGTTGTCTCTTGCAAGGAAAATCTTACAAAGTAGGAGAAAAAATACAAGAAAAGTCAACACCATGCCTTGAATGCCTGTAAGTATAAAAGTTTTCACAATATTTTTAAATAAGCCCTCTGTCCTCATTGTCTATCAAAAATTTTATATTCAGTAACTTATTAATTTAAATTTTTGGCTTCAAATAGTATTTATTTCTCATCACACAATATTTTCCATTTTTAGGTGCGGAGGAAATGGTGATATGCAGTGTAATCCAAGGGACTGCCAACCTGAACCAATGCTGAGAAAAATGATAATGGCTGCAGCTAGCAGGCGAAGATGAAGACAGTTTCCTACAAAATGTATATGAAGTGCTCAATTGGTTGACACTTCCCATGAAAGGGAAGATGATTTGTGTTGAAACACATAGACACTGTAGGAACATTGCAGTTCTGACTATTCAAAAGCGTGCCAAAATGACAGGACAGAAACATAGCAATGTGAATTTGTCATGATTGTGCCTTTCCTCAAAACCTCAACCCCCTAGTCTTTGTCTTATGCTATTCATATTACTACAATTTCTTCTACTTTTGTTACTACTATACGATGATATCCACAATTACAACTAATATTACCACTATCTCTTCGACTGTTACTGTGTAACTTTGATTACTTCTAAAATAAGTTCTAATACTACAGGACTACTACAAGCACTGTTACTTTGGTACTATAACTATTACCATTATTACTAATAAAACTTCTACTTACAAGTGAGATCAATCAATATTTTATAAGAATTATTCTTATATTGTTGATTCAATTTGCAATATCTTGGACTCTCTAAACAATACATACTAGACTGATATTGTTAGAAACAATTTTATAAGAATTTTGAGAAATGATGTACCATGTCTGATTTTTCAGATAAAATTGTACTGTTTAGATATAAGTCATTTAACTATTCCTGGTGAATACAATCTGACTAATAGCGGGTTGCAGGAAAATGAGAAGAATTTGGCACGTCATGTTTTGTATCTTTTTTTTTTAATATACATATATATATTTCTCACTTACTGCATTTGAGAGGGGGACAAAATTATAATTGATAGGTTGTTACATATTTGTATAACACTTACTTAATATTTATGACTGTGAAGAGAGAAATGTGACGTGTGAAACATAAGTAATATTATGCCCTTTTGCCTTCTCTCAATTTGTTGTATGTGAATGTTCCTAATTTGTTTGAATGGTAGAAATGCATTGAAATTGCATTGGCCCTATTTCTTCTAATTTTATTTCGATTTTCTCCTGTGCATTGTTGAACAGTGATATAGATATTTCTACCACTTGAACTTTTTAGGTGGAGAAATTGTACATTTTTATGTCGAAGGTAATATAGATACAGTTCTAGTATTTTTTAGTATTTATATTATATACATATGTAATTATGTGACTCTAGGATAATATTGTAATCAAATCTATGCAAAATTGATTGATTTGGTTTCTTTTCCCTTTTTAAAAGAATGAGCATCTCAACAAATTTTTCCAGTTTTGTACAATAAAACAAATCTTTTTTAACTTATCTATGTTAATAAAGGAAATGAAGAGGATTTAGAGTCATTTTTACAAATAAAAACTTTATACCATTATGGACATTTTAGTTATTTTGACCAACCAGTACTCGTCTCCTTTTCCTTCACATTACCTTTGCAAAAGAATCTAAGATTTTCACAGTGCCTTTGAGTAGTGAAAAAAGAAGGAAAGACAAAAATAAAGAAACAAGAAAAGAAATGAGTGATGTGTAGTTCATATATCTTAATTCTTTGATTCTATACATAACAATGGGTCAAGTGCCAGAGGAAGAAAAATATGTCAATTGGTACACCCGTACGAATCCAACCTACTAAAAGACATCTACAGAAATATTATTTTTAATGCAATTTGAATTAAAATTGAAAGTGTCTATTCAAGGTGTAATTCTGACTTGAAATTGAAATTTTTCACAAAAGTGAAGATAATTTATTAACAATAAATATGTGTCATCATTCAACCAACTATAACATTTCAGTTTGTATTAATTGAGGAAATGGTGAAGAAACTGATTTGAGATGGACTAAACAATTAAGCTAAATGACAATAAACCTTGAACTCTTCAAATTTCTATAGTCTTACTTTGACTATGGGAATAAATATGACATATGGAGCTAAGATTTATAGTGGCTTTGGTCCGATTATTGCATATAAAGCAAAAACCAGTTTAAAATCTAATTAATTTTGAACCCAGAAACTCTGATGAATCTTACGCCACTATGACTCTCAGTCCTTAGTATGAATCCAAGTAAGAGGGAGAGGGAGAGAGAGTTCAGTATTTTGGAGGCATCAACGGCACATTATACTATAATAAACAGTGATTTTGAATGGAGAAAAGAAGTGACAGTAGCTGGAGGTGATAAAGAGACATCTCCATGCCAACACCAGTTTTCTTCCCCTACTCTGAGTATTTACTTTTTCATTTCTATTACTATTGTAAAGAAAATTATCTCCTCTATTCTTCATGGTTTTTATCTGGACCTGTTTAGAAATCTGGAAATCTGGGCTGTATCTTGTTCAAAGTTTTTAAAGGGAAGGACAACAGGCACTTAAGAATACCCTTCATAAAACAATATCTAGCTTGAATCTAAGATAATATACAAAGGTAAACAAAAGGAGAGGCTACTAGAGAACTAAACAAAATTATTTTTACCCACTATAATTTCTTATAAAAAGATCAACATTTCAATCAGCCCATACATAAAAATTAGCTTTAACAGGTTTGCCCTTAAAATTTCAATAAATGTTTAGAGGATTTATAAAATTACAGACACTTTACAGGCATATTAATTGTCTAAAATCAATTTAAAAACTGTGATGGTGAAGAAGTACAAATTGTACCTACACATTTTCTTGATCTCCGAATTCCCTATCCCCACTCTCTTACAATTATGTTAAAAAGCATATTTGCTTATAAAATACAAGTTCTCAATATCAACAAATATTTCTGCACTAACCAACAACCCTCATATAAATTTTATTTTCTAATTCAGCAACAAAATAGGTCAAATTAAACTGTATTAATCTATACAATAATAAAAAAAATGTATTAAACAACAATTGTCTCTCTGATTGTAAATTGATACTTTCTTAATCGTGATCGTATACTATATATACTGACTGCTTCACTGAGATCAGAAAATTTAAAACTAGTAAAGCTTCAACAGCACATTTTATCTTGCATTATTTCAACTTTTGCAATTTTTGACAATTCAAAGAAATCAAGAAAAATTAGATTTTTACCAACCTTTTAAGAATCCCTTGTTCTATCCATGGAAAACATTTAGAGAAGTTTAAAGAGAATTTTTTCAAAACTGGATTAACATGAAACAGAAATTACACAAAAACTACTCAATATTTTTTCCCAAAAATTGTACATCATCTTTTTTAAAGATCAGATTTTTTCAACAGATTTCATTTAAGACAATACTCTCTACCTTCAACATTGTACTTTTGTAATGGTAACGTTTTGCAATTTTTGTCCGAAATGAGACTAGTAATTTTTTTATTACTTTCTCGTCTAACGAATTCTTTGTAAGATAAAGTTATGTAATCGTGCGTCCGAAGAAGCCGAATTTTTTCCAGAAAATAAACTTATTGTCGGGTTCTGGTAACGAAAAAGTGGATCAATCCTGTTGCTAAATGTAGGAAAAAAATTCTCTAACTCGTGTTGTAGGTAGATTTCATGTTTTGGTGATTCTTCATACCGCAAAATCGTTTGTCGCTCCGTCTGTCTGTCCGTGGTCAACGCTAGCGCCTAAACCGTTCAGCCGATTTTCTTCAAAATTGATATTCTTCAATAGAACTGAATGAATTCGTGGTTTTGGGAGTTTCAAACGGATGTTTTGATTTTTGAGAGCACTTCACATGAAGCCTCAAACACATGTTCAAAATTTTCTCAAAAACGGCTCCAAATTTTTTGATCAAATTTTGTTGCAATATTCATGTCAGAGCAAGCTGTTCTATTTCATAATTATATTTTTTTATTTTATTCAAAGACGCATATCTCTGAGGTTTCTGCACGGCCATAGCGGCCCACTTCTCAGAATTTGTATTTCCAAACAAGCTTACAGATACGCCACGTGCGGCAACGCTCTGCTTCTCGGAATTCCGCTCACGCCACAACGATGCCAACCCACTCTCGCAGCAACCGCCTCGTGCAGCTGCGCTTACTGGAAATCTCCAGTTGCGTCATATGGCGCAACACATAGAAGCCATTTCTTGCAAGACGCGCTATCTTTGCCAACGGCCGGCCTGTCTACCGCTCCTCCGCGCCGTTATGTTCGTATTAATCCCTCCTCCTGTCACCAGAGTGCACCAGCTTCCAGCACTCGCCTGCTCTCGCTTGCGGCTGGCGACACCCGCCACCACCGCAGCGCCGCGCCGCCCGCGGGCCGCCGCCGCCAGCGCCCCCCTCCCTGAGGCGTGTCGCCGGAGGGTGGGGGCTGGCCCCTTGCCGGTGCCTGCAAACAGCAGCGCTCGCGCCAGCGGCCCGTTTCCTTTGTGTGGGCTTCCAGAAACTTCGGCCGCCACGCGGCCAAGGCTTCCCCCACCACCGCACTCCAGCAACCGCCTCGCGCAGCTGCGCGCTCTTGGCATTCCTAGAAATTTTCCATTCGCGTCATATGACGCAACACTGAGCTCCACGCTCGCAAGACGCTGCCAACCGCCAGGCAGTCAGTACTCATCCGATCTCCCAGCTGTGCGGATGGGTCTCCGCGCCTCTCTCCTGGCGTCATCACTTGGGCCCCACGCTACGCATGGTGCTGCCTCTAACAATTGCTCCTCTTGCTGAGCAATTTTCTGCTTCTACAACGTGGCTGGCGAGCATGCTGCCTCGCCGCTCAACCTTGCGGCCATTCTTGCCGTCTACATTCAATGCTGCTACTGGTGACTATTGCGCCCTAATTACTTGCCGCATGCAACTATATTTGTGTTCATGCTTGTGTGGCAATCTCAATTAACTATTCTGCAAACTGCACTACTTGCCATGTGTTCAGTTAACCTTATATTCACGTCCATGTGGCGCCTGTGTTTAACTATTCTACAAACTGTGTTACTCGCCACGTGCTCAGCTAATCTATATTTACGTCCATGTGGCGCCTGTGTTTAACTATTCTACAAACTCTGTTACTCGCCACGTGCTCAGGTAATTTATATTTACGTCCATGTGGCGCCTGTGTTTAACTATTCTACAAACTGTGTTACTCGCCACGTGCTCAGCTAATCTATATTTACGTCCATGTGGCGCCTGTGTTTAACTATTCTACAAACTCTGTTACTCGCCACGTGCTCAGCTAATTTATATTTACGTCCATGTGGCGCCTGTGTTTAACTATTCTACAAACTGTGTTACTCGTCACGTGCTCAGCCAATTTATATTCACGTCCATGTGGCGCCTGTGATTAACTGTTCTACAAGCTGTATTGCCGACATTATGTGTCTAACCGGTGTTTCGTGTTCTCTCTGGTGCTCACTTACGGCACCCACAATCTCCTGAACCACATCTGCCTTTGTCGGGCCTGGCTTAGCTAGCCGCCCGCAGTCATACCAACTTCAGCAAGATGCAAGAGAAACAAGTTCTGTGCTACCGCACTAATATGATCCCATGTCATGGGCAAGATTGTATATTTACATTGTGATCTTATGTGCTGCAACCCTTTGTTCCTTCTTCCCCGTATGATTGTATATTTACATTGTGATTTTGTGTGCTGCAACCCTTTGTTCCTTCTTCCCCGTATGGTTTAAGATGTATTTTGTTTTAAATAGAATATATGTTTACATGCCTTAATCTACAAGTTTTATGGTAACAAGCACTCTCCTTCCTCCTCTATCCTTGCAGTCCCAGATCTGCAAGGGTGGTTATAACCTGTTCTCTCACTACAGGAATCTGGGTGGTCCTTCGAAGTCAATTAATTAATTAACCTGGGCTATGGTAGGAATGTTTGGGAGGAGTCGAAGTTTCATTATTTCACAACTAGTCCACTTCGCTCGACTCACCCCATCCAATTCAATTGCGAAGAACGTTTAAGATAATGGTTTATACCTCGTTTTGGTTGACACTCCCAATTTTTCGATAATTGCAAAAATGTTTTAAAACTTCAAAATTGAAGATAGACATCCAGACAAGTCTAGTCCAAACCCTACCCCTGTCCAAATTCCTGCCCAATTCTAGTCGCTAGGTAGTGAAGTGGTAGGCGCGTACGCGGAAATTCTACCTGGATGCTATAGACATTGTTACTGAAAAAAAGACTTTGCTCTTAAAAACAGTAGAAGAATAAAGTTTTAATTAAGGTCAGAAGTTTTAGACTTTCCTTCACTGCCAACGGCTCAAGTCCAGAGTGAGGAGACGCCACTGGTTCTCGGAGGCCCGGTACAGAATGTCTAAATGGAACCCCAAAATGCAATTATCAAACATGAAATCTGGAGTTTTGCATCTAAGTTGTATGGGTACGCAATAGTAATAATAAGATTTAGCCATTTAAGCAATGAAGACATTATTCTTCATTTTAATCATCGAAATTCCTATTTCAAGGATCCTATTCTGAAAATGAATTTGTAATAAAATTTTCTACAGTTAACTACGTGGCAATAACGCTGTATCATTTGAAAAACAAGCTTTATTCTGTACTATTACCAGTGTACAAAAGAAAGTTTTGCGAATTTATTTTCCAAAACGGAGCCCTGAACGGGCGGTACGCAAGTCAAGGTCAAGTCGCTTACTGAATACCAAGTGCATAAATAAGTCAGTCCAGACAAGCCAGTCCTATATTCTTTATTTTTTTCGAAATAAAGCTTTCACATTCAGTTACAGTAATAAAAGTAATCATCTTAATTAAATTTTCGGTTGATGTGTCATTTATTACGATTTGGCACCAAGTAACATTCAAAATATTTTTCAACAGGAACCCTTTGCTGAGGGTCTTGTTTTGGACCTCTGACTTCGCGCCGATTGCACTAGCACCCCTGAAACTGAAAAATAATCATTCTGGCGGAGTTTGCCACCTTCCCAACAAAAGAAAGAATTTTGGGGTCTTGTGAAATAAAGATTACAAAGAAAATATTATATACTTCCATGTAAGTGCTGATATAAATTTTGGAGTAAAAAAAAATTGAATTATTTTAATTAAGAATTTTGTTTACAAATATTCCTTTTAAATTGTGATTTTTTTCATGCCTTTTGCACCCTCTATTTTAGACAGAATAAATGTCTTTTTGCAAGCATAATTTGGAGGAAGGAATAAATACCTTTTTGCCTGCCTATTTTAGATCACATAAAAGCTTGAACTTTCAGGCTCTTCTGGTTTACTCTTCCTCCAGGGGCGGATCCAGTTGAAATTATTTTTTTTTTGGAGGGGGAGAGGGGGTATCGTAGATATTTTATTAAATACTAAACATATTTATTATTATATTTTATATTATTTTTAAAGTGTATATGTGAATGGGTGAAAACCAGCATGGTATAGGTGACGTTTTATAAATTCTAAGTAAACGTACATTCTAAGTAAACATTTTATGATATATTTCAGTTGCAATACATTTTCGTGGCTTTAATAAACAATTGAAATGCCGTGGTTTTAATTATGATTGAAAGCACCACGACTTTACAATGATATTGACTTGAATAAATAGATCTCAGAATTTATAAAATGTTACATACGATTTGGGTTACATCCATTTTAACGATACAATACAATATTTTTTTTAATACTTACGTATTTCTAACAAAAATATTTAAATAAATTTTGCCAAATAAAGGAAAGTAACAAACGTAAACTCTACGCCCTTATTTTTTTTGGGGGGGGGAGGGGGCAAGTCCCCATGCCTCTGGACGCAATTTACTTTCTCATGCTCCAACTCTCATTAACTAGAAACACTCGTGCTCACGTGGCTCAGTGGCGAAGTCGCTTGCCTTTCACCACTGATGTTCCGGATTCGATTCCCGTAGAATCCCCGTAGAACCTCATGTGAAATTTGTTATTACAAAACGAGTTTGCATGCTTCACAGGGGTTAGTAAACCTCTGTGAAGAGTCCTAAATCCTACCTCTATCCTAATTCCTTCCCAATTCTGGCCGCTGGGTAGTGACGTAGGAGGTGCGTACGCGGAGATGCTACCTGGCGGTCCTCTCGACAAGTGACCGAGACGTGACATTAAAAATAACAAGATGTTAATGGAGGATTACTCCTATAAATATAACGCTATTATTAATGGAGGAGTTCTCCCAAGCGCGAAGCGCTCATCGCCCCCCGGGGCTTGGAGACGCGTTGCATCAATTCAAGAAGAACAAATAAAAAAATTTTTAAAAAAGCCTAAAATAGATACGCTTGTGTTTGATGTATACAGCATGTACTGCACATTGTACTGTACCTTGTCGGCAGCGATTTCCTTTGAAAAAACAAAGACATTTTTGGTATGACTGGCCAAGTATGTATATGCGTTCCCACAGGAGAGACCACGGAGGCCGGGACCCCCTGGACATTTAGTAACCTTATGTATTACATACTTTTAATTCTGTAAATCTAATCAATCCCTGATTTCCCCTTTATTTTCAATA
Organism: Gryllus longicercus; assembly: GCA_038098605.1. Classification (NCBI taxonomy): domain Eukaryota; kingdom Metazoa; phylum Arthropoda; class Insecta; order Orthoptera; family Gryllidae; genus Gryllus; species Gryllus longicercus. Next base: position 290,074 of record JAZDUA010000666.1, read on the forward strand.
AAAGTTACGAACTCCTCATTTATAAACACAATTAATTTCTCCAGGCAACAGAAAAAAATTTACCTATTAATTTGAATTAAAAGTAAATATATAGTTTACTTGTTTTTTGTTTTTTTAAATCGTGGCCCCTATGAAGTCAGGGTCTTGGCCAAGTGCTCCCCTTCTGAGTGCATCTGAAATACAGTGGCGGTCAATAAAATATAGCCACCCCTAGCGCCTCCCAGGATAACAAAGATAAACCATAGGGGAAAGAACATTGTAAAACTCACAGACAAGAGATGATTCAGTGGCATGTAAGGAGAATAACATTGACTTTGATCTTAATTTATGTAACAATTCTATTTTCCCGCGCGAATTTCTAGGCCCGTGTTTATAATTAGTACGAGCCTAATCTATCAGCACAAGACAGCAGACAGTGAACCACGTTTCCGGCTAGGTAGAGAAGAATCATGATTCAAAGGTAGGGATTTCATCAGTCATAATAACAGAGCCAATGTAAACATGTATAATATAACAGTAGTTTTTATTTAGATCCTATTTAAATTGTTTGTGATCGCATGATGTACAAGTGGTTTTCTTGCATTGGTATTTAATTGAACATTCTAGAGTCGTGCAAAACACACCACTGGGACTGAACGACAGGTGATTTTTAGCATAAGAAAAAAGGTGATTCAATGAACAAAATTGCAAAAGAACTACGTGTTTCGCGAAAGCGAGTCCAATATGCAATTCGCAAATGTTGCATGTCGCAATGTCAGACGAAGCCTGACAACCGAACAACATAACCACGAATGGATCGACGAATCTGCTTAGAAATTCGGATGAATCCATTCCTGGCAGAACCTTGCTTGAAACAAAAAAAACAACTCATGTTAATGGTGTTGAATTATGTACTTCAACTGTTCAGGGAAGATTACGAGTTTCACAACTCAATGAGAGCATTGCGAAAGAAAACCACGAGTCAAAACGAAATATTGCGAAACGACCAACTTTCGTAAAAAGAAACAAAAAAAGGAAGATTCTTAGTGGAACAATGTACAGAGTGCGCGGCCGAAATCACCGCAAATTAAACATTTTTATTTACACAATATTTTTTTTTGTAAAAATGATAAATGATACAGTACTTTTTTTACCACACAATGTGTACGATCATAAAGAACAGATTTATTCTATATATCTCCCACTTGCTTGAACAACCGCCTCCAACCTCTGAAGCGATTGCAGGCACGATGTAAGACCACGGTCCATCTCGGCGAATGCTGCTTCAATAGCGGTACGGAGTAATGCTACGTTTGGGTGTCTGGGCTTGTTTGTCACTCTTTCAATGGCGCTCCATACGTAGTAGTCCAATGGATTTAAATCTGGGCTGTTGGGAGGCCATAATTCCTTCGTCCAAACCATCGACATTGTCCGACAACCAGTTTTGTACCAAGTGACTCGTGTTGGCAGGCGCACCGTCTTGCTGGAAAACATACGGCCTTCTAGATGATATGTTATCCATCCACGGCTTCATAACTTTAGTTAGAACGCGCACATAAATATCTTTTGTCACTTTTTTCATTTTAAAAGAAATGAGGTGGCATGACGTCACCTTCGGATGACACAAACCGTAGCACGTGTACGTGCACGTTGCACGTGCAGGATTTCTTTCTCGATACAATCGGGACATCCCCAGGGTCGTGGGCAAGCCAGTGGTCATTTCGTCGATTAATTTTTGCGTGACAGAAAAAATGTATCGTCAGAAAATAACCTGTTATGTCCAGCAGCCTTGTTACGTAAGGAGCACAAAAGGAGATTGCAGCGTTCAACTCTCTTCGTCTTGGCAGATTCAGAAAGCATCTGTCTAATTTTTATGGTGTAGGACCTGTAGCTGAGGTCTTCCTGGACAATCTGACGCTTCTTCTTCTTCTAGTTCCTTTACTAATACCGACAAGCGACGCAATTTTTCGGATAGATTGCCTTGGATCCTGAAAAATCCGTCCTTGAACGTCTTGAATAACCTCGGGCGTCCTGATAACGCGCTCCGTTGAGTCCAGTTTCCTCGCGGGTGTTGGGACACCTTCCTCCGACTCCTTGTATTTTGCCACAACATCATAAACTGTGGATCTCGAGTATCCAAAGAACCGGATAATCTCTGTCGCTGAACGACCAGCGAGAACACTTTCAATGATCGCTGCTCTTCGGGTGTTTTCCACGCTTTGTCTTAACATTGCGAGTGTTGTGAGAGTAGATGCGTACATGATATTCAGGCGCAAATCGCGACATCTTAAAGTGGTATAGAACAGTGGAAAATTCAAATCGAATTTTGTCCGGATTTTGACCGCGCAGGTACGAATTCAAGTATAATAGGTTTTCCACTGATGGTAAGGTGGATGGTACGCGCGAGGCCCTCCAAACTAGGAAAGCAATCCCTAGTACACTTTAAAACAGTGTAACATGGAACTGGTAGTGAAATGGTGAGGAAATGTTTCTTGAAGTATGGTTTGGGTCCGTTGTTTCGTATTAAAGGAATTATGAATGCGGAGATTATGAGATATACAAAGAAATATTAATGTCACATATGCATACTTATGCTCTTGAGGAAATGCCTTTCTTCTGGAAGTTTATGCTAGACATACCGCAAAGTTAGTGAAGCCCTTTCTTGATAAGGAAAAAGTAACAGTTTTAGGTTGTCCACCTTAGTCCCCAAAATTAATCCAATTGAAAATTTGTTGGAAACTGTTAATAAAAAGATTAATCGATCCAAAGCTACTAATTTAGACATACTGTGCTCATTGGATGACTTCCGAGTATCACACGCGCACGCTTCCTTGAGCTCCGGAAAACCTATCCCCACTCCTTTTCTAATTTTGGTTGAAAGATGTTAGTTAAGAATAAATAATTGCAACGAGCGTTGTTAACAAAATGAGATTTAACAGAGATGTACGCTACCGTGTAACATAAATACCGTGTAATAATTTTGCTTCGTAAAACAAGCTACAGATTTGGTATAATAGTTCTGTTGACGAAATAACCAACCCTCCCTCTCTTGCATCTACCTAAATGATGGCCCAAGAAAATATGCGCGGATAATACTAACCCATTCAAGAGAGAGAAATGTTTTTGGTCGTTTGGTTATTTATCCAATGCGTTATATCAGATGGCTCTATTTTTTACTTCTTAGGGAGATACTTTTTGTTATTAGTACAATAATTTGGGTCTGAGTGCCATGTAAAGGTTTATTTATCTGTTTCCATATTCAGTACAAAATAAAAGATATGCTATTTATTAATAAATCAAAGTTATTTGCAAAACAAATTCCTTAAATTCATTTTCATTGCATGGTGGCTTTATGCTATTGACCGCCACTATACATTTGGCGATAGCGGTGAGAGGAAGAAAAGAGAATTGGGAGTGAGATAGGTAGAGACAAAGCAAGGGAACATTTAAGGATTGTGCTAGATACATACGGCAAACGTGTTGGACATGCAAGAAATAAAATAACATCGTATTTATATTTAGCATATCGCATTCTTTTGGGCGATGAATAATTTTCGGCTTATTCGAGGGTGCCAATTTCACTTCGGACCTCTAAAAATATTTATTTCATCACAATAAATCCTCAATAACAGGAATTCCAAGGGACTGAAATAATCGGAGTTCGTGTTATCCGATTATTATAAATAACCGTTGTAATCTCTTGCCGGGATTCAACTTTTGTTCGTGTTATGACCAAATTCGTGTTACAGGGCGAGTTCGTGCAAACCAGAGTTTATTGCACTTTTATACTTCCATTGTTAGCTTCAAATAAAAAAGTACGAGTATATTCAAAACGTGAATACTGTTTCGAATACGATGAGAACTATAAGCCTACATGGTACTAATTTTTAATAAATTGAGTAAAATTACAAAACATTGCTGGCATGAAGGAAGGGTCATTGTTCCCGTGCTCCCCCTGAAACTGTCACTACAGAAGGCGTTTGCAATAACTCACTCTCCTGAAGAGATAATTATCGGACGTGGAACCATGGATAAATGTTAATCTACGGCGGGACTTCCATAAGATTTTTAATCTCCTTTAAATGACAATTGAAAGAGGTGGTCAGCGTTGAACAGATAATATTCGCGCAACTTTTCTTGACCGATGACCTTGAACCCCCACCCTTGTGCAAGAAACAGTTGAAGGCAAAAGCTCGCAGCGGGCACTGATGACAACCTTCCAAGCGTTAAAACTTCGTTGGCGCGAAACAGAAGCTAGTCAAAGCCAGTTGCTATTACAGTGCAGAACCTCTGTTCAGGCTTTTTGTCTAAATCAAAAGAAATGGCTGAGTCAGGTCCAGGTCCTTCAAGGGAGTCACCTAAAACTCCTGAAAAAGTTAAGAGGACATATCGTAGCGGCGAACGCAAAATGATTGAAAAAGTGGTTCATGCATGTGAAATGGAAAAGGGGAACAATGTTTTGTTGCATCCTCTAAGTCATGCTCTAGATCGGGCTTCTGCGTATACTGGAGCCAGTATTTCCACTATACGTAGAATAAAGTCAAAAAGAGCCAATGACCCTTCACAATCCCCCGAAACGCCCGGTAAAAAAAGGTAACATTCAAGGAAATCAATTTATCATACTCTCTGTAATTATATTTCTTACATACTATTTCCATATACTTTACACAGATCTTCAAATGAAAGGCTGATTTATAGTACTTTAAGACATTAAAAATGTTCGCCTTGTTACTTCCTCTTTAGACAGTCACAATTTATAAGAAGAAAGTATTACAATGAATGTATTACAATAAAAGTATTTCTCACTAGAGGCAAACAAAAGTCAAGAAATTAACCAGTCATGTATTAAAAAATGTGAGGAGCAATTTTAAATACAAATCTGACACAGAACATTTCTATTAAAGATGTACTGAGAGCAAAAATCAATTAAGCTAAAATGAAAAAGTTGCGAATGCTTAAAGTACAAATCTTAATAATCTATTATTTTCTGGAACTGAATATTACTTTACTACAATCAGTCAATGAATAATTGTTATTGAGTATTATTTTTATAATTATGGCATAATATAATATTAAAAAACAAAAATATTAATGTTTATTAATTTTTAATTTGAATTGAATCTCTTTAAATTGAATTGAATTTCCTTCCTCCATAATCAGTATTGCTATTTGGTATCCACTCATTAAAAACAATGATGGTTTAATTAAATAACATTTAATTATGATATAATCTAATGTTTTAACATTTCTTTATTTTTAATCCACTTTGCCTTATTGACTTCAAAATGATTTTAGTTTTTTTCTGATCAGCAAAATACAAACATCTGCATTTTGCTGGGCATTAAACTTGGTTGCATTATGACATAAAAATGAATTCCTTCTTCTTAATTCTGTCAACACTAATATTGTTTTTAAAAATCTAATTACTTATGATATTATAAATCAACCATTCATTCTAAAAATTTGGAAACAATTGTGAAAAGATGTAAAAGGAAAATATAGATATACTTCAATTATAATAAATTGGACACCTCTGTAATTATTAAACTAAGGCATCCTATCTTAAAATATATAAAATGGAATTTTGATGTAATTGCGTCATCATTTTTTGCTAATTTGAAATATTCCATAATATTTACATATTATTTAAGGGCTTATTCTTTTCTTTTTTATATTAGAACAAGAACAAGAGGTAAGGTTGCTGTTGATGATTTTGACAAGAGAGTTATTCGAGATACAATCCAGCATTTTTATTCAGTAGAAAAAGTTGTTCCATCAATAGACAAACTTCTACCTGTTCTGCGAGAAAAGATTAATTGGAAATGGGGGAAAAGCTCTCTTAGAAAAACATTGCACAGCATGGGTTTTTTTTGGAGAAGAGTTCAAAATAAGAGAACTTTGCTTCTGGAGAGAGCTGATATTGTGGATTGGCGAACTCGTTTCATTGTACAAATGAAACATTTCCGAGAGAATGGGAGAGAAATTTTTTACCTAGATGAATCATGGATCGACAGCAATCTTACTGTGAGAAAATGCTGGCAAAGGAAAGACGTTATTGGTGTCACTGATTGGGGAAGTACATCTAAAAGATTTATTGTTGCCAGTATAGGTTCCAAAAATGGATTCATTGAGGAGGCTCAATTAATATTTAAAGCCAAATCAACAACAGGGGATTATCATGGTCAGATGAACTCAGAAAATTTTGAAAGATGGTTTTGTACAAAAATACTTGACAATCTGCCTCCTGAATCAGTAATAGTGCTGGACAATGCATCGTATCACAGCAGACAGGTAGACAAAACCCCATGCAGATATGACACCAAAATAACCATGGTTCAATGGTTAGAAAATAAGGGCATTTCATGTGATATGTCCATGAGAAAAGAAGCACTATTTAAAAAAATTAAGGAAAATAAGCCTGCTCATAAGACATATGTTGTAGATGAAATTGCAGCAAAAAAAGGCCACACAGTAATTCGTCTGCCCCCATATCATTGTGATTTGAACCCCATAGAACTTGCATGGGCTAAAATCAAAAGATATGTCAGAGAGCAGAACATTTCAGGAGATATGTCGGCAGAAAATTTGCTTAAGCTAACTAAATCAGCTTTTGCACAAGTATCACCATCAGACTGGGAAGGTTATTGTAGACATGTGCAAAACCTTGAGGTGGAATATTGGACCAATGATGGCATTTTAGAAATGTCGATTGATGACATTATTATTAACACCTCCTCACGGTCCAGTGATGAGAGTGAAGATTTGCATTCATCAGAAAACTCTGATTCTGATTAATTTGACCATTACCCGATTACGACACCAAACCCGGACTTGACATTAAAAACCTCGATTATGACTAACTTGCTCTCAAAAGGTAGGGTGGTTGGGAGGGCAAGTGGGGAACTCGATGTGTAGACACCTCCACGTGGTGAGTTCTGGGTAATTTCGACAAAAATACTTGTCAAAATTAGCGAAGATCTACACTATCTGACTGCTTAAATACATTTTCATTCATCTAGTGTCCCTGCTGTTGCTTTCCCAGGGCGATGACCTCGCCGCACAAGATGCAGGTTTGACTTTCATTTCACAGACGTTGGCATTACTTAAAATACTCTAGTGGCCGACTTCGTAACTAATATCCCCACTCCTCCCAAAATCGTCAATCCATCGGTCAAGAAAAGTTGCGCGAATATTACTTGTGCAATGAAGCTCAAATTATTAAAACTGATCCATGATACTGTCACATGCTGGTGAAATACAGATGCATGCCAGAAAGCAGTAAATTATTTTACATCAATTGCATTACATTACAGTATTTATAACATTCTTCACGCACCTGAGTTTCCAACATTTTACAACAATCAAGACAACGCGCTCAACACTAATATCAGCTTACGAATATGTATTGTCAGACACTAATCGTGCATTGCAAGTTCTTTGATACCGGTCTCAGCTGTTCGTGGAAGTGCCCTGGATGTGCCCTTTGGCGGATTCGGCATACTCTGCATTGAATTCCCGGCTTTTCTTTAGCAGCTGATAGCCGTCAGACAGAAGAAAGACGAACTCACAAATGAGATGAAAATCTTTAGGTTTGTCAGCGTGTGTGCTTCATTGTTTACATTTGTGACATTAGTGACAAGATTTGGGGCCCATGTAATTGAAATAACGAAATGAAGCCAGTGACGGTAAAATATTTGGAATGCATTTGATTAATTAACGTTCTGATGCTTTTTCCAGAACCTGTCTTAAGTAGTGAACTTAATATTTGTTGTTAGGCTTTGTGTTTTGGAGTTATCAAGACCCTATCCTGATTTGGATTGTAACAAAAATTTACCTCACAACACCTTCACGTCAAAATTGAAATCAAAATTCCTAAATGGCGTCAGGTAAAAGTTTCTGATAAACTAAGTAAATTAATACTTCAGTTGTTGCAATATATTTCAATTGGATTCTTCAGCATTATCTTAATGGAAGCATTTTCAGTGTATGGAAGTTTTCATTCTAAATTGAAGGTTTCTATCTAAATAAACGTTTTAAAACGTCAAAATTTTTTTTTACAGAATTATTATTCATGTAATTCTCTTCATGGAAATTTTTTTCTAGTAAATTTTAACTATTTGTTTTAAAAAGGAATTCCACAGTTCCAACATAAAGATTTTTCTGTGTGCATGGTTTGTGCAAAGTTTGTATTATTAATGCTCCAATGTGTTGATGAATACAATTTATCCTGTAGACCCTTTATTTGATGGTTGCAGTGCGTTATTTTGAAGTTTGCCCAATGTGCATAATTTATTATTTCTTTGAAGTCAATTTTTGTGTTATTCAGCAAGAAGAAAAATGGAATTTGAAAGTCCAGATGTGGAAAAGGATTTCCCAGGATTATATGCATCCGAATCTGGCAGAAAGAGTAATGAAAGTGACTGTATGTATTAAATTAGACAACTTTAAATGAAAAAAAGTATTCAAAATTATTTAGTATAAGTCAGGGTAATCAGCTATTTAGCTAGACAAGTTGATCTCAATTTTTGTTGAGACATTATTACTTGATCTAACACTCTTATTGTAGTAGTTTTTGGCTTATGGAGATACAATTAAACAGTTTTCAGATGCAAGAAATATTTTTTGTGTGATGGTAATATTCTGACCAAAAGGTATTTCTCATAAGATTTTATTATTTACTATATGCTGTAATATTTCTATACTGGCTGGTGACATTGTCATTGTTGTACCTTGTGCTTGATAAAATTAATATTTTTAACAGTGCTTAGCACATTTCTGAGGCCCTGAGCCCCGTTGAGAAGTATGTGAATTAATTAAAAAGATTCATTGTATAAGGCAGGAGGTGTAACTATGATCTAATGTCATAAGCCTTAGTGATAATGTTTTTGATCCAGATATGAAAGAAAAATCAAAGTATAACTTGATGACGTTTTACTTTTTTCTATTATGTTTTTGAAAACGGCTTAGTATGCTTGTAAGAAAATTTATAGTTCAACAGCTATCAACAATTTCTGGATAAAAATATTACTTAAAATATTCTAATGTTCTTTCCTTAACAATTTATTATAGATAATCAAATTGAAATGGAGATTTTTTTCTGACAATAATCAGATTGATCAAAAATAATATAAGAACACTGCAAACATCAGGATAGTTGTAGATAAAACAAAATAAAAAGTGGTTTATGTTATCTTTATGAGGTTGAAATTGGCACATTTTTATAAAAGTCTTAAATTTTGAAGATTTCTATATTTTACTCATTTTCATGTGTGAAGAAAGTAGCGGTATATTCATTTGGTTTTAAAAGATTAGTGTCATGATTCACATTTGTTATAGCAGACTCATAGTACACAGTAATTTTAAATTTATAGCTCTAGAACTTTAATATGATTAAATATATCAAAGAATATAAATGACATCATTAGGGTCCATATAGTTATATATTAACATGTTTTTTTTAAATAATCAAGTCAAGACTAATTGATGAAACATTAACTTACATATTATAAAGTACTTAAATGTTAATTGTCTTTACAGAATGCATTTCCGAATATTTTCAATTTAATGCCTCTCTTTTTTAATTTTATTATTATTATTATTTTAAATTTATTTAATGCCAAGTGATTTTAACATGACAGGCCCTGAAAAACAATTGTTGCTAGGACATCACCAGATTGTAACTGCAACCTTCACACTTAAGTATTGCAGGTCGCATATAACAATAAATGTGACTAGTCTTTCAATCAATGCACCTGGTTTGGATAACAAAAAGGCATAGTGCAAGTGCAATCAATAGTATCTGATGGTTCTTGCTTTCTGCAGAATAAGATACGACAGAGAAGAGGTTATCTAAAAGAGAAAGTTAGTGGGCAAATATGGTGTGAAGCACATTATACCTTGCCCTTTTCTCCAGTCTATCTTCATCCCAATACCCTTTTCTACAATTAGCATAAACTACCTTACCTCAAGACAGATATACTGTTTATTTTCTTCCTGAAATGCCTCTTCTTCCTCATTCAACAATAATGAATTGAGAGAATAGAATTGATTCTCTAGGTTATTATAGGCAAAATTTTTCTTTTGTAATTTTTCGGTATATACCAAGTAAAGATGTTGAGTCTTTAGATACAACTTCAGCCATTTGATCTTGGAATTGTTTAGTTGCTGAACTAGAAACTGTTTGTGGATCAGTTGTAAATTGCGAAAATTTAGCTCCTTTACATTTTTAAAAATCGGGTCTAATGAAGTAATCAGAAACTATGAATAATTGTGTTAAAATTTATTTTGAACTTACTGGTTTAACTTCGTACCTACAGAAAATTGTTATAATAAAATGAAATGATTGTTCTGACTACTTGATATTACCAATTTTTTGCCTTTTAGTATGTCTGTATGTTATAATGAGTATTTTATTAATTTTTACTGTATTGTTATCCAGGCCTTAGTGATAATGTTTTTGATCCAGGTATGAAAGAAAGAATTCTGTTACATGAAATATTTTGGAATCCAGAAACTTGGTCAAAATATTTCTTATCATTGAATTTATATTTTTGTACCAAGGCCTAACTGCCAAGTGGCTGTGTTTCACCATACTTGAGATCTCTATATGATGATAATATTTTGAGAAAGAGTACATTCTTTCTTCTATGCTTAAACCTTGGCAAAAGAGAACTGTAATCGTATCGTCTCATATTCTTGTAATTTAATAAGGCTGGTATGATTGAAATCAAATTATTATTTTTAAAAAAATCAATGTTTTATATTTATATATATAATATTTTATTCCCAATAATTTAAATATTTGTAAAATAAAAATTACTCAGATAAACAGACTTAAATCAATTTTTAGGAAATAAAATAGAATTTCATATACAATTAAGTGAACTAACCTATGAAATGAAGAACAATAAACAATTTGTAGTCATAATAGTAATAGTAGTAGTAGTATAGCAAGTTATATTACACCCTAGGGTGTCTCTCACATCCCAGCCTCCACATCTTTCTATCAGTGTAGTCTTCATTACTTCTCTCTTCTCCATTGCCTCATCCACTCCCTCTCCCCATGTAAGTCTAGGTCTTCCTCTTTGTCAACGGGGTAGCTGATTGCCATTTCCACAATATTTTCGGCCACCGCTCTTCGTTCATTCTTTGCATACCATTTTAGTCTTTTCACTACTATGTTATCAATTATATTAAAACTCACTTCCGCTTTACGTTTAATTTCTTCATTCTAACTTTATCCATTAATGTCAGACCGCAACTTCGGCGCCAGAAATCCATTTCCATTGCCTTCAATTTCTTTTTGCTCTTTTTTGTGACTTCCCATACCTCAGATCCATAAAGGGCAATATTCTCTACAACAGTCTTATATAATTTTCTTTTTATACTCGTACTTAATTTATCTTTCCATATCAGTGGATGTAATTGTCTTATAGCCATTCTACCTTTTGCATTTGCGTTTATAATATCTTGCGTAACTGTATCCATTTGCGTTTATTTCTGAACCGAGGTATACGAATTTTTAACAGGGTTTTACTTTCGAACCATCAGCAACTACAAACAATTTGTAGTAGTTATATTGTCTTTGATGATCGATTAGTTTTTATTCAGCATTATTGCCTGTAGATAAAAACTAATTTACCAGTAATACCGCCCTAACACATACCGAGCTAGTTTCGAGAGAAATGAGTTAAAAGCTTCAACGGTGACCACAATTCAAGATTTCTTTTAAAATGTTGCTAAAGCCACTTGAAAGTAGATCTCAAAGATGATGAGTATTAATAAAAGTGGAATTTTATGAATAGTAATTTTAAAGAACAAAATTATTGCTTTTAAAACTAATGAAAATAGTAGTTAATCTTACTAGTTTTAATAATATTAAACTCTCTTTATGTCTGTATTGATAAAATTCCATATTAAGTGGGAAGCGTGCTTCCCAATGGCCATAAAACTGTTAATGGGAAAGTGCACAAGTAACTACCATTATATCCCGTATTTTTCGATTTTTATCCTTGATTAAGTAGAATTTAATATTTCATAAACTGTCTAACATTGTTATAAGTTTTGCAATGAATTTAGTTGTTTTCAACAATAAGTGCTTGTTGATTATGGCAGTATTGCCCTCAAAAAAATGTAGAATTTTTTTGAACAAGGACTGCCTTTTTTCTAAATTAAACTAATAAATGGTACTTAATAGCGTGTGTAATAGAAACTTATTCAGTAATGTGCATGCAGAAGTGTTTCAAGAGCACAAAACTATAAGTAACTCAAATTTACAGATTTTGAGGATTGCAACAGTATTGCACCAGTATTGTAATTATATTTTTAAAAAAATATAATTACAATACTTTATTGATAAATTTAAAAACTGATGTTTTAATAAACTTTTCTGTGCTTTTAAAGTGATCAAGGATAAATAACTCATTGTAACTATTTTGGTTTAAAGTCAAAACATTTAAAACAATCGAAAATATGATCATATGTGTATAAATAAATAAATATAAATCAAATCTGATTTAAATTTTAAAAATCAGATTTTTTTTATTTAAAAAAATACATGATTTTTTCCTGCCCTAAATTTAATAAATAATTGTAATTGTGAATGAACTGTACTTAATTTCGTGTTTTAACTTGTGTTGTCATTAATTTTAGTTAGTGATGATGCACATGAAAGGCCATCAAAAAAAGATCTTCTCATCGGAAAGCGCAAAGATAAAAAAGATTCAAAGAAAGATAGAGGATATGCAGCTTTAGAAGGCGAGAGCTCCCCTGAAGAAGATCCAGAAACAAAGTATGAAATAAAAGAATTTGTAATAAACAGACTCTACTTCTTCAATTTATATCATGTTTTCCTCCTTTTCTTAAAAGCAGTCTATTTTGTCTTTTGAGTTTTAACTCATTAAATTTAATATGTTTTACCATTCATTATCTGAGAACAATTATTAGATCTAATTGTAGTCTTGCATTAGATTCAACAAAGAAGAAGAAAGTACCTCTGTACGTAATTATGTTCAACTTTGATGAAATAAATAATAATCAAACATATGAAAACATCTTCCTAGCATAAAATACGTAATTAAAGACGATAATTATAAAAATTTGAAGAAAAATTAAAGCTGTCACTTAATACATTAATAAACTGTAATTGCCAAGAAGAAAATCATAAAGTAGAACTACAATGCCATACTGCTGATCTGATTATCAACATTTTACAGCCCTAATTTTGATGGATGATTTGTTTAATAGAAAATCATTATTTGAGCATAAAAAAATTCTCAATTGTGGAGCAAGATGTGCTCTTTTATACACAGCCACTGTTGTGTAAAGAGACTGTCTTTCAATGTTAAAAAAAAAATTGTAAAAATATCCAAAAAGTACTGTAAAAAACTTGGGGTTCAGATTCAAATTAGTTCCTATATTGCTAAAATGACAACCATCCTCAGACATATAGATGCACGAATATTAGGAATGCTCTTGTAATTTTTTATTTGTATTTTAAGTCCATCTCTGAACAAATGAGTGAATGATTCTGTATTTTTAATTTGTTGAGAATTGTTATGTTGTAGTATCCAGCCAAAATTTCACAAAACGTAATACACTAGTCCTGTTTTATTTCGAAGTTTGATTCAGTTTTAATCATGTCTTGAACTAAATTACTTAAAACCACACCTCGTTATACACAAATCAAAATTTAACTTACAATTTTATTTAGTATCTTCTTCAATGATGTGGAAAAAGAAAATGTAAAGGTATATTTTAAGATAAATTCTAAATAAATATCTATCAATTTGATATCAAACTTATTCAGAATAAATACTCCTCTTTTTAGTCATACTTTTTATTTCTTGTTCATATATTAACTCATAAATTATTTCAGAAGCCCTTCCAAATCAAAAAAATCTAAATCGTTTAAATTCCCAAGCAAGAAAGAGAAACGTGAAAAGTCACGAGAAAAGGACAGTAAAGAAAAAGACAAAGAGATTGAGAAAGACAAGAAGAAGGAAAAGGAAGGGAAAGTGAAATTGAAATTAAAAGAACGAAAGAAGTCCAAACATGGTGAAGAGTGCACTGATGTTACAGGTATAGTTTATTGATCACGAACACGTTATTAGAATTTCTATTAGTCTTCTCAAAAAGTCCATAAATTATTTATTTTGTATAATATAAGGAAATTTTTGCATTTAATTGTAATGGTATTAACAGAAAGTCAGTGGTGTTTGTTTCAGATGAGTTACCTGTTTTTGGAGTTCCTCTTGCCTTAGCTGTGGAAAGGAGTCGTTGTCATGATGGTGTTGATATACCAATTGTGATACGAGATTGCATTGATTATGTCCAAGAAAATGGTATTATTTTACTTTTAATTGGAAGGTCATGGGTGAAATTTATGAAATGGATAGGTGAAATGTAATCATTCTTCTAATGATTTGGTTGTAGGTTTGAACATGGAAGCTATTTATAAATTATCAGGCATTAAATCAAAAGTGCAACATTTGAGACGACTCTACAATCAAAGAGAAGTTGTTCAGTTAGCAGATTTTGAGCCTCCTGTGGTTACAAGTCTTTTGAAGCAATTTTTTCGGTAAGTGTGTAAAATTTCAAAATGTGGAGATGCAAATTCCCAAACACTTTTCAGTCATGTCTATTCAGACTAAAATATATAATGCAAATCCCCTCCTTTTTCCTCTCTATTTTTACCAAGATTATGTTCCCTTATTTGATTTTTCCAAAACAATTTTTTGGCAACAATCAATATGAGGAAAATAAAAATTCACATCCTGGATGGAAAAGAAACAAATTTGCAAAACAAAACTTTGAGAGATTTACTCAAGATTTACTCGGAGAGATTCAAAAAATGATAGATGTTGACATGAAAAAATGACAGAATTTTGAATATGTGTATTCTTACTGAACAGAGATATGTTCTTACTGAAAAACTTCTTAATTATTCTAAACACAGTAGTCTTTAAAATCAAGCTATGTGCCTTACAAGTGTTTTTAGGTAAAAAAATCTTTTCACAAAGAAGAGATAATGTTGGAGAGTTTTATATTTAGAGTAAATAAGTGACTTAATTACAGGAATTTGCTGATGGAGAAAATGTTTTGGGGATCAAATAATGAATGTGTGGCACCATTCTACTTTGTGCTTGACAATTGGACCTTGACAGAGGCAGCATTGGTTGCGTAGGCTTCTGCGGCCGGAGTTTATGTTGCCTAGGCTATCTGGGACAAGCCGCGTCAATGTCATGGTGGCTAGCCACCATGACATTGACGTGGCTCGTACCGGATAGCGTAGACAACAGAGGCAGCATTGCCTCGCCATTGCCTTACTGCCCTTTTTACTCGTGTGTTGCATGATCTTTCATAAGCAATCTAAAGCTAATACTAGATTTCAGTCTGAAAACTATCTTGTAAACTTTTAATAATGTAAAATTTTGATGTTGGGCATCGTAAATACATGGCAGAAATGTTCAGCTAGTTCGATGCTCTGTTCCCTTCGTTTATTCATTCTGCATTAGTAGGAGACGAGAATAGAAACTGGAAAAGCTGCTGCTATTGCATATCACTAGGAAACCACTGTCAGTGTCATCACAGGTCTCTAAAACATCAAGCCCAAAGAAGTTTGGAACAACATAAAAATAAACATTGTAAATTGTTATAGAATGAATTTTGAGGCAAATTATCTTTTATTTTGTTGAAGGGAGTTGCCAGAGCCTGTTCTTACCAATGATTTAATTGCTCGATTTGAGGAAGCTGCAGCCATAAAAGAAGTGGGTGCTAGAGAAACAGAACTGAAAATGCTTGTAGACCAATTACCTACTTGCAATAGACATATACTTGCTTGGTTGATGGTACATCTTGATTGCATTACTGATCATGTGAGTATATCAAATCTCATTTGGGAGGTGACCATCACTCATCAAAGGATGATTTAGGGATCAATGTTTTCTTCATTGTTTTGTCTTTCACTCCATTAAATCTGTGTAATTTGTTCTGATTATCTATTACATTGATGAATTCATTTCAAGATTAAAATAGTGTCTATACTTTTCAGTTTTCCCTCATATGCAGAAACTGCACGTTACTTCCATGAATTAGTGGCAGTAAAATTATTGACCCAATTGTACACGATAAGATAAGACTTGAAAGTTTCAAAATACACATCTTTTTACAGTGAATTAGAATATTCTAAAAGACACAACACACTACAGATAAAAGAAATAATCCTTTCATAAATTAGTTAATAAGGTTAGATCTCGTGCATTGCTATCTGTTAATGGGCCAATTCAAAATTCATGTATTGTGTGTTTCAGGAAAAATACAATAAAATGAATGCACAAAATTTAGCTATCATTCTCAGTCCTGTTCTACAAATGAGTCACAGATTGATTACTGCCATTTTGTGTCACTGTAAATCCCTCTTTCCTGAAGTGAAATTGACCAGGTGAGTTGTCAGATTGACAAGTTATTTTGTTATGGAAGATTGCCGAAAGGAATTTAAACTGCTGGGAAAAAATAATTTCTGGATGTTAATTATAGTCTATTGAAATTAAGATGTTGACCATGAAGTAAATGAAAAGTTTCCATTGCAACATCAATGATTTACTCACTACCAGCATCTTCAATATGCTGTTTTGTGTTATCATTCATAGTAATGTAATATAAATAAATGTTCTTGCTGATTTAATTTAGAAGTGAATTCAGGCAACCATAAATGATTGAATATAGATTTTTTTTCTATTTAAATACACCTTTAATCTAGCAGAGCTATCAAATGGCATTGAATCTCAAGAATAGTTAGGTCAGTGTCTTAACAATCATGTCAGTTCGAATATAATCATCTTGTTTTTACAGATACATTCCACCTTTAAGTGCTGGTAGTCCTTCTCTGCCCGATACCGTTTTTGGTATAACAGATGAATTGAGGAAACAAGAATCACTTTTAAGTCAAATTCATCAAGAGATGAATGCAGGTTATGTTTCAAAACGTAGAGAAGAACAGTTGTGGGAAGTGCAGAGACTCATTACTCAACTCAAAGTAAGTTTTTTTTCATTTCAAAGGCAGCAAAATGACCTGCTGTATCTTTTATAATGCTATTCATCATCAGTATGTAGATATGAGGGAGAAATCTCTGAATATTTACCCTAAATTCATAAGTTAATGCGAAAATAAATTACTGTATTTGACTTAATTGTAAGTGCCAGTTAATTTTAAGACTGTTACAGTGTTACAGGAAATGTCTAGGGAGATGGATTTTTGTTTCTTAAAGGCTAGAACTGGTGTAGTGAAAAATTCTAAAATAAGTTAATTTATCTTCACCAAACACTCTTACACTTTTACTTTTTTCGAATGTGATGTCAAGCTTTTTGATTAAAATTAACTTCCTTTTTTGAAACCATCACAAATAAAATTTTCAAAAAGAAAAAGATCTCTAAATTGAGATGCCCGCCTTTGATGCCAACAGTGGATCAACACAAGTATTATCATGACGGTGAAAAGCTTAAAACAATACATTAAATTATTACGCATTGTTCCCACTCTAAACAAATGAATCATTGTCATGAATGAGCTCTTCATTAAGACAGCAGGTCTTAAAACTTTCAACAAATAGTACACAAGGATATTGGTATCAGATTTTCTTCACTCACGGATGAGCTGGGTTGTTTCTGTATTTTGGCAACCGGGAATCGCTTTTTTTGCAGCCTAAGAAGGGTGCTTGAGAGTAAACCCAACAAGTCACCAGGCGCACCAAGTGAGAAAAAAAAAAGGGTAGTTGAATCAAATATTTTCTCTCTAACTATAATGAGAGCTCTGACTTCTTGGTTATTTTGTACTCTAATTGAAACTTAAGAAATATTTCTCATACAGATTCAAAATCAGAATGAATTTTTTGAGATAAAAAAGTGTACCCTTGAAATAATTCGAATTGGAGAGATTATTAAAACATTGCAACCTAGGAACTACCTCAGTGTTCTGACATTTTCTTGGATAGTTGCAATCAACATCTTATGCCTCTTTGGAAACTTGGACAAATTTTAAAATATACTTTCCAAATGGATTATAGGGGGCCATCGAAGGTTCCAAAAGTGCTAGTATCACTCAGAAACAAGCTGTACTTCCGCAAAATAATAATGGATGCTTCATAAGGGAGAGCGCACCAAGCAGAGAATATCCGTCCGTACCTCCCCTTTTGGACGTGGGATGTTGAGAATTCTCAACCATGGTCCACAGCGTATTAACATTTACTTTCAAGACTAGATTACTCAGAATTGCCAGATCATTGCATTGGGCAATATCAGGAAAAGTTTGACCTCACCTTTTCTGTAATGAAAAATGGAGTTGTCTGCACCTCTTCTGTAAAGTTAGAATATTATGATGTTAGCATTATTGATACTGACGTAAAATTTTAAACCAAATAAACACAATCGCATTAAAATAAATTTCAAGGGCAAGGGGTTGTTCAGTTTGGCAGGTCACGGATTTGAGTTCTGTATATGCATGTTTTTTTCCTGAGTGTTGAGGAGCTACCCCACTCCCAAAAAGCACCCACAAAGTGTCCTATGGGACACAGTGGAGTGCTAGTCATGATCCCTCCTGTGGCTAAATTCTGACTGAAACATAGGGGCCCATGGGCTACTCCTGTAGGAGTTATTTGAAAATTAAAGCCCATGGATCACTTAGGTTGGAGGAACTACGGTTAGTGCATTGGTGTTTATGTCTGGAGGTTAGCCAGTCTCAGCTGGAAGGAGAAAGAGTTGAAGAAGATCCAAATAGATGTAATGCCAACCACCTAAGCAGCAGTTTCTCAATTCCTCAGAGGTAAAGAGAGAACAAGTATATACTTACTATCAAATATATTCATATTTTATTTTCAGCAAATATAAGTATGTTCCTATTTTACACTTTTGCTTCCTACCAAGGTCCCTCTCTCTGGCTGAGACTTAATACTTGAGGTGTAGCCACCACAATACTGACCAGTTTCCGTATGTGACTTCTGAGTGGAGTCTGGATTCCTATATAATTACATGTTTTTGGTCTTTCTAGGTTCAGTCCTCAAAATTGCGAGTTTGGGAAATCAAGGCAATCCTAACGGAATATCCAAATGTTTCATTACATATTTTCATTATACTATTACATATTTTGCAAAACATTTTATTATTCTACCAATTTTCTTGAAATTTACTTTGCAAAAAAAGTATTAAAGGAATTTTCAAAAGATGTTTTTATATAAAAATTCTTAAGTACATTCTTACAGTACATTCTTACATTCTTAAGTACTTCACAATTCTTAAGTACATTTAGAATTGTGTGCTGATGACATGAGGTGCATGTCATCCCTTTGGGTTAACCTCCATCTGCACTGTGTATATGCTACAACAAGTGTATGTGAACACTGAGAATATTCTCTTTAGCCAGAAAATGTATCAATGACATTGTGTTTCGTGATCTACTATCTAATTTCTGAGAGATATTGGTTGATGCAGACGTGTAGCACTACGAAGATAACGCTACAGTGACTGTTTGCAGATCATTGAGTTTTCAAGTTTGTACAATTCTATCTTTGCTCTCAAAAATTCAAATTGACTCCTTAAAAAAATGTAATTCATTGGCAAAGCATTATTTATTTTGAAAATTGGTATAAGCAATATTTTATTAAAATAATTTCTAATTGTGTAAATTTATTTTCATTGTGAATGTTCTATAGATTAGTATGTGTTTTGATATTACGTATCATATCTCCTTTAACGTATTTGTTTCACATTCTTATCATTTTCTTTTCATATTTATGAACATATTTTGTCATTTCCTACTATGTCTTCGTCTTCACTCTTCTCATAAGCCAATATTGGACATATTATTGTTTAGGCATATTATCATCCTGAATTAGGACAAGAGAGACATGTTATATCTAGATGGTGCTGATACTTCAGTCCGTAGATAATTACTTTGTGCACCTCCCTTGCTCACTCAACTTACTTTGGTAGAAGAAGGAATTAAAGATAGGTTTAGGATGGTACGTGATGTTCTAGGAATGCACACCAAGCCACAGTACATAACACCCATGCCTTAGGTGGTACTCAAAATCCACATCACTGACACTGAGCACAAAGCCCTAAGCTCCTGCACCATCTAATTCAGCCAAGAATGGTAGGAAGATGGTTGAAAGGCAATACATGGTGATTAGGGGAGCTCCACCATACTACAGCACACAAGCAAACCTTCATGCCCTTGGCAGGATTGAAAGCTGCAATTCGTTAAGCCAAGGTGCAGCTGCCTTAGCAATCTCAGCTTTTTAGGTTGCCTGCCCAATAAGTAACTAATAGTTAAATAAATTACCATGTTTTTTTAAGAACTATCTGGGGAGCTGTTACTGGAAGTATTGAAATCTCAAACACTCCATAACCACGTTGTTAATATCTCCACCTTTTAGAGTCTTGTGTACTTTTGGTATCTTTTTGAAAATCCAACTATATTTAGAGTTCTGAGCTACAGTTACGACTAATTTTGTAATTAAAATAATTCATCAGAGATGCTTTAACCCACTGAGATCTAAGTATTCTTGCCAGTTTCTTGAGAATTTTTCTACTTCTTGATTGAAATTATGTTCAATCTTCTCATCTCATTATTCTTTTCTTCATGGATTTCTCTTCAGGGCTACTTTGTATCTTTGCTTCCTTTTGTTTTTGTTCTAGAAACCAAGCTCCTCATCTGTGAACTGTTTTCAAGTAAATTATGCTGCCCAATTTTTGTTTCTAGACTCAGAAATGTCATTTTACGCATTCATCAATCATATTTGATCTTAGTTTATCAGTAAATACTGCTTAAATGGGAATCATAGGGAATGTTTTTACTTCTTTTCTTTTTTTTTCCAGAGAAAATTAAGAACAGTACAGAGAGCACAAGAAGCTGTGCAAAATCAAAGAAGTCTGGATGAAGATCGCTGTAGTAATAAAATGTATGATGATGAATTTCATATTGACACCACATTGCAAAAAGCTCGCTTGGGTTCTGAAGATGAAACAATCACATCAGTGGTATGTTCTATCATAGTAATTTTGGAGTTACTTATCTGATTTTTTGTAATAGTTAAATGTTACAGGTTGAATCCAGACAAATTATGCCTCCCAATGATACTGACAGAATAGTAGCTGAAACTCAGCTGTCAATAGAAATACCCTCAGAACCAATGGATAATGTTGAAGCAAATTCTTCTCAAGTAATAGAAGATGTAGTAGATAGTACTGAAATTGAAGAGCAGCATAATTATGTAGATGCAAGTGGCAAGACTGAGAATACGATAGGTAGATATATTTCAATAATTCCTTTATATTAAGAGTGAATGAAAGTCTATTTTGCAAAAGAATTACTTTTATAAATGAATATTTTGTGAAATAAAGAGCGGAACTTTGATTTTTGTACTCTTCAAATTTGTTGCTTTATGCTTCACATGTCACAAAATATTTACCTGCTAGAGAAACCAGTGCTTCTTTTTGCCAACTTTATTTCATTCAGTGTTTGCAACTGTTATAAAGTATGTTTTCATTTAACAGTCGTAACCTTAGTTGAAATCATCTAGTGCAAATGAGTCCTTGTTATGATTTTGTAGGAGGTGCACTAGGAATATCTTTGGAAAATCGTAGAATAGTTTTATATTTCTTATTGATCCTAGAGCATATGGTGCCAAAGTCCATGATTATGACAGATATGTGGAGAGGATAATGTACTCTTTATTTTACCTCCATGACTAAGTTGTTCTTCAAACATTCACTTGTAACTCAGTGATGATCTCTACCAATGACTTGCTTCTGGTTGTATCAGGCAAGCAAATCTAGATGTCCACCTCTTGAAATATTGGGGGGGGGGGGGGGGGGGAATTGTAGGTTTGTTTTGAACTTTCATTTATCTCTGGTAGAAAGCTGTAATATTAGTTAACCAGGTTTAATATGAATATGAGTCGTGCTATAAAAGTAGCAGCAAACTAGTTGGCCAATGGTAGAATCATTTGAAAATGGGAAATTTTTTCTTCAAATTCAATTTGTTCTCTACAATTAGTTTTTTAATATTTTATATTCTTTTGATACTTTAAAAATTACACAAATGTAATTTTTTGAAATACCTTTCATATCATTAAGATTTACATGGCAAATATTTCTTATACATGATTGTATTTGTGAGTACAAATGCTTGAAATGATTTCTTGTGAAATTTGTTTTGCTGTGAAAATGAGCTCAAAATTGGACATTTTTAGAATCACGTAAAATTGTGACTAAAAACGCCAATTTTCTCAAAAATAGCTCTTAAGTTTTCTAATAAAAATTAAAATAGCAGATTCAGTGTTGCAGAGTATGTATGGTAATGTATGTGTAAAATGCATATACATTTGTATTATTAATCTTATCTATTATTATTATTATTATTATTATAAAACTAACACATATACAAATGGTGCAGTCATGCGATTCGGCTTTGTGAAATAGGGGTTTGAGGCAGGTGAGTCTAAATACATCGGCACATAAGGCTGTGGGTTCGAAAATTGCATAAGACATGACTGGCAATTTGTGTTCATGGTGGGGCATTCCAGAACTCTCCTGTTCTGACACCTACACCCTATTCATTCCATAATCCCTTGGCCTAACAGGCTATTGTGTTCACTTTGTGTGTAATTGAGAAAATGGATCCCTACACCTAATGATACTAGTGCCAATAGGTATTGTACCATAGGACCAACAGGTATTGTGAGAAGGTACAGGACCAAGTTACATCTATGTGATTTTCATGGTGCACTTATTGGGAATGTCCCCACAGAAGTGATAGATACTAGAGGCATTGGTATCTTTTAGATAGCAGCTGCAAAGAGATTGGGGAGAAAAGAAAAGGTAGTCCCAACTCTAGAGAATAGGAAACTAAATAGTATGAGAAAGTCTGTGTCATTCAGTAGCACCAGTAATTCCATCAGTGATCATTAACTTATCTAATTTAACTGAAGCGTTGTGATGTTTATTTCACAAAATTTCGCTAGAGGGCTTGTGCGTCAAGGTGAATCGATTTATTGAACTAATTTCCAATGTGTGCAGAAATTGGAAGAAAACTTTGCAGCCCTGACCATGCAAGAGGTGTCTATGGTTTCATTAGATGCCTAGGAACTAGATAAAAATCCAAAAACAAAGAAACAGTTCCACATTTAACTAAAAATGCCAATATTTTTTTGAGTTACTCTACCTCACTTACTGTGCATTCTGATTGCATTCTCATACTTAGGACATCGTGCTTATGACATACCTGATGTCATGTGATAGCAAGGCTTCAAAAGAGAGACCTTTAAATATTTGCTAATTATGTGTTGCATTACGATTCGCTAACTTTTTTTTTTTTAACTTAATAAAGATCTTTTGAACTATAAAAATATGCTCTACTATGTTATTGCAGTATTTGCAAAGACTGTTTTTGTTAAAGTATTTAATTTAGCAAATTTGACAGTGTAATGCTAGAGTATTTTATTTGTTGTTGAGCAGTGTGCATGTTACTTTTTTGAAAAACAGGGGGTTTTGATCAGCAGCAATTTTGCTACTGCAAATCACTAATGTAAATGATAGAAATTACCTTAATATTGTGGATATATTTGCAGTTCAATCAGTTGCTGAGACTGAAGAAGAATTACAAGGTTTATTGCAAGAAGAGACTGTTCTTCAACTAGAACATCGAGAACTCTTAAGTCTTCAGGCAGATTTGCAGGGTCGTTTGCAAGGAGAAAGAGCAGAAATTGAAAGACTTAGACAAGAATTAGCTGCCGCACGTACAAAATACAGTTTCAGGTATTAAGAAAACTTAAGTTTTTAAATGTATTGCTGTATGTAAGAAATATTTTGCCATGAGTTTATAAACTAGCTGAAAAAATTGTCTTGAAATATAGTTCAGTCAGTAAGTACGTTAAATCGCCATACTTTAAATTTAAAAAATATATGCTTACTGTCTTGTGCACCTTGGACACTTAAATTTATATTCAACTAATGTCAATGTCATTTACTTACTGCAATGTCTTGCTTAATCTGGAAATGCCTGCATTGCTAAATGTAATGCCTGAACATGCTGTGTGTGTCTGATACCCCAACTGTTTTAGCCTGTAATGTTTTCTACTACCTAGTTTAAATGAAAAACTGCTTTATAATAAGCAATCATGTGATGCTTAAATTTTACTGAACTATATTCAATTACCATCATTACTTATAATTGCCTACTTAATTACATTCAAATGTCTTGCCTGAAAATGTCAATGCCTGAAAATTTCAACCTATGCAGCAAGGATACATGGCAAGTTCAATTATCTGATGTGTATCAAAATCTCCACCTATTCCCTGAATGATCTTCAGATTTAGTTTCTGGATCACAATATTTATAACTTGCTGGTGTAACCTGGTGTTGTCTGGTCATTTATTTACCCTGCTCAACCCTGTGCTCATGCCTAGCTACAATGTTGCTCCTTGCCCCCTGCCCCCTGTTCTTAGCTGCTCAAAAGGGGTCATGCAAAATTTGAGAGTATTTGCAACAGCAATTGATAATTTTTTATCAAACCATTAACACACTAATACATAATCATCAAAACCAGTAAGGGATGAACTCAATAATTGGCTCCTTTGGGCCAGTCATAACATAGTTGCTACTTTACTCTTTCTCAGTCACCCTCTGTTTTGTTCCTCTTATATGGTAATTGTTACTTTATTTTGTATTACTACATAATATAGAGAAAGGAATGTAATGCTGCAGTGAAAAGTAGCATTTATTTGATAGTAAAACTTGTTTTGTGAGAACCTGATAATGATAAAGTGGATTTTTCTGGCTCCAGTATAAAGAAGAAATACTTTCTCCGGGTCTCCTTAGTGAAAGACGAGCGACTTTCACTCTGAGCCATGAGATGGTAAATAGGATTTGTAGCAAAAAAAATCATTGTAATTAGAATTATTCAAATTTTTATTATAACACTGAAAATAAAAGAAACACTTTCATGGAAGGATACTTTATCTTGCTTGGAAGGATAATTTCCTGCTTGATCAGGATCAGTGACAGGAGAAAAAAAGAAAATAAATAGAGAAAAGAAGAAAAAGTTTAAAATAAGGCAAAATGCAAAATGAAAATCTTCTAAAACATCTCCAGAAGCACAATTAAGCAATTCCTGTTGTTTAAAGGCTCATAATCGTAACAATAAAAAGAAGACATTTTGCCAAACTTCTGAGCAGTACATGCTAGGTACAATTTCTATAATCTTATAGAGGCCTTCATTAAGGTCTTCATTTGATTTTCTCTGAGGATTCCATTATTGTAAACTCTCAAACTCGTTACTAGAAATCAACTGAACTGTGCTGAACACCATGTCACATTATTTGTGATGCCTGCCTTATTTCAGCCACTGTTGGTAGTTGAGACATTTCCACAGCATTGTCATAATTTTCTTCTTCACACACACCTGCAGGCACTTGCAAATCTGTAAAGTCTATTTTACGTATGACATCTTCTGTCTGTCTAGCAGATGTAGTGATGTTTTCATCCACATTCCCGAAATTCGTTTTCTATCATTTCCAGAAGTTGAGCACACATAGTGTGATGTTTTTCATGGAATAACCCCAGGCTGAAAACAGTTCTGATTTGCTTTTGGCAACACTTCATACCATAGAAAACCTAATTGTGTAGGGCATCAAGAACTTCCATCGTCTTACCAAGATTATTCACATTCATTCCTTGTGTGTGTTCCATGTTCTGAAGAATTTGTGCATGCTTTTCAAGGTGATAATATGCTTATGAAGTTCAAATGATTCCCTGGTCATATGGCTATAATATCATAATCGTATTAGGCGGTGGGAAAACAGCTTTCTTTAATTCACAATTCATAGTGTGTGCACAGTTGTAAACCAAGAAAACTCCTTTTTGAAACATCCTATTATCCCACTTCAATACCCATTCTCAAAATATAGAACTGCATCTTATCCATTGTAGTTTGCATTATGATCAACTGGAAAACTTTTGACATCTTCAAAGCATTGTGGGTTCTTATATTTGCCAATCACCAACAATCTTTCTTTTTACCAGAGAGATTTGTACAGGATAAAACATTTAGGTGTTCCATACTTGTTCTACAGCCTTAGAATTTTTGTTCTTAAACCAGAACATGTTGAGAGGTAGAGCAAGGTAATACAGTCTTTTCATCTGGATTGTACACACAGTTGGGAGAAAAGAGGTAATTATTGGCCACTTCTCTTCCAACCATCACTTTGTAGTGATTGGATCAGCATCATTCTTTTCACTGTGCATTCATTTGTAGACAACATTTTCCCTTTTTCCCAAAGATGAAACCATCCTTTTTCTATGAATTCTTCCTTTACCAATTTTCTTAGCAAGCTCCTCTACTTTTTTATGCATCAGGAGGCTATCAATAAGAAAATTCTCTTCACAAACATTAGTGAACCATATACTTGAGCAGATACAGCGTTAAAATCTTTCCTAACATGATTTATCTTATGCTAAGTTCTTGATCTTTGAAGTGTTGACATGTTTTAGGCAAACTGTCATAATGTTCAATAATAATAATCAATACTTTCTTGGTAATTGACAAGTCTTTACGTTTAGGCAAAGTTTTTACACTAGTCATCACTGGAGTTTAACTTCACATATGAATGCCTTTACAAACCAAACTTAAATGTTTGAAAGACTATTTGTAAGGAATAGATGGAAAGTTTATAGGAGTGCATAAGCAGCAAATAGTATTTCATGAGTCGCAACCCACAAGGTCTCAAAACTGTGTGAAATTGAAACGTATTTCAAAACAATGTTAATATAAAACAAGTTGTGATCACAGTAAACGTTAGTTTAAATTAGAGTAGCTATATTCAATGACAATAATTTAGAAATTTTAGAATATTGATGTCAGAATCAATCTACTTAATTTTACATCTCTATAAGTTTCAAAATGTTTCAGATTCTGTAAATATAACCTTTCAAATTAATTTATCTTGTGCATCTCTGACTACTATTATGTGTGTACTCTACTGATAAAAGAAATGTGGTGTAATTGGGACCAGGGGTGCCCAGAAAAGGGGCCCCGAATTTTTACCAAAAAAAAACTTTTTACCTGAAAATGAAATTAACTGCTATAAGTCATTTCTATTGCAGAGCAAAATGAATTTTATTCGTGACTTGGGGGAGGAGGTGAACTTGTTTGAAATGAGGGGTTAATCTACCCCAGGCTTTGTTTTCTCTAGGTGCCGTGATAGGAACTGATTCATTTAAAATGTTAAAGTTGCACATTGCAGATAGTATGTTGTCTTCTCAACCTTTAGTTATTTGATAAATGAATAAGTATGATTTCTTTTTAAAGTTTCATCTTTAGTGGGTAGTTCTTTTATTTCTTCTGCCATTTATGTTTAATTATATGGTTATTAAATGTTCACAACTTTGATTTCTACCTTGTAGTGGAGAAGATGATAGTTCAGAAGGGAGCAGTTCACCCTCCCATTCTGAAGGTAGTGATGGAGATGATCCTGAAGTGGCCGCTCGAATTGCAGAATTGCAGAAGGAAAATCTTATTTTGCAGGTTTGTTTAACATGTCATTTAAAATATACACTTGCTATGGTACTGTAATTACAGAAAGTCAATTAGAAAGTAAAAAAAATTATCAGCTTCTGAAAGTTTGCCTCCAAATATTGTCAGTTTATTGAAGGGATATAATTGAGGTAGTATTGAATAATCACAGAGATAATTGATGTCAGACTTGCAAATTATTATGTCTGTACTTTCCATAAAATACTGTAATCTGAGTCAAGTTGCTGTGAGAAATGTTTGAGAAATACAATTGCGTTGTGCCTGTATAAACTCTTCCAGTTTCATTAGGCAATGCACACACATTAATTCTTCTTTTGATGTATTAGAGAATAATACTATAATAATATCTAAACTATAATACTATATCTATACTATAATAATACTATCTTTATAAAACTTTGATTCGTCCTATTTTAGAATACACCTCTGTCATTTGGTCATCTTACACTAATTTATATATCAATCATTTGGAAAAAACACAACATAAATTTCCACACCGCCTAGCTTTCAGAATCGGGACACCAATTCATAGATTCGATCCTAACCTTTCCAAATTCTACAATTTATTGAAATTGGAAAGTCTTCAGGATAGGAGAAAATGCTATTGTATTATTATATTTACTACAATTTAATAAATTATTCTAATATCATTATCAATTATTTTATCCTATAAAAACCTATTCCATTCAACCTATCAAATTTTATCCAAAAAAAAAAAGAAAAGCAGCAGCATTGAGAAAAAACTTCACCATTTGAATGCGGTTTCGATCCAAAAAGATCAACCTGCCTACCCTTCTTTGCTTGTTTTTTTTAATTACAGTCATTTTCTTAATTTTTGATGTAGAAATTGCTTTAATTATACCCATCATAATTACAAATAATTCCATCTACCATATCTTATCATTCTAGCAATCAACAACAACAAAGCCACATCACCAAAACGGCTAGATAAGGCCTTCATCATACCAGCATTATAAGATTTAACATTCTGATAATAAATTACTAAATAATAAGATACTAATCCTAAACCATCCCATCCAAATAAAATTCTAATTAAATTAGGACTAATATTTAAAAATATTATAGATAACACAAACATTAATACTAAAATAATAAAACGAGATAAATTATCATCACCTATTATGTAACTCTCTCTATAATAAATTATTAAAGAAGAAATGTATATAACAAATCTTATAAATAATGACTTATAATCCAAAAGAATTCTTATAACAACATTACAAGAATTAATAGATACAATATTTCAATCCAAAAAAATTACATATTCATTAACATATTATAACATATATACATATAACCATCCCCCAAAAAATATCACTACTGATATAAAAAATAAAACAACATCTTTTATGTGAAGATAATTTTCAATTATATTATTTATTATATATCTTTGATTCCACAAATCAACATTCTTATTAAACTAATATGGCTAAATACCAAAAAAAAATATCTGTGTAAAATTATATTTAAAGGGAATCAAAGCAAAAATAATAATAATAAATATTCACAAAAATAACCATTTATATAACTATATGAACCAGAAGAACTCATTTCATGTTGACTAAGAAAATAAATATAATCTATAAGTAGCCCCAAAAAAGATATCAAAGCAATTAAAAATATTCATTAAATTCCATAATATTACTCTATTAATCAAGCTAATTTCTGCCAATAAATTCAAGGAAGGAGGTGCTGCCTTATTAGATCTAAATAAAAATCATCATAATGTTAATCTAGGCATTAAACATATCAACCTCCCTATTAATAATTAATCTATGACTTCCCAATCGTTCATAAACAATATTAGATAAACAAAATAAACCAGAAGAACATAACCCATGTACAAATATTAAATAACAACCACAAAACCCTCGTGAATTTTAAGTTATTAAACAACTCAAAACAATTCCCATATGAACAACAGATGTATAAGCGATTAATGATTTCAAATCGACCTGACATAAACAAACCAAACTCATTAAAGAGTCTCCTACTAGATTAATACCAATCCAAATAAAATTACATTTCAAACATCAAAATACTATAATTCTAAAAACACACATTAACCTATAACCACCCAGTTTTAATAACACCTACCAATACCATAGAACCAGAAATAGAAGCACTAACATGAGCCGTAGGTAATCATAAGTGAACTATAAATATAGGTATTTTTACTAAAAACCCAACAGTTACACCCAAATAAATATAAAAATTATTAATTTCATCATCTGACTAAGTCTGTATGAATGTAAAAGTAGTTCTGTCCCTGGAAGTCCACTTATATCAAGTTTTAACTTAGGAGGGGTTGCAGTTGGTTTAGTGTATAGATAGTCAATTAATTGCCAGGACTTCACTGTTCGAAAATGTTAGTGATACATAGTTAGAATTTGAGCAATTCTTGGACTGATAGCACTTGCTTAGTGCCACTAGTCATTAACACTAATGACTGCGTGTAAAATTGCTTTACTTTGTTATTGGAAGTATTTATATCCTGGTGCACTGAGATGGTTTTTAATGTTTATTGTTTTCCTTTCTACTTAAGCAAAACAAAGCAAATTTGGTTCGAAGAATTGTAGAAGCAAGAGAAGCCTGCCTCCACCTTAGAGTGCAACTTAGTTTACTGCAGCTATCTCAAGAATCCAAGCAGTTGTGAACCAAAGAAGTGGGGTAGAAATAGGCAAAATGCGTTTTTTTAAATGATTATTACTTATCTTAGAATGATTTTCATGTAGCTTCATGTTGACTGTTCAGTTATCAGATATTTGTAACCAGAAATGGGCAAATCTATTTTTGTATTTAGTGTTGAATATTGGAAAATTAGATATAGATTGTGTTTCAAGAAATAAGTATTAAAGTAAAGATAGTTAAATACCCTTGTCTACAAGGGAATTCTATACTTTGTGCATGGTCAGGAAGTTTTTAAAGTTGGTCCAAAATTACAACAATTTATACATTAATGATTTGCATAAACACATTTAAATCTTTATTTACATTTGTGTATTCAAAATAAAAAAAAAAACTGTTGAGGTCAATCAATTTATCCATGCTTTAGAACTAGGACAGATTTCTAACAATCTCATGCCTGTCTCAGCTCTCTAAACAAAAACAGACAACAGTAATTTCCAGTTATTTCAATACTGATGCACATGCCTGATCCCATTTCTGGATGAGATTCAAGTTTAAAATGTTTACTTGATATATGTGTATTATTGTATGTATTTTGTTGTTGGTGTTATTGCAATTGTTGAAGTTAGTGTTATTGAACTGTTTTGTGATCTTTCACTTTTAGAATAGATGTGACATGAACACTTCATGGTGAAGAATCATAGCAAAGTAAGCAAAAAGTGTAAATGTAGAATGCTTAAATAATTAGATTTGGAATTATTGTTTTTTTTAAATAGCTTATACTACTTATTATGGCTTCCCTTGTTATTGTAGAGGGAGTGCTTCCACATGTATTACAAAGACATGATATGATAATCATCTGTATATTCTAAATATCTGCTCTGTCATCTCCTTTTTCGAATTTGTGTTTCTAATGTTTTGGCAGTAATTAATAATTGTTTACTGAGATTTAAAGATAGAGGAAAAAATTTAATTTAATTAAACTTCCTCATGTACAGGGAAATAATTAGACAAGTTAAAAATAAGAAAGAGCAGAGCAATGTGTAGTGAAAAAGATGAAAATGTTTGTAAATTTTTCATAATTTCAAGTATCAGTTATCATGAATCCCTGCTGGTTTGGGACTCAAGAATTTTTTTATTCACAAAACACGAGGAATGCAGTATAATGGTATCCTCTCTTTGTCTCCCTCCTGCCTCCTTCTCATTACTCCTACTCTCTCTCCTTGCCTCCTCTGTCATCTCTCTTATCCCCAGGGGCATAGCTTAGACTGGTGCTACTGATGCACTACACTGAGACTCCTGACATCAGGGACTTTTAAGAAGGTCACTCTCCAATCCTTAATAAAGGGTTCCTGTTGTAAAAGTTTTGAAAGGGTTACATGGAGCAAATATTCCATCACAAAGTTACATATTAATCCTAATTTAACCAGATATTTTATTAAGATTATTTCTCATTATTGCAATTGCATGTCAGAGAACTATTTCAAAAAACAAAGAATGTAGAACTGCCGAATCAGTTGTTGAATGAGGAGGGATTGCACTTGTTGGTCAGCTGAGCAGCTTGACCAACATCTACAACCTGACTAGGGGCCTTATTTGTAAAATAAATTAGCAAAATTTTCATTGGTAAACTACATGATATAAAACTGGCAAGAGAACTGAACAGATACAAGAACAACTTGTCTTTTTTGTTATCCACATGATACAGTACTATAAAATGTTCTACATCATGCTGATTACAGACCAAAATTTATTACAAACTCCTTTTCAGGATAGGGTCCCAAATATGGGAATTTTGATGGCATAAAATGGAGAGAAATGTTTTTGCTGGATATTACATATGTGAGAATATAAATGAGATTTAGAACTCAAGATGTTACTTTGTCAGGACCCCAATTGTACCTTCTCCACAAGGGTCTCCAAAAACCAGCTATATCCCTGCCTCTCCCCATATCCAACCTATTGTTCAGAAGTTTTGTACTTTAAAATTGTATGTGTTGGATCTCTGCAATGGAAAAAAACAACACTTTGGCTTCGGGACCAAAAACCTTTTGAGTTTTTGCAAAACCATGAATTTTAACTGAATACACATGTTGGTTGTACATAAAATCTTTCATTAACTAATCTCAGCAATCTAGGATTATCTATTATCCCCTGTCTCCTTACATCATGTTTTGTTTTTAGTTTTTGCTGCAACTTTGAAATTAATATATTTAAATGAAAGTATATAACTTTTTTCTTTTCTTTCCAATCATCTATTTTAAATCAAAGCTCTGTTATGGCAAACATTCAAAAGGTTTCTTTCTTTCACATATATTTATACCTCATTAAGGAAAGTTAGTTTTTATTTAGCGGTTCCCTGCAAAAAGTGTATACAATAATCTAAGATACCTTCAATGGTTTGTGTTAAATGGTCTAGAATTGTGCAGAAGATCATAGTATTATTTTATACCTTTATTTTCCCTAATTTCGTTTCTTATTGCAAATTGCATTTGTAAATTTGACTGCGAGCTCTTCTCTTTGCATAAATAAATCATAAAATTAATGTTGCATAAATAGTGAAAATTTGTAGTGATAGAATTAGAGAAACATCATTGCTAGAATATAGTATGAAATTATGGTTGCAACTTATTGGTATTTGTTTATTATAGTATTAATTATAACTGATTCACAGTTACTTTTGTTATTATTTTTCCTCTAGTCATAATAAAAATGTGATGTATGAGGCTGTGGAGAGAACTGGATGTAAATATTGAAAAGTCAAACCAATTTTGTGGTTTCAAAGTTGCTTTCTTGGCGATTTGAATTGTATATTTTTATGAAGTAGACAATTATGTGTATGTAATAAAATATAATATGTGGAATACTTGTGAACAATTCCTTAATAAGTTAGTGTTTATTCACTTAATAATGATCCTAAATATGAGCCAATGGAAATTTGATTTTGATAATCAGAAATATCAACTTTTCTATTAGAGAATCTTTCATTATTTTGCTTTTAGTCATCAAAAAAAAATTATTTTTTTTTATTGAACTTATTTCTCTATTATGTACAGTACACAACAGTATTAATCCTACCAGCACCAACCTTTGTTAGGTCACATGGATTTCAGGGAAGACAAATTTTTTCCTACTAAATCTTTGAACAAAATCATAATTTTATTAATAATGTAACTCATACCTTCATAGAAATTACTTCACTATAATAATTCAAATATAAGTTCATTGAGATCATGAAATTATAGTTTAATCACTTACAATGTTTACCAAATTTTTTGATGTTCAAATATTCATGTCTATCCAAATCCTTTGAACACAACCAACACACTGCACTTGAGTTTCAGTATGATTTTAATATACTTAGAAAATTGAGCAATGGGACTCTTTCTGCAATTTTATAAATTCTTAGCAAAAGCTTGATAATTTAGATGGCCAAGATGGGCAAAGGCTTGTCACCAGGAAAAGAAAACAGAGTATATACAATGAAGACAGTGGATGAAATGGTTGTAAACACTGTGTAGCTCTTACAACTGGCATAAGTAAAATTGATTGTGAAGTTAATTGAAAACCTAAAGCAAAGAAATGAAAGGTGGAAAAATTTGCCCCTTTCACCTTCATTCTCCTCCTCCATGGGTTAAGACTATTAGAAGGGAAACAAAGCCAGGCCCAATTTTGTTGGTATTGGAGTATCCAAAGCACGATGAGAGGACTTAAGATGTTTTGGGTTAAATCAGCATCATTATCTTCATGAAGTAGGCTTTAAAGCTGTTCCAATGAGCTCCCACTATCTCCCCATTAGCCATTGATTAATTTCATTACTCTTGTTTCGTAGTACAAATTTACAAAGAAAAATACCAAATAAGGTTTGAAAGCCAAGGCACCACCATACATATTGAAATGAGAGTGAAGTTCAGTTAAAAAAATGTTTTTATTAAGGTTATTAGATATGGCACTCCTAGCTTTGTGTAGCACAGCTCCCAACTTATTCTCTGCTTCAATTGCATCATAAGTAATTACAAAATACAATATGCCCAATTTTTAATATTTATTAATGCATTATGAAATTTTGTTTTTATATTTCTCTGCAGTGAGAATTGTATTATTTTAAAAGGTTGTATTAAAAGGTACATGTGTAAAGAAAGAGACCTTTATTTGCACAGTATCTATTTTCAGAGTTAATTTTGTTATCTTCAAAACAATTTTCTTTAAATTCCAAAATATATTAATATTGAAGTTCTGTTAATTCTTTTTGAGGAACTTCTTTAGCATCTCCACTTGTTTTTATATTTGCAATATTTTAAACAGTTCTAAAAGAGTCACTTTTAATTTGTTTTGAACTGTAGTTAAAAGATTTCATAATATTCAGTATTTTGTTTTTGCCTAAAGGCAAAATGTAAAGATGTACATTTTAAGAAAGGAAGCTATTTTAGTATACGAAACTACTTATTTTCTCCTTCATTTTTCACTTTTACATAATTGCAATAATACAAACTATATTGTTAAAAAGATGATAATGTGAATTTTTTTTAAACTATAATAATTATTATTATTAAATACATTATTTAGTTGCATATTATAATTACGTATAATGGTCTCTTTAACAGTGACATAATATGTTCCTGTTTAGTGACTAATTTAAGGAGTTCAGAGAACAAGGGAATCAAGACACATTACAAAACTTGTGAGAAAAATAGGCATGAAGGTTTTACAGAATATGTCATTGCTGGGAAAGGTTTATAATGTTTGGAAACATTAGAATAATATAAGATACTTTGTGAAATTTATCCTGTATTAAAAAGTTCAGAGTTAAAGCTTTCATGTTATATTTTTAATGTAATATAAAATTATAGGACATGATTCCTTTCTGCTCTGGAATTTTTGTGTGTTTCTCTTGATTCTTATGTTTTAGGTTATACTAAGAGAATAGTAAAAATCATCTTTCTTGTGATCTCAACTTTTTATTTCCATTTTTATACCTATTCACATTAAGAAACTCATATACATTGACAAGTTTCTATCAATCCAATAAAGAAGTCACTTATCTTCTTTTTGTTCATCTTATCAATCTCGAATGAGATGTTGGTGCATCCTGGGTGATAATGTCTGCTGCTCCCTTATCGGTGTGATAAGACTTCGTAATAGATAACATTGATTTACCACTGCTCATTACCTGCATTAGAAGAAATTGTGTGACTACTTTTTAGAATCAATAGCCATCATTCTTGCTTGTAGACATGTATAATCAAGTAAGTATAATATTATTTGATAATATAACTATATTTTAATTCTACTTTATTTCTAACCATTTTTTAATTTCTTTTAGACCCCATATGGAGTACGCCGATCTCGTTCTTTTGATTCTTATGACAACTTGGAACGATGGCAAGCTATTCGTGAACATCGAAAACAGTTCCTCTCTACTCGAGCTAAATTTGACAAGATTCCACCTTCTGAACCACCTCCTCCTCCTCCCAGACGTGAAAGTAAATTTAAAATATTTAACCGATCTCCATCATCTTCTGTTGTGAGTCAGTTAATTCAAAACTTCAATGAAGACACAAAGAAAAAAAGTATTGATAAGAGAAATAATACTTCACTGCTTCAAAAAGAAAATGAACGAGACATGTATTATCAAGAAGAAATTAAAAATGATTCTCTTTCAACAAATGTAATAGGCAGATCAACTATCAATAACTTCTCTGAAGTACATAGATTAACGAGTGACAAAAATGAGTCTAAATTTAGGGCTCTTGAAAGCCCAGGAAGTATTCTGAAGTTAACGCAAAGCTGGGAAAAATACAAAATGGATAATGTATATAATATGAACTCAAGTAATCTGACATCACCTACAGCAATTATTGCTCAAGATGGAAGACCTCTAGATGCAGTTACAGAACCTCCAATGATAAAGAAGACTGTTGACAAACTAGGAAGGCATGCACGAACCAAGTGTCTGGCGAACTCAACCACGAATGAATCCTATCAGAACTTTACTTCAACAACCAACATTTTTTAAAGAGATTCATTTGACTTCATCTTGTCAAACTTCAAAAAATTCAATAATTCAAAATGATTCAAATGTTAATGGTGCATCAGTGCTTACTTTAGACATCATAGATGCAAGAAAAGAATGTATTACGATTCCGTCTTCTTCCATAATACAAACTTCATTACCAAAAAGAAGCACAGAAGCCACTCAAATGAGTCTCAACTGCAGAGAACAAAATGCAATAAAATTATCAAATTTTGCTGATGAAACTTTTTCAAAAAATGATTTACATGAAAAAACACCCATCCCCCATGTGAGAGAAAAACAGAAATTCAATACTAAGGAAGACAGAAGAAATTATTTGGAATCTACTCTAAAAATGTTTGAAAACGGTGCCCAAGAATATGACTACCAAAATAATACAGACTGTGGCTATGAAAATAGTTCCACTGACTTCAGTTCCATAAAACCACGTCGTGTTAGCACTGGAAGCATGCACGAACCAAGTGTCTGGCGAACTCAACCACGAATGAATCCTATCAGAACTTTACTTCAAAAATATTCTGAATTAGAAGTAAGGAAATAATTATGAATAGTAATATTTCAATTTTTTCTGAGTTTCAAAACAAACACAACTGGTTTAAAAATAAATTGTAAAGATGTTGAGGTTTTCTTATATAAATTCTCAGATACATTTGCATTTATAAACTCTAAAAATAAAATGATAACCTAGAAATAAAAATAAGTAATGTGTGACAAATCAGTGTAATATACAAAGGGCAGTATATTATTTAATAACTAATTCCATTACACTGTATTTCAGAACTATGAACTACAATAGCTTCATTTTGCATGCTTTTTTTAAATAAAATTTAGGCACAGCACCTTTTAGATGTCATCTTTATCACTCTCTCAAGTTATGTTATTCTAACCCAACAGCATTATCTAAGTATGTGTAGTGAATATGAAGCCCCTAAGGGATCTAAGTGGCATTTTTTGAAAAAAATATTTTCAAGTACAGGAATGTGATGAGAAAATATTAATATTTTAGATGGTAAAGAGATCCAAATGATGTTTTGGTTGATTCTGCTACCCAGTGCCATTGCACTGGATGCCAACGTTGGAAGTTTATAGTTAAACATTGGAGACTTAGAAGTTCGTTATTACTTGGATCCCTTAATCACCAAATATGACAAATAATTCTGTAGTGGAAGAAGACAGCAGTGTTTTTGAAAAAGCTTTTCTCCACATTCTTATTTCATGCTTTGATCATCAAAATATGTTATCATTGACAAATTCAAAAGCATCTTGTTTGCAACAATTAGGAACATACAGCATCATATTCACAATGTAACCAGTTGCATTGCCCATATGTGTGTGACATGAAAGGCAGGAGATAACATGTCTGTTGAAGTGCATCCAGTCTCCTACCTCTCCAAAAGCCATTCTCCATTCTCAATTCTTTGATTTGTCATTCTGAATATTACTTATTTAGCCATCCCCATTAACTTTTGAGTAGGTTATTATTTAAATCAATACTATGGTTTCTGTTTTATGGGAGTGTGGCGAGTTTAGCGAAAATAAAATGCAACAAAATGATTTACAAGCATTTGCATTTTACGAATCTGATGGACTTTAATTTAATGGTTCTTTTTACACAAGAAAATAAGAAACAACATATGAAATTTGTACCAACACTGAAAATGAAGTGCTACTTTTGGCTCGTGCTGCTTGTGCGTCGGTGAGAGTCTGCATTTTCTCAGCGCGCGCTTGAACACCCCCCCCCCCCCCCCCCATTATATCACAGAAAAACAGTTCGTATTATTATCCGCGCACGTTTTCCTGAGCCCTCGTTTCGGTAGTTGCGAGAGGAGTGGGAGTTATGGTTATTTTGACGAAAGTAATTTTGTATCAAATTTGTAGTTTGTTTTTCGATACAAACTTTTCTATTACCCGGGAGCGAACATGTCTGGTTATTGTCTCGTTGCTATTATTTATTCTTCATTCAACTAATGAGGGCAAAGGAGTGGGAATAGGTTTTCCGGGGCTCAAGAAATCGTGCGCGCTTAACAATTATATGCGTGTTCAATTTTAAAATTTATGATAATTAAAGTCGGAATGGATTGGCTGACTACATCTAACAGTAACATTGGGATCAAGTGTTTATGTGAAGGAAGGACGCACATACTCGTATGTGGAAAATTCATATCGTGGATGACGCACGAGGAACAATCTACTGCACTAATTTAATTGTATTCTAGAATTCACGGTAGATCAGTTTTTAATATTTTCTTCGTAATCTTACAGATTCTATAAAAAAATATTTCCATTTATTGTAGCAAATTACCGAATAACTTGAAATTATGTTTTCTTAAAAATTATTCTAATGTTTTGGTTTAAGATAGAAAAAAGTAATTTTTCGTCAGTGCTACGTAACACTGAACTAACATCCCCTACTCCCAAGTAATGCAGCATAACGCTGCCTCAATCCCAGAGGCGGGATTTCGGATCTTTTATGGGGGAGGGGGGGGGCAAAGAGTCTGTCCGCTTAAGATGGAAAAGTTCCCCTAAACCAAATGGCATATGAGTAGTTACACTATAATTCTAACATAAACATAACATATTTGAAAGATTTCTTGGCCACCATCCACACCCCTCTACACCCAGAAACGTGTTTGTTTTTTTAATTTTATTTTTTTTCCATAACTGAAGGTTATTTTATCGGATAGAAAAATTAGGAAAAATAACAAAATAATGTATACTATCAGAAAAACGATTTTTGATATTTTCTCACAGCCAAATTCAGACGTAAAATTAAAAAAATAACAAAAAATATTTTGTTCTGTCTTATAACCCTGGAATAGGCCTGAAAAAATCTGAATAGTTATTCTTAAAAAGCGAAATGATAATATTTTAGATTTTTAATTGCTGAGCTGTAGTAAAAAAAAATAATAATCATTTTTTATCTTTTTAAATCACATACACTTTGAAAATGGCTTCATCAGTTATTTACATTTATTTGAGTGTTTATTTGTAATTAAAATTGTTCTGTTGTCCAAAAAAAGCAATGAAAGTTTTGTGATAATGGTACCGACATGATGATTAAAACAACAAATTCCCTTTTATAATAACAGAAAAGTGAAATTACGCTAATAACATTGAATATATATTTAGAAAATATTCAGTGGAGAAAACAGGTTTGCTTTTTTTTCCAGTGTACTTGAACATTATTAATAATAATAATAATAATAATAATAATAATAATAATAATAATAATAATAATAATAATAATAATAATTGATAGAGTTGTGGAGGGCTATCGAATGAAACACGCACTTCTAGAAAACACAATAAGGTCTTTTATTGACCGATATGAAACAAATACAATGAAACACGATCAGTGCTTAACGACGCGTGAACAGCAACCGCGGTCGCGGTGGTTAACACAACAGGAAGAAATGGCGGAGCCACTGTCGCTATCTTCTTACGGTGCAGGTCGCATCATCTAGTGGTATCTTCGCTAACACTTCCCCTCGAACTGCAATGTAAGATCCGCTACCAGAACGTGAAAATGTTCCAAACCAAGCATCTTCATACATTTCTTATGGTTTGTGCTAGAGAGACCCTTTGTCAATATGTCTGCGGTCATCCTTTCGGACGGAACGTGCTGAACTTGAACCAATTTTCTTCCAACAGCATCTCGAACAAAGTGGTGTCTCAGCTCTACATGCTTTGTACGAGCAAGGAACACCGGATTCTCAGCCAACAGCTTTGCACCATTGTTGTCGTTCTTTATGATTACCGTAGTCAGATCTACTCCAAAATCCTTCATCAGCTGCTTTATATACAAGGCCTCTTTCGTAGCTTCTGAGAGTGCCATGTATTCGGCCTCGGTAGACGATAAGGCCACTGTTTGCTGCTTCTTGGACTCCCAACTTACGGCCCCCCCACTGACCATAAAAACGTAGCCTGTGTATGATTTACGGTCGACAACACAGTTGCCCCAGTCAGCATCAGTGTACATTTCCGGAGGTCCTCTTGATCGATGATAAACGAGTCCAATATCTCTAGTCCCTTTCAAATAACGAAGCACCCTTTTGGCGGCCTT
This sequence comes from Gryllus longicercus, assembly GCA_038098605.1. Lineage (NCBI taxonomy): Eukaryota > Metazoa > Arthropoda > Insecta > Orthoptera > Gryllidae > Gryllus > Gryllus longicercus. The sequence goes on from JAZDUA010000666.1 coordinate 330,386, forward strand.
CCAATGCGAATCCCCGTGGCACTCGTTGAACTGACTCAAGTGACTCACAGCGTGCGCTATGTCCGGCCTCGTCCCTACAGACAAGTACATCAAAGCCCCTACTAAACTTCTATAAGGAGCATCCGACTGACAATGACTCTCTTCTCTCACGAGTTTGACGGCAGGATCCAAGGGAGTGGAAACAGGGTTGCAATCGATCATATTAAACCTTTCAAGTTGGTCATCGATATATTTTGTCTGACAAACTGCCATGTGGTTCTTGCCTCTGGAGAATTGCAGCCCCAAACAATATCTGAGGTCACCCAGGTCCTTAACATCGAATTTCGTCCCAAGTCGTTTGATGATTTGATCGATTTCGGTATCACTCGAAGACATCACCAAGATATCATCGACGTATACGATCACGTAGCATGTACGATCATCCTGTCCGACGCGATAAACACAAGGATCTGCCTCCGAAGGCGTCGCCCCAAGTGCACGAAGTTCCTCATTTAGCCGTTTATGCCACGCTCGCCCAGCTTGACGTAGTCCGTAGATGGCTTTGTTGAGATGGCATACTGCATCGAACTTACGAAGACGACTCAACATCTTCTCGGCTTCTCTTCTCACGAATTGATTTTCCTTCTCAGTCTCGACGATGAGCTCCAAGATCTCCTTCAAATGGTCAGGCATCTCCATATAGATGTCCTCCCGACGTTCCCATGCTGTTGTGATGTCAAGCTGCCTGATCTTCAAGTCCTTCTCGACAGCAACAGCTACGGCAGCTCGTACCGAACTCAACCTTGCCACAGGGGCAAATGTGTCGTGGAAATCGATCCCAGGAACCTGTGAGAACCCACGTGCCACGACGCGTGCCTTTGGTTTTTCGATGTTTCCTTCAGGTTTATATTTGTTGCGCAGAACGAATCTGCTTCCAATGACCTTCGAATGCTTAGGTCGCCTCACCAACTCCCAAGTGTTATTCTTGATCAGCGACATGACCTCAGACGCCATGGCTTCCTTCCAAGCCATAGAATGCGGACCTGAAACAGCTTTGGTCAAGGAAATCTCGGCCGTGCAAGCGGACTCAATCTCTTCAATCTCGTCTTCGACGTACCCTTTTCGTGGTCTTCCGGGTTTTCCTGTCCGGATAATAGAAGGACGTCCACGTTTTCGACGCTGCACCGGTTCTACATGCTCTTCGATTTCATCTTCATCGTTTTCAGCACGTTCTGGGAATCCTCTGAATCCACCTTCATCCTCAGAATCAACAGGTGTCATGAAAGGGGATTCTGCAGGCGTCTCGAAATCGTCGTTTTCTCTGTTGGGCTGTTCCGAGATATCTTCAGTGTTGATCTCAATATCAACCCACTCCTGGCCATGATGTTCGTTCGACCGATCAGGTTCTTGGGAAGCTGTTTCCGGTACCTTGACGCTGTCTTCCAGAAACTTCACATCTCTGGTCACTTCAACGGTTCGAGAGCTAGGCATCCATACTCTGTATGCCTTGGATTCTTCAGAGTACCCGATGAATATTCCTTCTTGACTTCGTACCTGGAACTTTCCCTTCGTCGGATTTTTGTTCAAGCAAAATACACGACATCCGAACACCTTGAAGTGCTTGAACGATGGTACCTTACCGAGCCAGGCTTCATACGGGGTTCGGCCCTTTAACTTTTTCGTTGGACATCGATTCCGTATGTGATTTGCTGTAGAAATCGCCTCAGCCCAAAACGATTGCTTCAAACCGGACTGGAACATGAGGCAACGGGCCGTTTCCACCAAGGATCTATTTTTCCTTTCCGCTATCCCGTTCTGCTCCGGTGTGTATGAAGTCGTCAATCGGCGCTGAATCCCCTCTGCCTTCAGAAAGTCATCGAATTCTTTATTGACATATTCCCGACCATTGTCGGATTGAATACTCTTAATTTTTACGCCGTGTTGCTTTTCTACGAATGTCTTGAAACTTTTAAACTCTTCGAGAGCTTGTCCCTTCGATTTCAGAAATCTCACCTCTGTCCAACGTGTGTGATCGTCGATAAACGTGATGAAATACGTAGATCCTCCGTTTGACTGGGTGCGCATCGGGCCACAAATGTCGGTGTGAATTAATTCTAATTTGGTCGTGGTTCTGGTCGATTCTTTTGGAAATGGAAGCCTGGTCATCTTCCCCTGAAGACAAACTTCGCAGTTCTTATCTTCAGGCACGTGTTCGAAGTCCATTCCTCGAACTGCTCCGTTTTTCGATGCGCTAAGAAGGTCATGGTAATTGACGTGGCCCATTCGTTGATGCCAAACCTGGGCTGAACTCGATGCCCTAGGAGCTTCTGTCCTCACCAACAGGTTTTACGGAATTGCAGTCCTCCGATGGTTCGCCCTTCACGAAATATAGATTGTCAACTCGATTGGCGATCAGCTTCGTTGCGCCTTCTGTATCTGTTACCATAGCCTTCTCCTTCTCGAAAATTACTCTGTAACCACTGTCCGTGATTTTCGATACCGACAACAAGTTCATCCTAAGTTCTGGTACATGGAGTGCGTTATTCAGGGTCACGTTACATTTTTCATCGTCTTGCCAGGTCACGATTTCAGCAACACCTTTGCCCTTTATGTCGGTCGATGCGTTGTTGGCTAACCTCAATCCGCTAGTTTTTTGTTCCTGAATACTTTTAAAAACATTAACGTCTTTACAAAGGTGCGAAGTGCACCCGCTGTCTAGGCACCAAACATCTCTTGCATTTCCGCTCACAGCTTGACAACTCTCGGTATCTTCTTCGACTGCTAAGAAAGAGAGATTCGACTTCTTTTTACCTCCTGTCTGTTTGTCATTTGGGCAATCTGCGGCTTTGTGACCTTTCTCGTGGCACTTGTAGCATTTGTATTTAAACGACCCTTCCTTTTTATATTCTTCTTTGTCCTTCCAGTTTTCCTTCGGTTTCTTCATCTTCTTCTTGTTGACGTACATAGCCCCTTGCGATGAACTTGAAGTTGCTCCGTTTCTCCTGGCCTCGTACTCTTCGATGATTTTGGTGCGTAGATTTTCAGGCGTAGGCAGTTCATCTCGACTCTCGATAGCGACTCTGAAATTTTCATAGCTTGATGGTAAACTATATAACATCATTATCGCCAATTGATCCGGATTAATATTCACGTCCATATCTGCTAACTTGTCAACTGAATCAAAGAAACCCTGAAGGTGCTCACGAACATCTGCCCCCTCACTCATTTTGTGTAAAGTGAGACTTTTGAGTAGGGTTGCCTTTCGCGCAGGCCCTTTAGATTGAAATGTATTTTCTAATTTTAGCCATAACTCACGTGATGTCGTGCAGTTCTTTACCAAATTCAGTTGACTTGCGCTAATTGACAGGATCAGGTCTGATAAAGCCTTTTCATCCTTTGTTTTCCACTCTCTAATGGCGTTAGCGTTGTCGTTTCCCGGTTCTGGTTTCACTGCAACGCCACTCACATAGTCCCACGCATCGTTCTTCACGAGTAACGCCCGCATCTGCAGCTTCCAGGTGTCATAGTTGTCGCGTCCGAGCGCCTCGATGCGAATAACACTGTTCGAACTCATCGTGTCGCAATGTCACTTTCAGGTTTTGTCGCGTTTCGGCAAACAAATTACTAAAGTCCGCGAAAAAACAAATAAAATGTCTGGAGGTGCGTTACCGCGCGATCGCACACTCAGAACAATTCAAACGTCTAGGAAAAACTGTTCAATTCGATCGCGAACGTCACTTCAGTGCGCGCCAAAATTGTTTACATCAATAACAAGTATGGCCGCCGACGCGAAGGAATCGGGTGATTTTCGAATCACGACCGATGTCACGCTTTTGTCAACGAATGACTCAGCTTGTCTGTTCACACAAGTAATGCACCACTTTTGTTCACGCTAGTCGTGCCGTATTCTTGTAATTTGGCACTTGTTGCATACTCAATGCTTGCGACTTGGTCGTTTCTATTTTGCAATCACTATCGAACAAAGAAGTCCTTTTTGTCGTGCAATAGCCCGTTTATACGGCTGGGTTCATAACCTGATAGAGTTGTGGAGGGCTATCGAATGAAACACGCACTTCTAGAAAACACAATAAGGTCTTTTATTGACCGATATGAAACAAATACAATGAAACACGATCAGTGCTTAACGACGCGTGAACAGCAACCGCGGTCGCGGTGGTTAACACAACAGGAAGAAATGGCGGAGCCACTGTCGCTATCTTCTTACGGTGCAGGTCGCACCATCTAGTGGTATCTTCGCTAACAATAATAATAATAATAATATTTATTGAGTCACATATACAATTACAATCGTGTATGACGAGTCAATATGCCTTGGGTGGAGAGAGCGAAGTTATATTACTGTTCAGGAGCAAACAAGGGGCTATCTCAGCATTTGCTCAATGGACCAGGGAAACTGAACAAAACCTGAACGAGATGGGGTCATTGGCCTAGAAATGCAATACTTGTTACAGTAGATTACGATATTATACAGTAGATAAATAATCTGCTAATAATTAACATTAATACTAATTACATTAATAATAATAATTACATTAACAATAATAATTACATTAATAATAATAATTACATTAATAATACATATCAATTATGTTTGCAACTACATCAAAATTAACAATAGTAGTACATTCTATATTTATAACTTGAAATGGTGAGGAGGCAAGTTTTGACCAGTTTTTTTCTTCTTCTATTCTCCTATTTCACAGGATGTGATATGCAATTCTTTTTTCTTTGCTTCAGCTTGAAACAGTTCACATGAAACAGAAAGTCTAATGTGATAAAAAATTCTTATTTATTTATACTTTTTAAGGGAAATGTAATTTGAAAATTCCTTTACACTGTAGAACATGTTGTTAAGCAGGAAAGCTTTCAATTTACTTTTAAATGTATGAATTGTGTTTATGTCTTTGATATCACTGCCTAGTTTGTTGTAAAGTGTAATGCCCTCTATTAGGGTACTTTTTTGATAAAGTGTAGTTTTAGAGTGGGGAACGTGTAGGTTATCCTTTTGACGGGTGTTGTAGTTATGTACATCAGAATTTAAAGTAAAAGTGTCTTTGTTTTCCATGAGAATTCTCCAAGACCACTATTTCAAATATGTACATGCATGGTAGAGGAAGAATCCTTAGTTTATTAAACAAGGGTTTGCAAGACTCCAGCTTATGAGTGCTGGTCATTGTTCGCAGTATTCTTTTTTGGATAATAAATGTGCGAGTGCTTTCAGGGGCATTTCCCCAGAATATTATTCCATATTTTAGGTGTGAGTGCACATTTGCAAAATACATTGTTCGAAGTGTCTCAATGTTGGAGCTTGACCTGAGGGTGTATAGGGCATAGCAAGATTTGCTGAGCTTCTTGTTAAGATTTGAGATGTGAGTGTTCCATTTTAGGTTTTCTTGAATTGTTAGTCCGAGGAAGGTAGTTTCATGAGATATTGTTACAGGGTTATTGTTAATGAGCAAATGCTGAGAGAGTTTTTCTTTAGATTGAGGATTCATGAAATTTAGAGAGACTGTCTTGCTGGTGTTTATGATGAGTTTGTTGTCTTGAAACCATTTTACTAGTGCTTGCAAAGTTTTGTGAGTTTCTTTTTCTAATGATTGTTGTGTTTTTGCTTTGATGATGATGTTTGTGTCATCTGCAAACAAAATTATTTTGTTGTTCCTTAAAGCCAAAGGCATGTCATTTATGTATATAAGGAATAGTATTGGCCCAAGGATGGATCCTTGCGGGACTCCACAATTTATTATTTGAGGACAGGAGTAGTATGAGGAGATTTTGTTTTCTTTAGTGTGTTGGAGGGCAACTATTTGTCTACGGTTTGATAGATATGATTTGATCCATTGGCCTGCAATGCCTCGAATCCCTAGCATTTCTAGTTTTCTTAAAAGTATATGATGGTCAATGATGTCAAAGGCACGACGGTACGCGAAAATTGTCTTTTGGATCATTTGTCCGCCTGCGGTTATTGCTGGGTGGATCGAGTAGCTCAGCAATGCCGTTGCCGGTCCCAAGCCAGGATAAAGGAGGAGGGTTCCCGGGTGAGGCCAGAGACCTGCCCGGGGTAAAAAGGATAGAAATGCTCATAAAACAAAGGATAAGCCTCGGAATACGATTAATAAGACGAACATGGCACGAACAAGGACATCGAAATGGAAAACAGAAAACATACTGAGACTGGGAACATGGAATATTAGATCATGGAACACAAGCTATCATGAAATTCTAATGGAATTAGAAAGACACAACATAGATCTATGCTGTCTTTCAGAAACGAAAAAAGGTAGAGGCATAACACAATTAAATAATTACACACTTATCTATAGTGGAGTACAAAAATTCTCAAGAGCAAAGGAAGGAGCAGCAATCATAATAAACAATAAACATCTCGATAAGATAATAGACTACAAGTACATATCAGAAAGAATTGTTACAATGAAATTAAGATCTAAAACAAAACCCATAAACATAATCTCAGTCTATGCCCCTGAAAATAACAAGCCTACACACGAAAGACAAACGTTCTACGAGAATCTACAAGAAGTTATACACCAGACAAATCCAGAGGAGACAACTATAATAGCAGGCGACTTTAACGCAAGAATTGGAAATGACGTTATCCTTGGCATAAAAAACAGATTCAACGAAACGCACCTAAATGAAATGGAGAACTGCTCATCGAGTTCTGCTTGGATAATGAATTAAGAATAAATATCTTCTTCGATCACAAGGATCAACATAAATACACATGGGAAAATAATAGGGGACACCGAACCATAATAGATTATGTGATAACGAATAGAATGTGTCACCCATCAAATATCTTAGATATAAGAAGCTTAACAAGCGCAGATATTGGAAGTGACCATAATCTGGTGCTAGCCAAATTAAGAACAACACTTAAACGGGAAAAAACAATACCCAGGGATACAATATCAAAAATTGATATCCAATCCCTTCAAGATGGGTCAACACAAAAACTTTATAGAGATCGCTTAGACGAAAGAATCAATAACAACGGAATTAGAGAAGAAGATGATATTGAGACAGCCTGGGAAAAAATAAAAACTAATATACTCAAGTCACCGGAAGAAGCATTAGGAAAAATTAACAGAAAAAGTCAACAGAAACAAAGGCGGAATATACCATGGTATACAGAAGAGGCTAAAGAAACAACTAGGGAGAAACCTCAAGCATTTCTCAAATACAAACAGTCTAAATTATTACAAGACTATGAAGAATACAAACTTATAAGAAATCAAGTAAATACAAAGATCAGGTAAATAAAACAAACTTATTAGGAATCATTTACTGCAAGAATGGAACACGACTTTTACAGCCTGCAAAAACAGATATGGCATTTCATAAGAAATACACGCTCTGAAACAAATGAGTTGATAAGCACAACAAAAATCAGTAACACGGAATGGGTGGAATATTTTAGTAAGCTATTTCACACTAACGAGGCTCCAGTATTGGATATAGCCGACACACTAACACAACACTATGAGATCTCAGAAGAACAGATTATACAAACGATACCCCAATAAAAAAAATAGGAAATCACCCGCAGAGGATAGCATATATAACGAACTATTAAAATAGGGGGGCAATCATTACATAAAGAATTAGTAAAACTGATACAAAACATACATAGGCAGAGTAAAATACCAGAGGAATGGAAAACGAGTATTCTTATCCCCCCTTTTAAAAAAGGGGACAATCTAGACCCAAACAATTATAGGGGAATTAACCTTCTGAACACAACGCTTAAACTAACAACAAAAACTATCACACAAGTAATAGAAAACTTAATAGAATGGAAAGAAGAACAGCAAGGATTCAGAAGAGGAAGATCATGTAATGATGCGATCTTCATTACACGACAAATGGTTGAGAAATCCCTGGAATTCGACAAACCTGCATATATGTGTTTTGTAGACATACAGAAAGCATTTGACAGCGTACGCCTTGTAGATATAGCAATATTATTAAAGAAAGAATATATCCCCTGCAACCTTATTAAACTCATAGCATATATATATATATATATATATATATATATATATATATATATATATACATATATATATATATACATATATATATATATATATATTGTAACACACCCACGCATCTACCAGCGACGTGGGATCGTCGGAAATGCGCGGTAGCGGCCCGGTCTTAGCTCAGTCGGTTCTAATACCCTTACCTATTTAAAAATTAGGTGATGGAAGGAATTGTAAACTAACTTCATGGACATTTGAAGAAAACAATTTGGTTACTGGTAAAAAAGATAACATTTATTCCTGGACAATGCTGTGCCAGGGAAGTTACATTGATGGAAAAGGAAAAAAAATTGAATAATATAAAAAATAAAGATTAAAATTAAAGGAGAACTTACAACTAAAGAAAAGTGGTACAAAAATTATTCTACGGTTACAATTACAAATTTTTCCCTGAGGACCTTTCTGTGCCTTAGCGCGGCACCGCTTTGACAATAGTTTCTAAAGAGCTTATTGCCCCTGTTTACGTTGCCTGTGGCTCTCCGTGGGAGATGCGTTCAATAGGCCCGGGTGGGCGCGGCGAAGCTTGTGGGCGGCTGGGATGGCCTTCTCTGGAATGCGGTCGGGCGCGCGCCCTCACCAACGGCGGTTGGCGGCGGCCGGCGGCGTATGGCGGCGTCTGGCGGCGTCTGATGGCGTCTGGCGGTGGTCAGTGACGTCAGCGAAAGGACGTCTGGAAGCTGCTTCAGCGGAGCTTGTAGATAGCCGGAGTATATCGCCCCCGATCGCAGGTGCGGAGCACACAACAATGTCTCCCTCTGCGTATGCGATCCCTCTCGAATACAAATTTTAGTAATTGCGAAATCCTGCAGCGAATACGCAGTGACAAAGGATTCGCCAATTCCCGTATAAGTGCTTTTGCACTTCCCCTCGAAAAGAAACTTCGATTAAATGCTTGTTCCCGGAGGTGCACACCACCTCTCTCTAAAAATTCCTCTCCCTAAGTCCCCCCTAGAGGTGCGTTTACCTCTCCCCGTGACTAGCTCCCGCCCTAGCAGTCGGAGAAGTGTCGGTTTGTCTCTTCCTCAGTACAAAGTTAACTTCCATCCCCCCACCCTTTCTCCTCGTATATTCGAGTTCCCTATGACGATCGCGTCGCTATTGGCCAAAGGTGATGGCGTCTTACACAAATGCTGGCCAATAAGCTCCAGCTGATTCTGGAAATTTTCCATCCTCTGTTTCTGTCGCCGCGTGTGTCTTCCTCTATCGTCTGGAAAGTAGGCCACGTCTCTGAAGGGGCTTCCCGGCTATTGAATTAATATCTTGTGCTTCCCCGATCACGGTGACAAGCGTTTCGAAAACGTTCAGGACGGAGACGCAGCAGAGCGCCTAACAACTCACCCTTTCTTCGGCCATCGGGGTGCCATAAACTGCCGAAGTGGGTCAGGGGGCTCGTGGCTGTTGCAAGAAGGGGGTGTGTGCGCGTGACGCCTTAGGTCCTTTCTCAGTAAATATTCTTCCTTAAATCTACGTTATTCTATTTAATTTATTCAGATAATTCTGTACCGCTACAATATATATATATATATATATATATATATATATATATATATATATATATATATATATATATATATATATATATATGCACACCAGAATGAAAATAAAACATAACGAACAAATATCCCAAGCCATAACAACAGGTTAAGGAATAAGACAAGGAGACTCCCACAGCCCAATACTCATCAACCTGGTAATGAAACACATCCTAAACAATCTTTCGAACAAAAAAGGATATTACTTTGGCTCTTATAACATAAACTCAATCTGTTATGCAGACGATACAGTCTTAATTACCGAAAGCAAAGATGATTTACAACGCCTCCTGTTTCAATTCTACAAGACATGCAAGTCATTCAACATGAGGATATCCACACAAAAAACTAAATGCATAACAATCTCGAAAGAGCCATTGAGTTGCAAACTAGCTATAAACGAATACCTAATAGAGCAAGTGATGGAAATACAATATCTTGGCATCACAATAACTAGCGATGGCAGACCTATAAAAGAGGCTAAGGAACAAAGCATTAAAGCAAATAGAATAGAAGGCTGTCTCAACCACTCGATATGGTATAATCAATATCTAAGAAAAAGACACTAAAATTACAATATATAAGGCAGTAATTAGACCAGTATTGTCATATGCAGCTGAAACCAGAGCAGTCTCAAAAAAAAATATGCCAAATGATGGAAGTGACGGAAATGCGGGTGCTGAGAAAAATTACAAATAAAAGGGGTAAATAATCTAATATTAATATAAGACAGACTTGCCAAATAGATATAATCTCAGACTGGGTTCGAGAAAGAAGAAAGAAATGGAACGAACATATAGACAGAATGGAAGAAGATAGTTCTCTCCTCTCCTCTCTCTCCCCTCTCCCTCCTCTCTTCTCTCTCCTCTATCCCCTCTCTCCTCCCTCTTCTCTCTTTTCTCTTCTCTCTCCTCTCCCTCTCTCCCCTCCCTCTTCCCTCTTTTCTCTTTTCTCTCTTTTCTCTTCTCTCTTCTCTCTTCTCTCTTCTCTCTTCTCTCTTCTCTCTCCTCTCTCCTCTTTCCTCTCTCCTCTCCCCTCTCTCCTCTCTCCTCTCTCCTCTCCTCTCTCTTCTCTCCTCTCTCCTCTCTCCTCTCTCTTCTCTCTTCTCTCTTCTCTCCTCTCTCCTCTCTCTTCTCTCTTCTCTCTTATCTCTTCTCTCTTCTCTCTCCTCTCTCCTCTCTCCTCTCTCTCCTCTCTCCTCTCTCTTCTCTCTCCTCTCTTCTCTCCTCTCTCTTCTCTCTTCTCTCTTCTCTCTTCTCTCTTCTCTTCTCTTCTCTTCTCTTCTCTTCTCTTCTCTTCTCTTCTCTTCTCTTCTCTTCTCTTCTCCTCTCTTCTCTTAGTGAAACATTCTGTGATATAAAAACTTTTCAGAATGGCATTTCAGGAACGTTTTATAAAAATTTCATTAACATTTTCGATGAAAATTAGCATATAGGTCCAAGTTTGTCTCTTCTATTGCAATTTTACCATTAAGGGACCGGAGAAATCGAGAAAATGTGAAAAAGTCAACTTTAGGCAGTAATTAAGGGTGGCTGCTGAAAAGAGGGTGGGGCAAAACCGGAAAGCTAGCCCAGATTAAAGAGAATAGTAAATTGACTTGTACAAGGATGTCTTTGCCATTTTGTAGCACCACTCGTTTTAAAATTAATGTAGTAACATCCACCTCTTAGCTTCGTCTACAGTAGTGGTATAATACATTCATAATACTCCGTAGTGGTGATATGTGGCAATGGCAATAGCAATAGCGATAGCAGTGGCAGTATGCCGTGTGCAGGCCGTGCGGATGCCATCACCGTGCGGCGATCCGCGATGGTGATCGAGAATGTTAGATGATGGCGATGTGACACAATGCGGAACGAACTAAGTGATATTTATAGTTTAAAAGGTTTTCGGCTTGTGACAGATAATTTCATTATAATAGGATTGACTGACTAGCAAATTCACAAATTTAATGTTTTGATTCGACATCTGGAATTGAACTTGCTGCAAGTGCGACTGCCACTGCTCGCAACTTTACTTTTTAAATATATTTGATAATTTGCGTTCAATATGACAAGTTACAAATAATACCGAATATGTTTTTATTGTTTTTCCTATGTTAAACACTCTCCTTCATGAAGTTCTAATACTTGTTGAGGCATGGAAGTGGCAGAACAACCTTGTTTTGTGCATCCTCAGAAGCTTTTTTCGAATACAAAATCTGAAAGCCTTACTAATCATATCCAAAATGAACAGGTGAGTGTTAAATTGTTCTTCAAGTAATACCGTGAAATGTTCAACTTAATGGCTAACAATGCATGTATTTTTGTTAGGAGATAGGCAAGAGTCCTTCAGAGGAGAGCACTCACTCTCCTCTTGATATTTGCAAGGATGGAGGTTCTGCATTGGAAAATGGTGAGATAATATCCAAAAGACTTTGTATTATGAATGGAAGTGACAAAATTAGTGTTTCTCCTGTTGTTGAAAATGGGCATGCGGATGCTGCAAATGAAGCACTTATTGTAAGAACACATCCTCTTGAACCTATTAGCTCTACCACAGACAGTCTGAGTCAGAGTGAACAAAGTATTGATTTTGATCTCATAAAAGAAACCGGTTCAACAAAAAAGAGTAAAGCAAAGAAGCGAGTTAATATCTGCACTGACCGGGAAACTTTAGAAGAAGATGGTCTTCATAATGTGGAAACTATAGCTTTGAGAAGAGGTTCGGAAACATCCGATTCTGTTGCTATGAGCAGTAGCACTGATGGATGTCTGACGATGACTGGAACTATTAAGCGTGGAAAGAAGGCAGGTCAGAGTGTAGATGTTAGATTGAATATGTCTCGAGAAGAACTTGAAGTATTAGAGGCTGCTATTGCTGCCAAAAAGGGTAATTCTTCAACAACTGTTTCACAATTTATTTGTGGGCCACAAAAAGGACCACACATTATAGTATTGACTACATTGTTTTTCCCATTTGCTGTTATTATTTCAAGTATTTATTCTTTTTATGTTGGTACTATTACATGGTACAACATTTTTACATATTATACTGAGGAGAAACCTGTATTCTGTCGTATTATTGTTTCACCATTTTTGATACTACTGTATCCATTTGTTATTTTGATACTCACCATTGGTCTGGGATTGTATGCAGGACTTGTGCAAATTTCATGGTTTTTCGAAAGTTGGTACAAAGAAATGACAGATCTTGAAAAGGGCTTCTATGGTTGGTTATGTGCTGCACTTAAGCATGAAGATTGTTCTCCATATGAAGTTGTTGTACTTACTGAAATACAGGGACCAGGTGACGCAGGGAGAACAGTAAGATCTTCATCTGAAGATTCCACCACATAGGCATTTTGATGTCTTAATTTATTGTATTTTCTGTTGTTCACTTTCAGTGAGATTATAAAATGATTCATAGAATAGAACCACTCTATTAGATTTTTAAGGTGATCCTGTATTTATTATTTCATATACTGAAGATGATATGCTGATTTCTATGAAATCTTTCGTATCCTTTTTTTTTTACTTACGCACTATGTGCATTTGTTCATTTGTGATCTGAGGTAATAATGTGATTTATTGTAAGGATTTGTGTACTACAAGTTTATTCCTCTAATTATTTATAATGAGTACTCAGTCATTCCAGTACACTCTTCCTTGAAGTGAAGCTGTGATTGTTACGTAGCGGTAAGTGTTAGTTTTCCCTTCACTATTATTATGCTTATTTTTATTATTGAGTGACTGTAAATTATTGATAATTTTACTACTTTATAGAATCTGTATTATGTGCTTGGATCACTGAGAAAGTATGTTAACAAATTTTTATTTCAATTGTGCCAGGTATAATATTACTAATGTGATTACTAGAGTCCGGAAAAATATGTAGTATGAAATCGCAAAATATGTTCATAAATGTGTAATGGAAATGATCAGAATACATATGTAGCAAATATGGTTAAAAATAGAAAATAATATGAAAATACACTGTTATGTATAGAACATTTACAAACAAACAAATTTACAGTTTCAAATTACAGTCATAAAATATTTATTAAACCAATTTTACAATATTGCTTGGCCTAATGGATTAAATTTTTAAGAGTACATTTTTATCTTTGAGATAAATCATTGTATAAAAGAGAGAACTCAATCATTGGCAAGCAATTGTTATAGTATTCTCTTCAAAGTGCTACACATCTGTGACAACCAATACTCAGAAATTGGGATTAAAGATCAAAAAACTCCATGTTACTGATCCTTTCTACACTTAAACATTATATTCTCAGTACTCACGTGCACTTGTATGTAGCACTAACAAAGATTAATCGAAACAGACTAAATGCGTCTGCCTACGTCTTTCAATGTTTCTTGTGTCATTAGTATTCTGAATAAGTGTAGGAAGAAAAACAAACTATTCAGATTTTTTAAATAAAAATATTTATGAGGATTACTTAAATATTTTTTGGAAAATAAGTTGCAAGAAAATTTGTAGAAAGAACAATAAAAAGTGTTGCAAATATTATAAAATATGTGCAAAATATGAAATATAGTACAATATGTGAGAATAAAACTTTAGATAATATTATGTTAGGATTGTTATGATTTGCAAGGAATACAGTTTTGAGAACAACCTAGAAATGCAAAATATATGTAATTACATAGGAATCTGGACTCTGGTGATTACCAATATATGAACAAAATCTGTGACACATATTTTTCATTTTATGTTTTTTGTGTATATTTGGAAGTAATAATACATCCATAGAAGTTTTGTACTTACTGTTGATGCATATTTTTCATGCATCGCTTTTTCAAAGATCATCTTCGCACATATCGGAATATAATTTAAAAAATTATGGTGGGGGTAATTGTTTGGTACTTTGTTATATGGAAGTTGCTTTTTAATATATTATTGTTTGAATGATTATTTTTCAATTTACGCCTTTATTGAACTACTCATCACAGAAAGCAGAAATGTATGTTATGGACTTTCCTTTCATTCTTGATAAATATTTATAGATGCTAGTGAAACAAGCTTAACTGTGACATTAATTATGCACTTAAAAACAAATTTGATTATTGGATATCTTATGTCTATCTGTACATGCATTACTTTCACTTGTTCAATTGCATTGTGTTATGAACCCTGTCCTGTGTATTGTGGTTTTGAGATACATTGAATTTACATTGTTTACTTGGTATTTCTGTCTTACATCTTTATTTAAACATTGTCACAATTTAAAAGTCTAAATAATTTAGCTTCTCGATAAATGGAAGAGTTTTTGATTTTGATCTTTGATGTTATTCTATGAATGACACTGAAAAAAAATGTACTTTGAAGATAACAAAATTAATTTGTTAATACCACATTGAATTTAACATTTTCTTCATTCAATGTAAAAAGGCTCAATATTAGTTCTTGTAATAAGCATTGTTTGCTTTATGGTTGAAAATGCACTAAACAAACAGGCTTTAACTACAATGTACATCAATTCCGAAAGTTATGTGAAATCAGTATCCTCGCAGTCACTATCTTCTTGGTCCTTTCCTTGGTTCTCTTTGTCCCTTTTGTCTATTTTTCTAATTTTTGTTTCATTCATGTTTTGAAATTATTTTTTTTTTAATAGTTCCATAGATTCAAATGTACCATGCCAATATTAAATATATTCCATTTTCTCATACGGTTATCATTTCCCAAGGCACTTGTTGAATTATTTAATTTCTTTAATTTCTTATTACAATTTTGCTCCTGCAGCATTCCCCTTCTTCGACTCTTGCTTGTTTTTGCATGGAAAATTTACTTTTTTTTCTGCATGAAAAATTAACACGTCATATTCTTTACACATTTAATTTAATTTAAAGGCTACTGTTTTTAAGTCTCCTTATTTCAGTTATTCAAAATCCAATCACGATATCTTTTGGTAAAATCATTGGCAGTATCTCTCTTGTCTGAAGGTCACCAAATTAGGAATCTAATGTTTATATAATTACTTGATCGGCATAGTGAATGATTTTTTTTGCCTCTTGAAATTTTTATCCCTGTGTCCATTGCTCTTTCTTTACCTTATTCTTATAAACATTGAATGGTGCCACTGCTACTCACTAAAGGGTTACAAAGGAGCAGACTACTGTTTCTAATTTTTGAAAGTACATATTGGTATTGTAGAGTAAGTCTCTTCAAAGCTTGAAACAAGTCTCGACGTTTGTTGTATAACCAAGCCCTTTTTTGTCAAGTCAAATGTAAATATGATTTTTCTTTAGTTATTCTAACTTTTTCTTTCTTTCCTTCATTTTCTTCTAGTTTATTCATCTTTGGTTCTTTTCTTTGTTACACTTTGAAAATTTTCATCCTTTCAAAATCTTTTTCCTTTTTTCAGAAAAGAATTATAACTATTGTGTTATAAATATTTAAATTACAAAACTTCATAAAATTTTCATTTATCTTATTAATTTTGGTTTTCAAGAACATACTTTTTTAGCATTGATTATTGATGCAAAATACATTCACAAATGTATTCAAAAAGTTTTATATCCTGTATCTGTAGTATCAAATGTGTGACTGTACTAAGTTAGAATGTCTATATTCATAGGTATCGTGACATCATATAACTGAAGTCTCCATATTTGAATATTCTTGTATTGAGTAACAAAAAAGAAAAATATTGTCAACTTTTTGAAACACTTCAATGGGTAGTCTAGAAATACATACAAACATATCAAGTCGAATTGTACAGAACTGTTTTTAATCAGATCAAGTTTCATAAAAATCAAACAATTTTTTATTTAATTTATTATAAAAATAGAGAAAAATCATAGTTTTGTCTTAATGTTTGTAATTTCTGATTAACTGGATGCCTATGTATGACTTATGTTTATTTTCATAGAGGTTTCCTATCAGTGTGTTTTCTCTCTTACTGTGATTAAAACAATGGATGCAAGATCAAATCAGAGATGTGACATTTACCATAATTTTTAATAAAGATAGATATTTTATATTAAAGATAGATAATAATAGATACTTTACTTCCCCCCTGTTTGTTTCCTCTCCTTGATACTATTTCATTCAATACTACATTGAAAATATTTACTAAAGTATCTCCAGAACCTGTTTCTGCCTGATATGAATAAACCTCCTTCACCAAGAATTGAAATACCAATATTTGTTTGCATCCATGGTTCTAATTCAGTCTAAAATAGGAGAATAAAATAGTGAAGCAAGAACACATTGACATATACCTTCATTCTAAATAATCAAAAAGAATTATCAAAGAACCATTATTTTTAGATTGACCTTAAGAATTGATGCTTAAAAAACTAAATTAATTTTGGAAATTCTTGATAATATTATCCTGGGAATTTATTTAATAATTTATCAGTAGGTCCATCAGTTCAAGTTGGAGATTAATCTGATTTTGTAAGGAAACCATATTAACATGATACAGTACCAATGATAGTACCATTCAATATTAATTAATGCAGGGGCGGATCCGGATCCAGAGACAAATTTTGGGAGAGAAAATATTTTTATTCAAAATGTTTTGGTTGAATGTGTCAATTATGTAGAATGACGCAGGCTAAACTCAACTCATGTTGACATACCAATTTAATGTTTATACGAAAATATTTTTGCTTGAAAGTGTTGTGACAAGTTAAAATTAATAGTTACTGAAAAATTTTGGGAGGGGAAATTTTCCTTATTTCCCTCACCGTCGATCCGCACCTGATTAAAGCTTTGGTGTCTAGATCTAGAATCTTTCTGTCATTATTACGAATCTTCTTTTGTGATTATGAAGATATGTTCATTGAAAAGGGTGGCCTTAATTGTAATATTAAACATTATTATGTAAAAGAAGAAACAAATGTAATGTTTTGTGTTATTTGAAAAAAGAGTAAATGAACAATTGAACTAATTTTTCTTTCACCTGTAGCTATAATGTGTTCTCATTACTTTACTCTTTTACGTATGAACTGTGTTATTACATTAGGACTTCTTGATCAATGCGCATTGAGATTATGTAATGAAAGTGACAAAGTCACTATCAAAACATATAATAGACATGTATTAAGATAAAGTACATCAGATATAGTGTTGGAAAAAATAAAAATTATTTTGTGGAATTAGAATTGCACTATTGCAGTGTTGAAAACAGTCATTTTCTTACTTTTTGTGTTAGATGTTGTAACATACGATGTAAAATAAAAGAAATAATTGAGCTTGAAAACTGAATATCATATCTAAAACAAATTCATAGTTTTTATTGATGTACACCAGTAAAAACAAAAAGTTACTGATTTGTATTGAAGATTTTAATCAAAGTTATATTTATTTACCTAATGTCTATTTCAGTTCACTTCTTGAAATAAAGGTCATTTACCTGCCTTTCTATACATAACAATAAATGTTTCTTATATAAAAAAGTTCATTCAGTATATATTACCTAGTGTCTATTAAAAATGTGATTTCATATCTTGAATTTTGTGAATAAGAGAATAAAAAAAGTGACAATATATATGAATGTAATATATAAGGTGCTCTAAATAAGTTCAATTTTTTCTATCTTTTGGCAGTATTTTTAAGTGTTTAATTATAAAATTATCATGCAACTTTTTAACCCATTAATAGTCATGAATGTTTAAAAAATAAATAAGCAATTTATTGCATTAATAGAATTAATTAGGTTTAGATGAAAATCACCTAATTTTATTTCAACTCTGGATGATAAATGTATCTAAGCATTTCAAATATTATGTTAACGCCATTTATTATTAATATTATTTTTACAGATAGCCTTTAATTGTAGTTGCATCGTAAAAATAAAATTAAATAATTGAGAACTAGCTGAATAAACCATGTTATTACACAAAATTAATCGACAGTCTATTTTGAAAAATCATGTAATTGGAAAGTATCTTCAATACTTTTGGTGAGAACTAAAACAGTTTCCACAGAATTTAATATTGGATTGTGCGTTTGCAATCCTGCCTTCCATGATTCTCAAATACAAATTTTTAGAGTAGGAAATGAAGTTTAGTTTTTTCTTCTTAAAACTGAGTTAGGATAACCACTTTAGATATATGTATGCAAAAATTTTCCCACTTAATTTAAAAAGGAAGCTTTTACTAAAAAAACTAGCAGTTTACAATAAATCACACATTCACAATGATCAGATTAAGGTTTTTAAAAAATGAGATCAATAAAATTTAATTTTTCAAATACAGAAATTTTATTTCAAGAATCAGTCAGATGAATTTATCAAGTTCGTTAAAATTTCATCCTTCTTATTAATTTGATAGTAAATAAATACCTTTTCCGTTTCTGAATTTCCTTGTTTGCTTGCATCCTTTAAGTTCAGAATGTTGAATTAATTGAACCTTTAGCATAAAATTCATTATTTTTTGGTTGCACCATTCAGTAAGCAATAAAAATAATGTGAATTGCATGGCTTTGGATCATCAATTAATGTAAGGATTCTGGTAACCCTATTCCCTCTCAATTTTTCTGTCATGCGAGAATCAGGTTGTTTTCCCTGTGAAAACAGAAGTGCTTGAAGTTCAGATTGTCAGCAAATGCCATTTGAGGACAGCACTATTTTACTCATGTTTCTTTTGCTAGCAGTGTAAAAAAAATATGGTAATAACCATTTCATATATTTCTTTTTTCTTTCTTTCTTTCTTTCTTTCCTCATCTTTTTTTTTTTTTAATAATGCCAAAATATAAATTGCATTGTTTAAATATTTAAGGAATTTTTCATTTTCAACAGCAATATGGTGAAGTGTCTTGTTTTAATCAAAAGTTTAATAGAATCTTATAAATATCTTGCAAGAATCTATAATAACATCTGAACAGCGAAATATAAAAACTTAATGAAGTATTCCATTAAAAAAAATTATAAACCAGTTGTCAGAAATGAAGGCACTGGCTGTTAATGGGTTAAAAAAATGTGTGTCGATATAGCAATTTCACATTCAGTACTAACGATTGAGAGGTAATAAAATATTAGTTACTTAAATAATAATAATAATAATAATAGAATAATATCATCTTTGATTATTTATTTTGAGACAATTTTAATGCAAAGGTTTATGTTAGATAATTAAATGATATTCAAATATTTTCAGGGGTCTTCAAATATTTTTTCAGAGTAGGCCTAACAAGTTTTTTCGTCTGTATAGCAACTCTGAGAAACAAAGTTTTAAAAAAATTACATTAGCTAACCATAGCTAATATTACAAGAGTATGTGAAATTTATGTTTATTAAGTCTTTAAGTTACCATTAATTTTCATATTTCTATGTGGAATCTCCGCTCATAATGTTAGTTTTTCTTTTTATACTTTTGTTACTTCTTGTAAGTAGATCACAACAGTGATACATGAATATTGAAAAACTAGCAAACTAGCTTTGTGACTAGTGAAATTAGTAGAAAATAAATTTTGTATTCTGAAAAAGCAGTATAATGTAGTATTGTTTTATATCTTGACTTGTTTGTAAGCCCCTGTTATAAAAAACGTGTCAATGGAACTTCTCCTTCAAATCATATCCTTATATAAAAGTACTTCTGAATTTATATGAAAGTTTGTAAATGTTTTAAAAGTTTTCCAAAATACTGTATTTATTAGCATTTGTATCATTGATCAATAAATTGTCACAAAAATGTATGTATGTATTTTATTTACATATTTTCTATATATTTCAAATTATAGTTCTCAGAAAGATCTGTCTTGACCGCTGCAGTACCATTTAAAAAATGTTAACAATTTTGGAGTGAATGTGTGTTTCTTCTGATTTGTTATTTATGGGATTTTTTATTTACAAGAGAAACCTTCTGATTTAGATTTTGCCACACAACTTCAAATTATGTCTTTACAATAAATTTCATGGTTCTGAAAGCATGTCTCAACTGTTTATTCATTTTAGTTACATTGTTGTTTGTGTTTACTGATGTGTTATTGCTCATTTCTGTGAAGTTTTAATTTTGTGAAGAGTGATAGATATTATTTATCAAACGCAAGCTGTGGATCTCACTCCAAAGAAAAGAAGTAAGATAGCCACATTATATAAAGATACTACTACGACACAAAGGGACATTGCTAAAGAATGTAACATGGGTTTAGGAGGAGTCAACAAAATTATTAAACAATTTAAAGAAACTGGTAGTGTTCACCTCAGCGAAGAGGGAAGTGTGGAAGAAAACGCAAAACTCACAGGGATGACTCAACTTTGCTCAGAAAATCAAAGAAAGACCCCAGGCTAACAAGTTTTGATCTACAAACAGACTTAGCACGATCGGATGTTCAAATTCATGACTCTACTGTTCGACATATGCTTTTGGAAGATGGGCGAAGGGCTGTTTGACCTCAAAAGAAACACCTTTTCACCATCCCAATGACGTAGAAAAGATTATCTTGGGCCAAAAAAATATGAGAAATGGAATGAATAAGATTGGGAGAATGTCTTATTCTCAGATGAAACACACTTTATTGTACAGGGTTAACGGTCACTATGTGAGGAAATCACGTAATGAGAAACTTTCTCCTAATCACTTTGATTAAAGTGTGAAATGCCCATTAAAAATGTTTAGAGTTGTTTTCCTATTCATAGGTCAGGGCCTTCTCCAGTGTATGGAATGATGAATTCCGATAAGTACATTGAGATTGTTAGAAAATGAGTGAATGGAACTCACAATGACAAGTGGCTCCCCCCGACCCGGGGGGAATGGCAATTTTCAACTAGATCATGCTCCCTGTCATAGGTCGTGAAAAGTCCCTGAATTTTTCCAAGATCATAATATAAAGTTTTTAGACTGGCCAGGAACTTCAAAAGACCTCAATCCCATAGAGAATTAATGGGCTATACTTACAGGAAGAATGCGCAAAATGAACTGCACAAACAAAGAAACCATGTTTTCTTCGGTAATCAGTGTATGGTTCACAGACAATGAAGTGAAAATGATGTCAAGGTAATAGATTTGACTCCTACCTAACAAAAGATTTTCAGTAGAATCTTCAACTGAATTTTTCTCAATTTTTTTTTTTTTTGGGGGGGGGGGGGGGGGCGTTAATTAGTTTCACTTGTATAGCAACAATATATTCACAACCACACGTTTTCAACAAAATCGTGTGAAAGTCTCTCAGAGTAGCATTTGGCCCATTGGTTATTAGTGACAACCCCACTGGAACTTACTACCAACAAAACAATATGAAAAACTGTAGTTGATTCTAAAAGATCTTTGATGGTATATAAAGAAAAATCAAACAATATGAATTAGTATCCTTGGTCTTCATAACATGACAGTTCAAATTCAGGTTTAAAATTAGTTTAATTGTTAAAAAAAAGTAGCATTAAGATGCTAAACTACTCGTAAATATTGATGTACATGAGTGTCAAATTGAAAAACTGATTCATTGCTTCGACTTCCAAAGTAATTGGTTGTGCATTTTTGATGTACTATTTAATAAACACTTGAGAATTTAATTAATGACTACTGTTTCTAAAAGACTTTTTCATCATTTTGTACATTGAACTCATCACCATTTGTCTTGCAAATTAATATTTTATTACAAAATTAACAATAATTTTTGTCCAAAATTTATGTAAAACATCACTGGGGTCTAAATCTAGTCAAAATAATGTCATTTCTTGTATTGTTTACTTAATGAATGTTGAAATAAAATATTTACTGTGCATGAAGATCTTATATTTTTAGTCATCTTTACAAAAATATACACAATTTAATTTTGTAATAGGAATAAAAACTATGACAAAATCATTGGGTTAAAGGAACAGCAGCACAATATTACAAGATGATAAATCATTTCACTTCCTTTCCAACAGACATATATTTACACAAAAAATTATCACATTGTTTTATGTACATTAAACCCTTTATACACTAAATCAGAATATTCAACTGAGGCAAGGTTTTAATCTTAAATTTTGGCATAAAGTAATACACCAAATCAGTTGATACTCGAATGGAAAAACTACAAAAACTATAGTTTATTCATTTTTTCCCTCTGTTTTACCAGCAAATTCTAATTCTTTGTCCAATCTCTCCTTAGCACGAACAACTTTTGACTGTAAATAAAATGATCCTCCTTTACTTTTTTCATTTGCATTAAATAAATATTCATAGTTCTTCTGAATAATTTCGTTATCCAATTTTTCGACGTTTAAAATTTGCTGGGCTTCCTCCAGAGTAATTCCACTTCTAGCGTTCGCTGCAGCGCGGTTTGCACCTTGTTGACCACCTCCGCCTCGACGAGCAGATTCTTGACTTGCAGCAAATTCTTGACGAATCGCTCGGGCGAAAGCTCGACCAACCACTTGAGTTCCAAGAACAACAATTTGAGCTATATATTTAGCCATTATAATTAATTAGAAACTAAAGTTGACACAACAATTTTTTTAACACATAACCTCAATATTTCCAACAGCAAGCTCGTCGGCAAACGCAAGTTTTTTGTCCACAGAGTCCACGAGAGTTCGAGCACTGATTTTCATTTGTCAACAGACTTCACTACCGCAAGAACGACTGCGAATCCGCGAACGAATCGTTATAAACTCTGAGATGTCAGAATGACGTCATGTTTGGCGGGAAAGTGTGGTGAAAACTGCATTGCACGTAAGAGATTCCGAGAGAATTAGTACGTTTTTGGTTGTAGTATGCGGTTGCCGAGATTTGTGTTTCACACATAGAGGAGTGTTATATTTGTACTCTATGGTTTCACATCACATTTGTTATTTACCATGATATTTGTTTTCTTTGGTTTGTTTAGGTTCTGACTGGGCATCTCTTTCACAAATTAAATTTAAAGATGCACTATTCTATCAGATATACATCAAGCCACTTTACTTGAAAATGTTTCGAAGTAAATATCATGATCATAGCGATGATGAAAAGGTGCTAATTTGTAATAAAATGAAATCTATGAAACATTTGGACCTACGTGCCCTTTTATCGGATACGAAAAGTGCCAACGAATTTCGGGCCCCTGTGCTATTCGAGTAGAAGGGACTTCTTATGTATATTTTTATAATCTGTAGGATTTTTAAATATTTATTTTAAAAATTATATTATTTATTATCATTGACACGAATATTACCTACATTCAACTTTAATAATCTTTGGGGGAAATCCAGAATGTTCATAAAAATATTCCTTTAAATGTTCCTAATTTTTCTGAGTGTGGAGGACTTTTCAACACTAAGTTAACTAAAAGTTGATATATTATAACGAATTAATTATAATAAATATATCGTTATTTAAAAATATCAATAAGTATTACACTTATTTACGTATTTTAAAAAAATGTTTGCAGTTTCCTATGTTGAATGCAAATTTTGATTGATGGTTGAATTTCAATATCAAGGCACGTGTTTAAAATATTACATGTGCCATTCGCAATGATTTTAATGTTTGCATTTTTCAACAAACCTGTTTTCTATATATTTTGCTTACTAGGTTTTAATGAACATTTGAAGCCATTTCTTGCAATATCATTAGCTCATTGACTTGGTAAACCTGGTGTCAGAAGTAAACAGTTTAAAAATAAACAGATTATGTGAGTCATATTTAAGTTGATTTTGTGAGCTATGTCATATTACATCATACTTGAGCTTTTTTAAACAAATAAAATCTTGAAGATCTACAAACTTTTAGTGGTTCATACATGTTACGATGCGTTTGTTCAACACGTTTGGGCACTGCATGTAAATATTAACGTACTTTTGTGAGAGCTTATCCTGTAAGTGACGACTATGAATTCGTCCCTAAAAGTCACGTGTTCTGGACATTTCTCTAACGATGACGGCCGAATTCATAGTCGTCTCCTACACTGAATGTTCCTTTAAGTGGACGAATCGTTTTCATAAACAGCCCTTGAGTGAAATCTTAAAAGAGATCACTCATTCCTGTAAGCGAGGCACCCTGCTCCCTTAAGTGTAAATTAGTAAAATGTACCAACATCAAAACAACTCGTTTTGTCTGTATTATGACATATTAGAGGTAGTAGAAGTATTTCGTAGTGCGCGCGACGTCAACTCTACGTTGGAGTGTCTGCCCCCTGTTAAATTGGACGCTCTTTGTACAAGATGAAGTGCTTGTGTAAACTCGATTGCCAAGAACTTCGAAACAGCTGCCGCCAATGCCATGTGTCCACATTTCCCTTCCGCTTAAGGGAACACTCATTCCGCGGTCATAAGGAACGTCTATGAAATACGAGCACCTATAAGTGGACACATTTTGAGAAAGCACTTATCACTTAAGGGTTCGCTTATCCTATAAGTGACGACTATGAATTCGGCCCAGTTCGGATTTCCACGGCTATCCTTGAATTTTTGAAAATTGTTAAATTGAAGTTTTTTGGCGTCTTCTTGATTTTATGGAAATCAGTATAATTAACATGAATACTTTTATCTTCGTTCATTTTCAAAAGTATGTAATAATAAAATTGTATCAATTCTCCGGCAAGATTCAAATCCAGATCCTCAGGATACAATGCTACAAGCGTTTCAACGTTAGATGGTAACTCGTTAGGCAAGTCCATGTTTAACAAGAAAGAAAACTTGTTTGACAGATTTTTATAAACGTGGCCTCTGCTTTTCATCTGAGCTTGCAAAATGTCATGATCACATAAAAGGTTGAAACCCGACATTTGTCTCTTGAACTATGCCTTCCGCTTGACCACTATCGACCTGTTTTTTTCGAGTATGCCTTCGAGGAGAGTTTTATTTATAATGAACATCAGACAGAACTCATTTCGATGCGTTTTCGAATTCGTCAAAATCTACGCGTAGATCTTGCAAATAATTTGTTACCGATTCATAGAGATCACTGAAACTTCCAAATTAATTTCTGCACTTTGAAGTGCTTGAGAAACGATGCAAAATGTCATTCCAATTTGTTAGCATAAAAACGAACTAAAATTCTTTCATTTTTTGTACTGATTTTACAGACGTGTACAAATTATTAGAATAATTTATGAATTAGGTGTTTTTCTTATTTAATAGAAAAAAACACGTTGCATATGAAAGTAAAACTACATTTCAACCTTTTTGTGCCTTCTTTGGTTCATGCACTTCATTGAAGGTCCTTTGGGATATCTGAGGGAAAATGATTTTTTTTAAATTTGTGGAGGGAGAATGATTTTTTTCTTCAAATTTGTTGCGTCTCTACACGCAACGCGTCTCCTAGCTCCTAAGAGCGTTGAGCACACATTGGAATAATCCTCCGTTAATTATTCATAGGAGTAATCCTCCTTTATTACATAGCCAGCACCATCTAGGGACCGCTGGGTAGTCAAGTCATGTCAGTCGCAGACAAGTCAGGGAATCGCCGATAGGTAGCGTCTTCGCGCTCGCGTCTCGCACGCGTCCTGCCTCATCTACCTATCGGCCAGAATTTGGAAGGAATAAGGATAGGGGTAAGGTTTAGGAATCTTCACAAGGGTTGGAATAGCCCCTGTGAAGCATGCTAACTCGTTTTGTCGTAACAAATTTCACAATTTTTAGAAAGATTTGTGATGCTGTGTATCAAAACAGCTAATGTTGTGGCAATTGTTGAATGTAAGTTTCTTGTGTTTTGTAGTTGACGGTTGCGTTACTATGCCATAATTTAAGTCTAGGAGTGTTTTATATTGTTTTATAATGTATGTTTAATTCAATATTTGAATAAAATTGGTTTTGAGGTTAGTTTCCTGTTTTTTAAGCGGTGAACTGAAGGTGCTTCTTGTTGCAAAACTGCAGTTATGCGTAAAAATACAGGCTTTTCGCCCCGTAAAAAGTTATTGACTGAATGTTTTGTAAAGAAAGGAAGATATTTTCAATAAAGTATTGCTTTGGAAGACTCTTTCACAATTATTGGTTTGTAGAATCAGTTCTGCATCAAAATCTGTCAAGACCCTTGCAGTCAAATGTAAGGGGAAATGTGGTTGAAAACCCAAACTGAGTCCTCGTATGCAACAAAAATTGATTCAAAAGATGAATAGAAGAAACACTAGTAAGGACTTGATCAATCAACTGAACCTGAATGGAGTTGAAATATCTTATGAATTGTAAGAAGGGGTCTTTGTGCTGCAGAACTTCATGCAATAAGGTCAATAAAGCGAAATAACTGCTGCCATTGCTAAGAAATGGGGCAACTGATGAGGCGTTTTCTCCAAAATGTGTCATTCAAATAGTCAAACATCCAACTTCAGTTAAAGTATGGAATTGCATGACAGTTCATGGATGTGAGAGATTAGACACTGTTGAGGGCATAATGGAGCAGAGTCCGTACAAAAAGGTGCTTAAAACCCGCCTGCTGCCTTTTTGAAAAAAAAAAATGTTTAAACAAAATATAAAATTACCTGTTTTCGAAAAATTGTACATGACCTTATTTCAAAATCTACTGTTAAGGAACAGACTTTATTAAGAGAAAATTCTCTATCTTTATAATTGTAATTGTGAGAAGACGGCGAAAAGCTTTTAATTTTTTCCAATTTTCGAACAACTAGAGTTTTTAACGGACATACGACGTATAAAATTCTCTTAAACTTCCTTCACACTATTCAATAACAAAGTTGAAACAAAAACATTCGAGCAACTTTTTTACATTTTGAAAATGTGCCTCGTAGTGTTTGATATAGGGGGCTGTGAAGTGATGAGGCATATTACCTATGAGCATCAACTTCTAGCACTTAGACTGTTTTTCAATTCAAAGGACCAACACGCTTATTTATGCGAGAGTGTGCACATTATTCCAGCAATTGATTATATCGACAGGGAGTGTTGCTATTACTTTGGGAGAATCAATAGGCATAGATTTAAATGGTAACAAAGAACATATATGTATATTTAAACCTAACTGAGATGTTACATGAGCTTGCAATGATGCAACTACATATTCCCCTGAAAAGGTTTGAATTACTGCGAATGCCGTAGGCACATGCAAACTTAAATGACAGAATAAAGTTACTGATACTGGCATTCAAAGAGAAATAATTAAAAATAAAAAAGACACAAATTGGAAGACCGTTTGAGCTGCTCATTCCGTAGGCGACTTTCTGAGACTCGTGCTGATTAAGATACGAGCGAGATTTGGGAATTCTGTTGGCAGACATGTGTCTAGTATTAAGTTCTAAGCACGTGGCGAGGTCAGAGCTGGGTGTCAATGAAAGTTCTAAAGTAACCGATGACGTTTTTGTCCTAGAATCCTGGGAGATCTCAGGATTCTAGTACCATAAGTGGTGGATTTTCGACATTATTTGCTAGGTTGAGTAGCATCTGGAAAATTGTAGAGGTAGTATGCCCTCACGGGTAGTTTTCCAACCAATACCGTTGGAATGTCAGAGTAATATTCTAATAATCGTGCCACGGAACCGATACGACTTCCTCAGTCTAGTCCCGCGTTCCTCTTTATACACACTCACTCGCTCAACATTTAATACTCTTCCACAGTTTGCGGGACACTAGTCGGAAAATTACAACTTGTCCCACATAGGGAGGTGCCCCAAGTGGAGGTACATAGAAGAGGAAAACCGACGTGTTGGTCGTCCCCGGGCCATACACAGCGACAGGAGGTAAACACCGACATTTCTGACGAGCACGACGTATTCCCAACACCGTATTAAGCTTATTTGGCCAGCCCGAACTCTTTCTTTCGTTCCTCGATAGAAACTGCATCGATTTTTTCTTGAAAAGTTACAGTTCAGTTTCGCCATGATTGAAAATCGAAACGGAACCGCGAGACAGAAAGCTGGCACGTTGATAAGACACGCAAAAGTCGCACGAAGAGTGACCACAAACAGAAAAAAACACCAAATAAAATATAAAATTCCAAAACCTATATTTTATTTGCAAATTATTAACAATTTCAGACTACTATTACAAATGCAACGTCTGTAAGTATAGAAAATTGAGTAATTGACTTTTGTAGTTGGTCACGTCCGACGATTCATAGTGAAACTGCGGCAGGATCACCCATAAGGATTACCGATGGACACATACCCCTCTATCCTACTTACAGCGGAGAGGAGTGTAATTTGCATTCTTAGTTGGTCGCGCCGTTGAGTCAGTGCAGCGCAGACAGGACCACCCATAGGGTTTACCGATGGGCACCTGTCCCTCTATCCCGCTTACAGCGGAGAGGAGTGTAATTTGCATTCTTAGGTGGTCGCGCCGTTGCGTTGTGCAGCGCGGACAGAATCACCCATAGGGATTGCCGATGGGCACCTACCCCTCTATCCCGCTTACAGCGGGGAGGATGTGCTTTCGTAGTTGGTCGCGCCGTTGAGTCAGTGCAGCGCAGACAGGACCACCCATAGGGTTTACCGATGGGCACTTGTCCCTCTATCCCGCTTACAGCGGAGAGGAGTGTAATTTGCATTCTTAGGTGGTCGCGCCGTTGCGTTGTGCAGCGCGGACAGAATCACCCATAGGGATTGCCGATGGGCACCTACCCCTCTATCCCGCTTACAGCGGGGAGGATGTGCTTTCGTAGTTGGTCGCGCCGTTGAGTCAGTGCAGCGCAGACAGGACCACCCATAGGGTTTACCGATGGGCACCTGTCCCTCTATCCCGCTTACAGCGGAGAGGAGTGTAATTTGCATTCTTAGGTGGTCGCGCCGTTGCGTTGTGCAGCGCGGACAGAATCACCCATAGGGATTGCCGATGGGCACCTACCCCTCTATCCCGCTTACAGCGGGGAGGATGTGCTTTCGTAGTTGGTCGCGCCGTTGAGTCAGTGCAGCGCAGACAGGACCACCCATAGGGTTTACCGATGGGCACTTGTCCCTCTATCCCGCTTACAGCGGAGAGGAGTGTAATTTGCATTCTTAGGTGGTCGCGCCGTTGCGTTGTGCAGCGCGGACAGAATCACCCATAGGGATTGCCGATGGGCACCTACCCCTCTATCCCGCTTACAGCGGGGAGGATGTGCTTTCGTAGTTGGTCGCGCCGTTGAGTCAGTGCAGCGCAGACAGGACCACCCATAGGGTTTACCGATGGGCACCTGTCCCTCTATCCCGCTTACAGTGGGGAGGAGTGTAATTGGCATTCTTAGTTGGTGGCGCCGTTGAGTCAGTGTAGCGCAGATAGGACCACCCATAGGGTTTACCGATGGGCACCTGTCCCTCTATCGCGCTTCCAGCGGAGATGAGTGTAATGTCCTTTCGTTGTTGGTCGCGCCGTTGTGTCGTGCAGAGCAGACAGGACCACCCATGAGGTTTACGGTTGGGCACCTACCTCACTATCCCGCTTACAGCGGAGGTTGAAACCCTTAGGTTTGCCGCTGGGAATCCTGTCCTCAATCCTTCCTGCACAGGATAGAAGAGTAATTTTTGTGTTTGTAGTTGGTCGCTTTGTTGCGTTGCTAGTCAGCGACATGTTGCCCACTGGCTACGAAAGAAGCAATAAGATCTCGAATTAACAATTCGATTGTACGCTGTTTCGCGCCAATCGCCACCCTTATCGATACAAATGACGACGACATTCTCTTCGAAAGCCGGCCCTCTTAATTAATCTAAAAAGTTGGCGATGATGGCTACAATTATTTCTCCATTTCATCAAAATTATTTTACTTAAGATCTTTCCAAAATATGATTTTATGTTCTTGGCTAAGCATGTTTGCTTTAAGAAAACCCATAACTCCGGAATTCGGGGTCCAATGAATCATTCTGGCAACACTGTACATTTCAGTGGGATGTGAGCTCAAATGCGTGGAGTATCGCGACTGAAGCTAATTGGTGCGAGGTGGCGCTTGCTGAAGGACTCATCGCGTGATGAAAATGCATGCCTGGTCGGAACTCTACAAATCACAATTCTATTACATACTCCATATTTGGAAAAGTGAATATATTTATTTGAAAATCTCGATTCGAAACAGTCAGCTCATTAGCAAATACAGCTAATAGTGCTAAAACAGTGTGTACTTTTTCTCCTGCTCAAATTCTCGAAAAGTCGTGCATGATGTTATTTCAAAATCTATCTTTAAGGGACTGATTTCATTAAAGGAAAAAATCTAACATCAAAATTATAATTGTTGGAAGATGCTGAAATAATTTTTAATTTTTTCAATCTTCGAAAAATCAGGGTTTTCTACCAGCATGAGACCTGCACCATTTTCTTGTACGTTCTCAAACTATCCAACTACAATATTTATAAAAAACGATGGGGTTGGTTTTGGGAAAATATTGTTTAAACAAAATTAACTAGTGGTGCTACAACACCACATATTTTCTTGCGTCATTGAAAACTGCGACGTAATATTGAAATATTACATTTTCTGTGCTACTAACACCTCAGCCATTATTTCAAAACTTCCAATTCAACCAAATAGTGAACAACGCACTTTTGCCAGTGCAGCGTTATGAAAACTATGTGCATTCGCTTGACTAATAATATAAATACAGAATTTAGAATACATGCAATTGACAAAAAATAATTACGAACAAATTCGTGACATTTAATAAAGTCGAGCCATTGTTTTGAAAATTTTGAAAATGTTCCTGAGGCTTCATGGAAAGTACTCCCCAAAATTAAAATATCGGTTTTAAATTCAGGGGGCCGCGACATCCGCCAGATCGATTGGGGAATATCAATTTTGGAGACAATCAGCTAAACGGTTGTTGACGAGCGGACGAGGAGGACGAGCGGACAGACGTTTTGTCGTCATTCGATTTTTAGGTATTAAGCACTCACAAAACGTGGATTCTAGCTACACTGTGAGAGGATGCTAAAGGATTTTTGTGTATATTTAGCAACTGGATTTATCCACTATTTCGTTACCAAGGCCCTGTAATAAGAGTACTTTTGCCGAAAATTCGCCGTTTAGCGCAGCTGCGTAAGAAGCAGCGAAAAATTTAAAGCAAGCAAAGCTCAGATATTCCAAGTTAGAAATAAACACTGAAATGCAAACGAAATTGTTATAAACACAACAAAATTCGCTTTGAGCATCTTACCAAAGAAATAAAGGACTTTGTAATGAGAAAAGGAGTAACTGTACAATTGTTTCTGCAAAATACAAACAGAAAAACAGGCGGAACATTCAAACTAGTAAGAACACACAAAAGGTCGCTGAATACAAAAGAGAACATTAGAAATAATTTTCTTTTTTGTTGCATGGATTAAGCTAAAGTGTAAAACATAATGGAGGGTAAAACTAGAGATGAAAAAGGAAGGAAGGGCATAGTGAAGGTGGCGCTAAAGCAGAATGAACTTTCTCGCCCGTATTTTTATGTAAAATTACGCGAAAAGTACTCAAATTTTTGAAAAATTAAACATGACCTTATTTAAAAGTCTATTTTTAAAGAACACATTTCATCAAGGGGCAAAATCTCTCACTTAAATATTTTTGCTGTAGGAAGTCATTTTAAACTTTTGCAATTTTGGAAATATCGAACAAGAGACTTGCACCATTCTATCTTCATACTATCCAACAACAAAATTAAATAAAAAACGATGCAGCCCTTTTTTTGAAATTAGGAAAATGTCCCAAGGGCTTCATGAAAAAGGGCCTCCCAAAATTAAAGTATCGGTTTGAAATTCAAGGGCTGGCGGCAAAAGCCAGATCGATTGGGAAATATCAATTTGGGAGAAACTCGGCTAAACGGTTTAGCCGCTAGCGTGGTTCACATACGGACAGTCAGACAGATGGACAGACGAGCGGAAGGACGGACAGACAGTCGTTCGATTTTTTCGATTTTTCGGAATGAAAGACCCAAAAAACATGTATTCTTGCTACACGTATTAAATTATTTTTTTATAAATTTAGCAACTGTATTTATCCACTTTTTCGTTACCAGGACCCTGTATTAAGAGTTTTTTTAGCCAAAATTTCGCCGTTTTTTCTCTACTCCGTAGACATTTGGGTGGAAAGAAAGACAAAGAAATGCTTCCAAATTATTGACCAGTCTGAATTAGTGTCACGGTGAGATATAAGGAAGAAATAATAATAAAAAGAACGAAACAAATATGAAGTTAAATACCTGAGTGCCATGGCTTTTCAGCACCAAAAGGGCGACCTATCGACACTGCCAACTTCCAAAGCTAATTCACCATCGTCATCACCTGGCAGCGAGTGTCATGATCACTCACACAGCATTGTTAACAATTGCCCTATTGTCATCAAGGCTTGTCATTTTTCGCATCCCTGTATATTTATATGTACTTTAGCCCAACAGGTCTTACGAACTAAGACCTAGAAGTAGCGTCCCAGACTTGCAGCCATGGGTTAAGAGGAACGTGTGGTTAGCAGGTAGCCATCCCTACGCTGTATTTATGGAATTCTCTACCTGATATGTGAGTTTTCTCATCGTCACATAGCTACAAATACTGGGAGATTGCAAGGAGAGCGCACAATTATTTTTTCACATTTAAATATCGATTAAATCTTTGTGTCCTGGCTCGGCGAATAGTGTAGTATGGTGGGGAGCTATATACACATGAAAAAAAAATGGAGTAGGTAAAATACCGACTCGAGATTTGGGGGGAGGGAAATATTCCACAAACCTCAAATTCCAGAAACCGAAGTTTCTCGGTATTGCGTCCACTCAAAACGTATATGCGATCAACTATGTTTCAAGATCGGCTCAACAGTATTGCTATTTTACATCATTATAACATGACCGGAAAATCGATTTCCAAAAATTGTTAGCGGAGTTTATATAAAAAATGCAGTGGGCAGTGCTCCTTTTGTACGGCAAAAATGAACACGGCTAAAGTTACATAAAATAAATCTGATGACAAATAAATGTGATAACAATTTTATGACAGTTTGATGATGAAAATTACAATTTGAAAAAAATCTGCTTTGCATTTTTCTTATCAAGAACATTTTTAGTGTGTGATGGAGGAGGGAGGAAGAAGGAATGGGAGATTACTATCCACTCGAACTTAACACCAACCACCGGCCCTGCTTGTATCTCCAATGTCTGCTGTGTTCACATTTAAAGGGGCCATAATTTAAAACAATTGATTTTTTAAGTGATTTATTAAATAAACATTTTTTCATCAAATTTTTCTTTAATATTGTGCCTTTTTATCTTTCACTATTTCAATTCACGAAATGTCATAATTAATTAACCATGAACGTCCACAAAATCAGTTTATAACACTTTTTGAACATTTGAAAAACGAAGTAGTTTTGTGTTCGTAATACGAAGTCAATTCGAAATCAAAAAGAAAAAAATATCAAATTAAAAAATATTACAAAATTAAAAAATACATAAGGGAATATACGTACACGTTTACTATAGTCACATACATTACTAAAACTTAGTATGGAAATTGTGAAAGGCAAACTCACAGCATGCAAATAACTTGTTTTTCTTCTATTTTTACATTTCCTTTAATGAATATTAAATATATACAAATAAAAGGTATTTCATTAAAGATATGAAGAATCAAAAGTCACAGCAGAGATCCGACGAGCCAAGGTAGAATTCAAAATTTCCACATAAAAACTGAGCGACCGCTGTTTTTTTGGGAAGAGTGTTCGTACTTTCTTACCTCCCAATTTATCATATTATATTTTTTAAACTAAACTGCTAAACCGTCGTTATAATTTATCTGATCCATATTGTAGACCTACTATACACACCAGGAATTAGTTATTAAAGTGTTCACTGATTTATTTACTACTTAATATTGAAATAATTTTCTCGAATATTCTCTCAAAACCATGTATTTACGTAAATTTGATATGTGATAAGTCATCCTTACACACCGGGCTTGTTCTTCGTGAATTATGTTCATGAAATCAACGTGAAATAAAAATTTTAAAATAGTATTGTACAAAGAATGTACGAAACGAAGATTGAAATACCTGGACGTTGTCACTTCTCGTCTTATTAATTGACACCAATGTGATCTCAGGCTGACGACCTCCGAAACTACTCCGCCTCTTTACCCCATTACTCAGCGACGTGCCCACTTTGTTGGAGACCAACCATTAAGTGCACACTTTGTTAGAGATCGTTATTAATTTGTTGCATTAATACCATTTATTACCCTACTTCCATTGTTTTTGTTATCTTTGTCTAAAAAACTACTTTTCAAAAAATTGTGCATAACTTTATTTCAAGATCTGTTTTTAAAGAATGTATTTCATTAAGGAACAAAGCTCTTCTTCAGTATTGTACTTGCAGGAAGGCATCGCCAAAAAATTAATTTTTTTAAATTTTCGAAAAATTAGAAATTTCAACAAAAATTGGACTTGAACACATTTCTGTTGATCGTTGTGTTCGTTATTTGAGGACAAAGTGTACTTAAAGAATTTGAAGTCATATTTGAGAAAATTTTGAAAATGTTAAGTCTTCATGTACATTACCCCCCAAAATCAATATATCTGCGTCAAATTCAAAAGGCCTGGAGTTCATTTAAATCCTCGGCCGATCTTGTCCGAATCGAAGTTCTGCGATATTGAAAAATGTTCTTTAATTTTGGGGTCTGGGGCAATTTTACACGTGCCCCCTGGGGCAATTTCAAAATTTTCTCAAATGGCACCAATTTTGTTCTTGTAACAATATGTGAATGGGTGAAATACACTCACAATAATGACTCGGTTCAATTGTCACTATTTACTCTGAATATCATAAAATTAGATAAAGATTAATTGCTTTTCGGCATCTTTCTAAAACTATAAAATTGAAGGTGACAATTTTTTCTTCAAAATCAATTTGTCCTACATGTTTAGTTTTTTCATTATCATCGTGTAACTTTTTTGAAATTTTATATTTTTCGGGCAATTTTGTGCGAAAAATGAAAGTTTTTACTGACATACCTGTAATGTCATTTCGATTTATTCTTTTTTCAAAATTAATCAATAGTAACTTTTCTGTAATACTTCTTACCTTGTTTTTATTTGTAATATGGACGTTCTGTTTACATAATTTTATTTGTGCTCTGCAAATAATTTCCAATGAAGTATCTCGAAAACTCAAAACGTTTCTGAAAAAATGAGCTCAAATTGCGCATTTTCGTAATAGCTCAATAGACATTTTCTCAAAAATGGTTCCAAATTTTTCAACGAAATATGTATAACGGATCACGTTTGATTTCTATTACATGCTTAAATTCATATTTCAGTTCTACCATTAGGGAACCGAAAAACTGAAAAAGTGTGAAGAAAATGCCGTTTAGGCGGCAATAGATGGCAGCTGGAAAAAGAATTTAGAAAGCTAACTAGTACGAGAAAGTCTGTGCCATTCTGTAGCACTAGTTTCAATATATTTAAATCCCAATTCAGTGAGCACGTGAGAAAAGGTTAGTGAAATGAATGTGTAGTGTATCGTAACATATTCAAATTATACGCGGTGTTTATGTTAATATATTTTCAACTGTTTTCGCAGCATAGCAACAAATTCCAGATTCTTTGTTTGATTTTGTACACGACACATCGTGCTGAAATAAACTACTATGAAAATTAGTTTCATCTGACTTATTTATTGATCTCGAACCCAAAAGTAGAAAAGAAAATTAGACTTTCATTATCACATAAAGACTTAAATTGCAGAGAAAATGTTTTGGGTATTGATTCACACGAGATACCATAACTTGCATTTGTTAGACTTGAATATGCATTAAGAAATTTAAATAAATGTGGAGACGATACGGTAAAAATTCATAGATAAGAAATGTACTACTATAGATAAGGTCTTATAGGATTCGAGAAGAATTTTCTGGATTAAGTAAACAATAGGGTTGCCGTAAATATAATGTAAATCACTAAGATTGGTGGATTTACACTAAGATTATTCCACTCAAGGTAAACGGTAATTTCTCTTTTTCTATGATTAGGAATGTAGTATATCACATAGAAATGTACACATTTGTGTTTGATTGGAACCAAAATAATGCTGCAATGAATAAAGTAACTGCAATGAAAATGTATCCTTTTGTTTCTGTTTTATTTTAAGTTGGGAGGAAGAGATATAACATCAATATTTTCTGTAAATTCATATTTAAAAAAATTAAAATTATGTTATCTTTGAAATAATGAAATAACTCAGAGATTATAAGAGTAAACCTGAAACGCGGAGATTACACTTAAAACCCGAAGTCCCCGGGTGTAATCTCCGGGGTGTAGCCAGCCCGTTGAAGGAAACCCGACCGACCGTCCGCTGCGGCAATGGTGTAACTGCGGCGCCGATAGTGTAACAGTAGCGTATCGGACTGTTATACCCAAGTTCGCGGGTTCAAACCCGATCGAGGACGTGGATCTTTAGAGCGAAAAAATCCTTGGTACGCCTTCCTTCGGAGGGAAAGTAAAGCCGGCTGTCCCATGTTAGTAGATTTACTGCCTGTAAAAGATCCTGAAGCCTAAATGAAGCCTCTGAGCTAAATTCAAATCGCCTGTTTCGTCGCCCAGGAAATACCTCCTTTCTCCGCTAGTGGGTGAAAGGGGCGTAGCGAAATTTACGTGGTCAGACGGAAGAGCGAGACTGATGGCCCGAGTGTAACCACATAAAATATGGCAACAATTCATTTCAACTTCCCGACTGCTCCCGCAATGTGTGTGTGTGTGTGTGTGTGTATGAGTGTACGTGCAAGAGGAAATGTGGAGACCAGGATGACGGAAGAGAAGATCACGTGCGGTCCTTGGCTCGTTTGTTAAGGTCTGTTTCGGCATTCCCCTGGATTGATTGGAAAGCCTTCATATAACTACTGATCAGAGCAGCCTGCCGCTCGAATTCTGCACCGGACAGATGTTGGATTCCACCCAGCTATGCAGCGGGTGTTGAGAAGCCTCCGCCATTGGAACTCGAGCCCAAGGATTTCCCTGTCAATGGTGCTGCACAGGAGGCAGCATTACTACTTAACTATCGCGCCCCATATTTTCCTTTAAAGGGCAAAGTTTAGGTACATGTCATTCATAAATAGTTCTCAACATTCTATGTATTTTTGTCTTCAAGTTCTTTTTTAATTTTTTTCCATTCGCTCGTCAGCAGTGGTTGAGGCAACATCCTAAACTCCGCGCAGTATAGCTCCGCGATCTGTGACTAGTTTGCGTATTTTTATCGAATTCGAGAAGTTTAGGTGTCAGTGTAAAGTGAGATGTTATAGAATAGTATATAGAACTGTTCTGATTACGACTTAGCTGTTTCTCATTGTGAATGGGGAACAGGAAAAAAAAATGAATGCGTAAAAACGTATGCATAAAAAATGAAAAATAACAGGTGTGCGTATTTTTGAGCAGTAAGCAGTTAGTAGATGGATTAACAGAGAAGCACAAGACTTTTAATATTAAGGACTCCTCCCAAAATATTCCGTCTCTTGTAAGTAGGCAGAAGCGTATTGTAATTTCAAATGTTAATCATATGATTCCTAACGCAGTAATTGAAGATGAACTAGACAAACTGTAAGTGATAAGCAGTTCCCAAGTGTCATTTCTCAGAGCTAGTTTTGATGTAGAGCAGTTCATTTATATCTTAAGTTCCCGTAGACAGGTGTTCGTACCGGAAGACTCATTAAGTAAGATATCTGAAGTCATTCGGATCACATACAAAGGAAAAAAAACTGGATTTACATGTCTAGCAGAACTATAAAATGCTTTCACTGAAAGGAAGAAGGGCACATTGCGAAAACTGCAAAAATATATATGAAATTAACTCCAACCAATCGGAAGAAATAATTGAAAATAATGTAGCCCCTGTCAACGAACAAAGAGACAAGGTACCTAACTACCACCACTTACCCCACTTGACCAAGGCAAGCCTGTTAAGAGAAACTTATCATAGATCATAAGCACTCCCACCAACAAATCAAGTGACCTTCAGGAAGGGCAATTCAACCGTCCCCAAGGAAAAATTAACGGTGCGGTAAAACAAATTAAGAAAAAGAAAATGAGGGAGAACATTAATAACTGCAGCAATAAGAAAAGCATAATGGAACAACCAGCCCCAGTGAAAGAAAGGATAGAAGGATCCAACAATGTATTTACAAACGAGCATTTAAAAGACTTTTTGGAAAACACTTATGGCTCAATTAACCCCCTTCAAATATCTCTCAGTTACACCAAAGGGACAGGGAGCCTAATTGAAATGCTCAAAGAAATATACCCATTATTGTCTGACAGAGGAATAAAATCATGATTTACCAGAATTATGAAGAAACCGAAGGATCCAGTATAGTCACTGTCAGATTCTTCAAAAGAATCGTGCGACAACGATGAATCAACAAGCGAAGATCATCAAACATGAAGATAAGAATTCTACAATGGAATGTGAACGGTATTTACAGATATGAATTTCTTCTACAGAAGAATCTAAAAGACGACAACTATGACGTACTGTGCATCCAGGAAACTAATTTCAAAAATAAGCACCATTTTGATACGAAGGTAATCAATGTTTTTATAAAACAGAGTGCAAATGTCAGTGGCAGTGTTCGTACATAAGTCAATCAAGTGTAGTGAATGCCCCATTACAAGGGACCTAGAAGTATGTGTGATACAGTAGCAAATTGACGGTAGTAGCTTTCACCTGTGTAATGCATACATTCCTAATGCGTTTCAACTAGAATATCGCCACCTAGACACCTTATACTCACAAATATCTGACCCGGTACTGATAGTCGGTATTTTAATATATTTTAGTATATTTGGAGATCAAGAAGAACAGATCATAGAGGGAAAATTGTCGGTGAATTTATGAATAATGACCTAATGATCTTGAATGACTACAGAAAATCTACATACTTCAACGTGGGTAGCGGCAACTCAACTTGCATCGACCTATAAACATCTGCACTCCAACTTTGGCAAGATATCTGAAATGGAACGTAATGGAGGACCTTCACAACAGTGATCATTACCCCATAACATTGACATATGAGAATTCGATTACCCCTGAGGACATCTATATGCCCAGATGGATATTTAAAAAGGACAACTATGAGTCGTACCAAGACATCATCACAGGCAAAATTCAGAACATTTAGAAATTAAACATCGACGATTCAAATAAACGAGCACAAGTAAACGATATTCTGAGCAACTCTATAGAACTTATACTGCCTACAACGGAGGTGACTATACCCAAAACGAAAAATACTGTAAGTAAAAAGAAACTACGTTGGTGGACAAGGAAATGGGAAGAAGCGGTTACGAATTACAAGCCCTGGTTTAATGTATTCAGGAAACATAAAACAAATAAAAATCAATTCAGGTTTAAGTAAACACGAGTCAAGGCAAGAAGAATCATAAACGAATCTAAGAGGAGCTGCTGGAAGGAATACTTAAACATCCTTAAACAATAAAGTGAACCACTCGGAGGCTCGGAAGCAAATAAACGCCATCGATGGAAAATCCAAAACAAATTACCTGAAGTCTATATACACGCCAGATGGTTAATTCATTCAAGTGCCGTGCGACATTGCAAATAGCGTTGGAAATATTTTCGCCTCCAACTCTAGTGATGCAAACCTTGCAGATGGCTTCATAAAACATAAAGAAGAAACTGCGAGATCTCTCCGAAACCAGGAAGTAGAAGAAGACGAAACAGATGATTCCTTACAACTGAATGCACCCATTACGCACCGATTCGTCGTAAATATACGTCAACTAAAAGACAACAGCGCCGGTCCCGACGGAATGCCTAACATATTTATCCGGATGCTTCCTGAAGGAGCTATCAATGTTCATCTAGGTATTTACAATTATTTATATTTAAACAATGTCTCCCCATAAAAATAGTCAGATTCTGTCATTGTTCCAATTCACAAATATGATAACGACCAATTTTTAATAGACAGCTACAGGCCTATTACCCTAACTTGTTGCCTGTGTAAATTATTTGAGGAGGTAGTGAACCAAAGACTTAAATGGTACCTAGAGAAACATTTGCTAATATCACCCCATCAAAGTGGTTTTCGCAAGAAGCGATCCGCCTTAGACAGCATTGCACTAATCGACAACAGAATCTGCAATGAATTTGCCAATAATATGTTCACAGTGGTACTAATCCTCGACATCGGAAAGGCATAAGAGATGGTCTGGCGCAGACGTATCATGGACATAATAATTAATCATGGAATTAAAGGCGACATAGTTAAGCTCGTTCATAACTTCATTAAAGAACGGTACATTAATATCAGAGTAAAATGATCCCCATCAGATATATATATATATATATATATATATATATATATATATATATATATATATATATGCTACAAAATGGAGTACCGCAGGGCTCTGTGCTTAGTGTGACCTAGTTTCTGTTGATAATAAACGAACTTCAGACAAAAATCGAACTACGCGTGCAAACAGCATGTACGCAGATGACCGTAATAAATACATCACTGGTAAACATGTCTCCCGTAGCAGTTATAGCATAAAAT
The DNA here is from genome assembly GCA_038098605.1 of Gryllus longicercus. Classification (NCBI taxonomy): domain Eukaryota; kingdom Metazoa; phylum Arthropoda; class Insecta; order Orthoptera; family Gryllidae; genus Gryllus; species Gryllus longicercus. Next base: position 371,290 of record JAZDUA010000666.1, read on the forward strand.
ATCTTAGACACCTTCCTCGCATTCTCCACTGATGTTGACCTAAAATTCTCCAAGACGAAATCCACATTCATCATATTCTCTGACGCCGAGAATTCTAAACCTATTCCTAAACCTGGGTGATCATAGAATAAAACAATGTAAAACCTTAAAAGTCTTAGGTCTGACATTCGACGAGAGAATACCCTGGATATCTCACATTACGAGTAAAACCCTGAAAGTGTAATGCACGAAAAGGCTAAATCTGATGAAACTCAAGGTACTTAACGTGAGGGGCCGATTATACAGTGCTTATAAGAACATACCAGGCATTGATCAGGACTAAAATGGATTACGGCGTGATTCTGCAAATAAGAATATTAAAAGAATACTCCATCCTATCAACAACACTGGGGTCAGACTTATATGTGGAACATATAGTACAAGTCCGGTGATAAGTATGTTACAAGAAGCTAATTTACACTCCTGGATAAAAGAAGAAGAAATCTAGTCATAGGATATATAATTTAAGTGACAGCAAACTGCGGCAACCCTATGAACCAAATTTACCAGCTTACATACAGACACAGTAAGAAAGTGTGCTTCAGAAAGAAACAACCAAAACCAATTTAATCATTTATTTCAGAAAACCGTCAAACGCCAAAATATAAAACACACTTTAGCGACGGATTATTGTTCCAGGTGGATAAACACATTGTTTAGTGCATATTTATATGAAAAAATATTTATTTATCAACTCATTTAATAAAACAAAAATTTGAAATCAGAAAAATTGGGAGACTTATTCTCAATTTTCTCGAAATGAGAAATTTGGTGTTTGACGGACGAAAGTGTCGGACGAAACATGGTATCAATAACGACACGGCAAAAGTACTAAAGAACAAAAAACATTGCAGTCGGTTTCTCAATTTTTTGAAGGGCATTAACTTGTACAGTGATATACAAGAAAAAAAAAGTATAAAATGGTTTATACTGTGATATGAATGTTCCCTCCCAAAATGTCATAACACTCCATGTATAAAAATAATGTTATTGTGTAGAGGCCGCTAATAACCTTTCCTAGTTGATGTGACATTCATTTTTTAAAGTTATTTTTCGTTCCGTTGCTTCATTTGTTAAGTTTTCGAGATACGGCAAATAACAGTACTAAACAATTTGTACTTTGGACAGGATATTAATCGAGTCACGTTTCCTATTTTAAGTTACGTATGTCATCTTTTGCTGATAATTTTGTATTTACAAACTATATCTTATCATTTTTGTTGTATAACTATAGTATTATTTCTTCATTATCTTCTCACTACTCAGGTCAGTTTATGTTCGTAAAAGCTTGCAATATCTTGATACAATATTGGCTTGCAATAATGTTCACATAATATTAGTGTATCCATATTAGGTCGTTAATCGCAATTTTGGTGTACTGAATAATTGGCAAATATATTTTTTCATTACAAGAAAACACGTAAATATGCGACAAGATGTGAGAAATGTACTGAACTGAAATGTACTGTTTGACGCGACTTCCCTTTAAGTTATCTAGTGACCTCAACCAACGCTCCCTTTGCAAGTTGAAAATGTAAGATCATTGGGTCGATATCTGAAGGGGAAATATTCTGTGCTGAAGGGCACTTTAGTGGTTATTTTTTATTTCAGTAATTAAGTAGTAGTAACTTAGAACTTTTTCTTTTAACATATATAGTTACTTATATAGTTAATTCGATTAATTTATTTCCACATTAAACAAAATTATGTTGAAGTATTTAATTATCTCTGGATTGATGTATTATGAAAATATGGAATTTAAAATAACTTGCAAACGAAACAATTCGGAGAGTAGCTTGCTTCGTTTTAATACAATTTCTTGAAACATTTTTACACTTGCAATATCTCTAACGTTGACCAACTATGTTTTGAAAATGATGTACAAGTAAAATTCAACGCAATGTAAGTGCATTATCTTCTAGTCACTTTGTAATTTCACAACTGCGATTATACGTATTTGTAACTCTCGGTAAGCTTATTCACTTATCATCCCTCGAACAATGGTTTTTAGAAACCCACTATATATGGCAAAAACACCACTCTCCATATTTATTTTATGATTTCTGCACCGAAGTCATACACCTCGACCGATCAACAAAGTCGTCGTGAATAGGTACAGCATTGCCAGTTGTTGTTGTTGTTGTTGTTGTTGTTGTTGTTGTTGTTGTTAAAGTGGCTGTAGTATTCGGAATGCAACACGTGTGAGACAGCGCAGAGAAAATTTCCGGCACGTGACGTCAGCGTTACAATGACAATTCCCGAAAATAAGATCAATATCGCAATATTAATTTATGGTGAAGCACAGCGACAGTGTTACAGTGTATCCCTCAACGAACACCGAAAATTTTCGAGCAACACCTTGGACATGTACAGTACAGTTTGACAAGCTTTCCAATTCAAAGTTGGGTATTTTCGAAAATTCAAGGTTAACACTGGTAATCGAACCTATGCCATCTTTATAAGGGTTACATTCTTATAAAAAATGCTAATACAAATTTTGAACCTTTTTTGGGAAAAGTTAAAAAATGTCCCCGGAGATTCAAGTGAAGAACTTTCAACATTCAAAGAAATCTTTTCAAAATTGCAGGGCATGAAGATGGGTAGATCGATCGTAGAATATTCATTTTGGTAAAAATGACACGAATAGTTTAGGCGCTAGTGTTGTCCACGGACGTACAATGGCGCACACCAGTATTGGGACAGCCACAAATACTGAAGGCGTTTCTTGTTTGAATAATTTTTCGCACGTGCGCGGAAGTTACATGTGAGGAAATGCAAAGGAATTGTGACTTTATTACTAGGAAACAAAATAATACAAAGAAATGTTTCTGATACATACATACGTTTCATAAACACGGATTTGTGTGAGAATATGCAAAAATACGAAGTCACCTTAATATTCGGACATGTAATGGAAAATGCCCTCTTACACCCTCGCCACTCTCCCAGATAGCGCGATAAGCTCACCATCCTCTATCCAGGACAAACGAAATTATGCAGTCAGTCACTGTGAATATTTCCGTCTGGAAACACCTCTTGCAATGAGGCACAAGGGAAACAATTCGACGTTCGAGCAGAGGCAACTCGTGGTTTTCTACCACGCAAAGGGACGTTCCTGCAGGGAGATCACAAATCTTTTACTCATGAGCAAGAGCACAGTGCACGATATAATTAAGAGATTTGAGAAAGAAGACAGAATTGAATCTACACCGCAACAAAGACAACGTAAGAAGATCTGCGAAAGAGAGCAGCGTGAAATTTTGATGAAAGTACGAGAAAATCCGAAGATGAGTGCCGTCCAGCTGGCAGCAGAACTACGCAAAGCGTCAGGGACGTCTGTGCACCCCGAAACAGTGCGCAGAGTAATTAGGAGTGCCGTATATCACGGCATAGCGGCCAGGAAGAAACCCTTTATCGGTGCTGGGAATAGAGCTAAACGACTTCAGTTTGCAACGGAATACGTGACGAAGTCAGAGGAGTGGTGGCGTGAGGTAGTTTTTGTAGATGAGAAAAAATTTAATATATTTGTTAGGGACAATAGGGAAATGATATGGCGAAAACCAAATACAGAATTTCACCCTAAAAACGTAGTGTCAACTGTGAAACACGGTGGTGGACACATATTGGTGTGGGGCTACGTATCAGCTGCTGGCGTGGGGGAGATGGTGTTTATAAAAGACTCAATGAACAAACATAAGTATCTCAACATACTGAAAGAGAATTCGCAAAAATCTGCTGACACACTAGGCATCAGGAACTCGTTTAAATTTTACCAAGGCAACGATCCGGTAAAATTATACACACAAATAATATATTGTAACACCCCCCCGGTCGTCTCGTTAGAGAACGCCCGGTTAGCGGTCCGGTTGTAGCTCAGTCGGTGATGGAAGGAATTGTTAAACAGATACAATGGCAGTACGAAACAAACACTTTGATCACTGGTAAAAATTACTTTTATTCCTGGGCAAGAAAAAAAATGCCCCAGGGAAGTTACATTTGTAAATTGAATAAAAAAATGAGAAAATTAGATGGAAAGAAAAGAAAATGAAAGGTTAGAATTCAGAGTAAAGCTTAAAACTAGGAAGAATTATAACTAACATTACAATGGTGAAAAAAATTTACAAGTCAATGTGCCATAGCGCGGCACCGCATTACAAAATTTCACAGGGGCGAATGCCCTTGAGTGATACTGCCTGGAAAAAGGTCTTTGTGCGCCCGAGAAGGGCACGGCGCGGTCGAGGGGGGCGCTGGCGTCCTTCACAAAAATGCGGCAGAGGCCGATGGCCTCCCTTGCCGACAGCTGAGCGGTCGTCTCGTGACGTCACCAAGGAACGGTGGCGTCTGGCGGCGTTGACCTGCGTCTGGTAGTGTCTGGTAGAACTCGGAGCGGCCGGGATTCTCTCGATCTCAGGAGCGTAGTAATCAACCATACGTCTCTCTGATTCTCATGATAATTGTCGAACACAACTTCGGAAAGTCTAGAACTCCTTCAGAGAAACATTCGCCTCTCTCCGCAACTGATTCCCGCTTCAGAGAAGTCTCTCTGCCCACACTACTCAGCCCTTTATGATAGCTCACGCAGAAATTTTATAAGTCCTTCAGAGGCACATACGCCTCTGACCGACGAATAGCTCCCCCCAGAGAAGTTTCTCTCCCGACTGCTAAGCCCCTTCTGACATTTTGTAAATCGAAATAGTAGCAAGTAAACTTTTATCCCCACCCATTTTCTCGTGTGCTCCAGCTCCTTATAATAGGTCGCGTCGCTATTGGCCGAAGGTAATGGCGCAGTGCACTATTTCCAACCAATCGTGACGGGAGAAGCGAAGGAAGTTTCCGCTCTCTGTGCCATCTGTGAGTGTACAGTGTTATTCTTATTCCTTCTAGAACATCGGCCATGCCTGCGCAAGGGGCGCGTTGTCCGATGAAAGAATTATCGTTCTGGGTTTTTCCGAATGCGAGCGGGCGTTCTAGAGATTTCGCAGATGTTCTTGCGTCCGCGCGCCCCTCCGTTAATCTTTTGACACCAGCTCTCATAACAACTTCGTAATGGGCCGGGGGCGCAAGTGGCTGTCACAATAAGCGGGGTTGCGCGCGTGTCGCCATCTGTTTATTCTCCCAGTAGGACTCGGGGTGGCCGGGTTTATTTTATTTAATTTGTATGAGGAAATCGGTATCGCTACAATATTGTAATAAAAGCGATCAAGTCGCCTAAACTAGCCCGACTAGGGACCAGCCAAATGTAAACAAACCTAATGTGCTCGGGGGAGGGCGCCAGGTTCAGCTCCTGAAATGTAACTGAGTGGAAGAGTTGGGAGGTCAAGAATGAGCAATTGAGTCATTTGTGACAAACAACTGTTTATTCCTGGCACCAAAAGCTGCCAGGGGAATTTACAATGTCGCAATGGGCGACGCAAGTTCTCTTACTAAAACTACTCTATGAAATAATTACAAGTGGTTAATTCTGCTGGGCCTGAGCGCGGCCACTTGCAGTTTTTCGCTGTTATAATAGTTCAGTGAGACGGCAACGTCTCATAGTTTCACCAATGGCTGCTGGTCTTCGTGGGCGGGCCGAGGCGACAGCGGCTCCGGGTTGCTGATCTTCTGCGGCGCGTCTTCTCTCGCTCAGGTAGCGGCGATTCCAGATTGTCAGCTCGAGCAGGCTCAGAGGAGGCGAGTGGTCACGGGCGCTGACGTTGCGAAAAGGGCTGTCACTCAGCCCAGGACGAGAGGCGGCAAGGCTGGCGGGCCGGAGCGAAAGCGGCGCGGGGGGCCGGTAGTTTCCCGCCCGAGTTTTCTCCGCAACAATTTACGAGTCGCGTCCTAACTAATTCGGCTGTGGGAAAGTCTTTTCCCAAACTCGCGTCCCGATCGTGAATGACTGGATAACTTTTAGAAGTGAAGTTCTCAAGTAACGAAAATTTCGAAGTTCCACGAAGAAATTTTACAAAGTGAGACTGAAGAAATTTTTACAAGTGTCGTCGAAGAAATTTTAACAAGTGTGTCTCGAATAAATTTGACAAGTCTAGCCTGAAGAAATTTTAACAAGTGTTGTCGAAGAAATTTTAACAAGTCTCATCGAAGAAATTCTAACAAGTGTCCTATTCCTACTCTGCATCGCGTTTATAAAAGAAGTTCCTTTCCCCTTCCCAAATTGTTCCTGGCACCAAATTTCTCCCTCCCCTCATGGCGAAGCTTCCCATTGGCCAAGGGTGGCTGCGTCGCAGAAATCTGATTAACCAATCTCGTGTCGATTTTTCTGTAATTTTCCGTAAATGCTCTCTGTCTGTCGCTGTCTTCGCTCTCTCTCTTGCTTCCCTTTTGTTAGTTACTCCGGGAGCTGATCGCAGCTGTGTTGGACACGTGCGCGCGAGAAAAGCGCATTTCACGGGTTCCCGATTCCCGGATTTCCAGGCCGGCACGGTCTAATCGACTGCCTTACTGTATTTAATTTGTTAATGGCCCGTGCAGGGATTCAGGCGCCTACCCAGGCGTGTGCCGAGGCGCGTGCCGGAACGAATGTAAGGGGTTAGCATTGTTCGGAAGAGGCCGAAAAAAGGTTCTCGCTTACGACGTGTCGTAAATGTGTCTTCTTCGCCTAATTGACACCCGGCCAACTCCATCGGGCTTGAATTCCTCGGTCGCGCGGCTGAAGGAAGGACGCGAGGGTGGCGCTTTGTTCGGCGAGAGGGCCGGCGAAGGGGCAGCAAGTATTTATGGGGGGCTAATAAACCAGCTGTCTCTGGGAAGAAGACCCGTGCGCGGTCGGGGGGTGGGCTGGTGTGACAAAGGAACCCTCCGCGGCGGTGGCCGCGTCCCGTTGACCCACTTACTTCTCGACGCGAGCTATTTCCAGATGCAGAAATTCATTTGTTATTGGCGACGCCATAATAAAATTATATTTAATTAATCGGTGACGCCACAATATAGTGTGCGAATGGTTATTTTATAATTGTCCAATAGTACTGGAAACGCCGTCCTAGCCTCCTGACCTCAGCCCAATCGCGAATTTATGGCATGAATTGAAATGTAGGTAGTCAGGAGAATTCCAATTACGTCGAAGTCCCATCCGCAAGCGAGTATCCAGGAAGAATGGGCACAAATTGTGTACCTGCCTTTTTACACCCGTTAACTCACATTTTCAATGCTTCTTTATGCACAGGAATATTTCCAGATATTTTTAAAACAGCAAAAACTAAGCCACTTTTTAAAAAAGGGAGCAAAAAGGAAATTCAATATTACCGACCAATTTCTCTTTTGTCAGGTTTCTTTAAAATATTAGAGAGGCTTTTCTATACGCAAATGGAAACTTTTGTCAGAGAAAACGAAGCGTTTTCAGTCTCACAACACGGGTTTAGAAAATCAAAATCTACGGAAACTATCATTTTTTTCTTTTCTTAAAGATGTTGCTTCATCAATGGACCAAAATGAAGCAATCATTGGAATATTTTTAGATCTTTCGAAAGTTTTTGACGTTATTGACAATAACATCTTGCTATCAAAATTACCTTCTTATGGAATTCGTGGTATCGCCCTAGATTGGATAACTTAATGCCTTAAACATCGATCTCAAAGAGTAGAAATACAGTACTGGCACGAAAGGAATTTATTCATTTATATTATATTTCATTTCACGTGTCCGAGTATTACTGTGGCTAATGAATCCAAACAATTTTATTTTGATTTCTTTTTTATCGAATCCGTCAGCTACATTCTGCACTTTTCTTTGTTTATACTGTTATCCGTTAATAAAGCAACAATTCCGTTTCACTTTCGTGCATTTATTTTTTTCCTACAACCGTCAAAATATAGCAGAATCTACGATTTCTGGGTGTCTGAATATTAAAGTGAGCCACTGCACGTTCTCAGCAACAACAACGGAAACGAATACGCTTTTTCGGTATTAAGGAACCACAAAATGTGGATTCTGACGGTATGTTTTAGAAAAAGTTAATTTACATATAGTTACCCACCAATTATGGATCACCCCCATAACTTCTAAACTGTTCATGATATCGAAATGCAGTTTTCGCTTAACAATACCGAATCATGGAGCATGTAACATCCTGTGGAGAGATTTTCTATATTATTTTTTAGTTTTCGAGAAATTTAATGTTTTATTTTTAAATAAAACTATACATTTTTCTCAGCAGCAATGGATAGTTCATGAAAAGAGGAATAAAATGATGTATCATATGTTAGTACTTGTATTTTATTAGTAGTTTGAACATAAAAGTGGACTCTTTCACATGTGATTTTGAATTAAACCGATAGTATTTCGTGTAGCAGCCCTTGCACTCTCGCCTTCGGGGAATGTGGCGTCTGTGGCGTGGAGAGGGGAGACTGAGAGGGGTGGCATTGTGTGATAAGAGGCACAACTGCAACAATCTATGGTCTTGACACAGAGGCCACACCAATTTTAACCATCAGAATGAGAGAGTTTTTCCATTGATTCGTCTGTATTTAACTTGTCTTCTACTGAAGTTCCAAAACAACGATCATTCCACAGAACGATATAAAAAATTTGTAACGTAAGGAAGATAATATTAATAAGTATCATTTTCATACTTAACAAGAATCCAACCACCGTCTATTCGTTGGGAAATTTCATTTTTAATTAAGATGATCACTCGTCCACTTCGCAACCATACGACTACTGCTGTACACTGCTGTTCATAAATGAAAAAAAAAAAATAGTACACTTCCGTCTTCTAAAGAATTTTCAAGTCCGTGGCAGTACGTGGCGCTATGAAGTGAGAAACTTTCCAATTTCCAATTTGCAGTCGGGACTCCAGATGTGTATTTTGTTAAAGTTAGGAATTTTGCATGGATAGAACTGTTAAAAGTATTTCAAAATGTTTAGTGTTTTGTTCTTTTGGTACGTGTTTAAATAGGAAGTTTATTAACAGTAAATAATAAGATAAAATGTCTACCTACTATCTATTATTTGATTAATTAATCGAGATATTACAATGAAAATCTTTAAGTATTCATTCCCTTGCCATGTTTTAAAATGAAGGCTTGTTTCTACCGTAACAGACTGAACTCAATTCTTGTAAGTTTGAAAATGACTTTTATTATTATCGTCCTTCAGCTAAACTTTTTCTTTATTTTGTTCTTTTTATTATCGTAGCGTTGGAATTTCAGTAGAAGAGAAGTTTAATTCAGATGAACAAATGGGAAAAAATCTCTCATCCTCATCGTTAATATTGATGTTGGTTCGTATGTTCTTCGTGTCAAGACCATCGGTTGTTGTAGTTACGCCCCTATCCTTCACGGCCATCCCTCTCAGACTCCTCTCCCCACGAAACAGTGTGAACGCCGCAAAGGCCACCTTCCCCGAAGGCGAGCCAAGGGCTGCTGCACGAAATTCTGTCCGTTTAATTCAAAATCACATGCCAGAAAGTCTAATTTTATACTAAAATTACTAACATATAATACATCATTTTATTCCTCTTTGCCGGTGAGACAAATATATAGTTCCATTAAAAAAAGATTATTAAATTTATCGAATACTAAAAAAAATATACAATTTCTATATAGCATGTTACTTGCCCCATGATTCCGCATTGTTTAGTGAAAACTGCATTTCGATCCTGAACCGATTAGAAGTTATGGGGGTGGTCCATAGGTGGTGGGACAGTCTGTATAGATGCAAAAAAATATCTTTTACGGTGTTAGGAACTCACAAAATGAGTTTTCTGCCGCAAAACAACACTTTTCGCCCAACATTACATAAATTTTCCTATATTACTCGTATAACTCTGAATACGAGAAAGTAAAACGAAAATTTTTCGTTAGAAATAATCGTATCGTGTGGCCCTGATAACAAACTAATTTGTCCTGGAACAGCACTGCGCAATCTATCTCGCATTATTGCTAAATTTTCAGTTTTCGAAAATTCAGAGTTCATCGAAAATGAGACTATTATTTTAAGCGTTCTTGTTCTATCCATGGAAAAATTTTGAAGAACATGTTTGGAGCGGTTTTTGTGGAAGTGTTTTTTATACATTGCATTACTTTTAAGCACAAATTACGCGAAAAACACTTTCTTTTTTAAAAATTATATATGACGAATGAGCTGATTTTTTAACGAGTTTATTGTTTAAGGCAAAATAGTCTTATCTTCAATTTTGTGGTTTTGAAATGTTAAATATTTGCAATTTTCGAAAATACAGAGTTCGCGGAAAATGAGACTCGCATCAATTTTTTTTGTAGACGTTTGATAGATACGAGGAGAAAATTAAAAGAAAAAATTGAAGTAATTTTTTAGACAAAAAAAAACTTCCTATACTTCGTGCAAAATTACGCAAAATTTACTTATATTTTTGAAAAGTTGTACATGTCCTTATTCCACAATCTGCCTACATTTTTTCTCAAAAACGGTTTCAATTTTTTCTTTTCTTTTTCCCCTCGTACGTAGAAGAGAACGATAAAACATAGAGCTTGTCTCATTTTCGGTGAACTCTGTATTTTCGAAAATTTAAGAAGTTAAAAATAATGCAAGAAGGTTTGTGTTGTTGTAGCATCATTAGTTTTTTCGTGATTTTTATTTCCAAAAGTTATTTTTTGCGAAAAGTATCATGTTGGAACTAATGGTACTTGACGTTTTATTAGTGACATTACACAGTATTCCGACCTGTTTGTATCAGTTTCGATACAAATGACGCCCAGTGTCAGTGAGTGTCTTCGAGGGAAAGATATGAGTAACTTTGAGATAATGCGTTAGATAAGATACGACATCCGCTTGTACTACACCCAGCGGGGCAACTCAGTGTCACAAATATTCTCAATATTAGTGGACGGGAAGCGAAATCCACAAATATCTCAATATGGGGTGCGCAACATCTTTAGTGAAATACCTCGTTTTCATTTTCAACTTCGTTTTTGCAGTAAGTATCAACAACTAAGATAATTATATTTAGTGTTTATTCTAACGATTTCAGTACCTATGTTTAAAATTAATTTCAAAATATGTAGATTGCTAAAACTACAAAGAATATGGAACATAATAGTATATTATGCAACAAATTTATAATGATATGCTTCATACAGATTTAAAACTCGCTCCTTACGTCGCTTGTGAAAAACCATATACTTACGCAATAAAGCAACATTACAACTGAGTTGCAAATGTTGTTTTATGTCAACATTATAAAATTATTAGAAGAGATAAATGGTTACAGAATCTGCAATTTGATTAGCGCGGTACGTTAGGTACATGCTTGACTAACGCTCTTAAATACAGAACTCTTGGTATTTAATTGACAGTTGTTATTTGTTCCAATGCGTGATCGATGGAAATTAAGTCAATGGCACAATAATCCACGCGAGCTTCGGCCTGGAAATGAAGCCTTTACTGAAGGAAGTAATTGACGAAGTTATTAAAGCAGACGAAAATTATGAAAAAGAATATGATAAATTTGTTACTTAGATGCAAAAGGAAAATAAATACGTATGTAATTTGTGAACCGAGAAGTAAGGAACTGTCATAGCCAAAGGCCTGATTTTCAATACGTGCCTCCGATCCACAAGCGTCTGCTCACAAATTTTGAAATAAGCAATAATAATAACAATAATAACAATAATAATAATAATAATAATAATAGTAATAATAATAATAATAGTAATAATAATAGAAATAATGATAACGGAGCCATGTATTTATACTATTGTAAAAGTACACATAATTGGAAACAAATTGACAATATTAGTCGCAAGATTGGTACGAGATTATCACTTTCTCGCTACTTTTATTCGTTTTTATTCGAATTAAAAATTGTGTCAATGGCAAAAAATTTCCCATTCTATATCTGCTATAATTTGTGGGGAAAGTATAATGTGTTCATGCATGTACTTGATGTCAAGATTTGTTCAGTGTCCAAGAGATCTTGGATGAGACTACTAGCAATCTGGGCGTTGCCCAGGTTATCGATTACAGTTATCTATTTGATTGGAAAAACAATAAATCCTGGCATACAATAAAATGGAAGTAATTTAATTTATATCTCACATCGCCCCACTTCACATATAGTTTTAACAATATTTGCTGTCACATTTTTTATAGATAGAAGAACAATGATATCAATTTTTATGTTGAAATATAATTTTTTGAATTAATGTTTTGGAGCGTTTATTATTGCTTATTTAAGTGGGAGAAGTAAATAAAAGTTTCTCTGAGACGAAGGGAATGATTTGGTAGAAACATTTTAATTTGTCGACTATTTAGATAGTATTAGATCATTTAGGTTTTTCATCGCGTAACTAGGATACAATATTTTCGTAATTGTCGAAAGGATTTTAAGGATATTTTTCCCTTAAGAATATGATATTTGGCAATGAAATGATACTTCATCATTCACATTTCCTTTGAACTAATATATGATTTTAAAAAAATAGAAAACGAAAAAATGTTGGTTTTTATTGATGAAATTGTTCATAAAAATATCGATTTTACAATAACGAAAAGTAAAATATCGTGCTGAAAGATGCTGCTGCAGGATGTGGAACTGCCGCTTTTGTGCTCTTCATTGCTTCTCCAATCCCTTCATAGGCTGAGACAGCTGAGGGCAATAGCTGTTGCTTCTGCAGCGTCTGACCAAGAGGTCCTAGGGTTCGAGTTTCGGTGGTGGCAAATTTTCGATAGCTCTGTGAAGTAGAACTCTGGCGCTGTCTGAAGAAGAATTCTAGCGGCCGGCTGCTCTGATCGCCAGTTTTTCGTAGTTATACCGACCAATACCTGGCGAATGCCGTAACTGTACCCGAACAAATGGGCAACGGATTGCGTGCAATATTTCCTTCTTCCTCTTGTCTTTCCTCCACTCCTCTTACACACTCACACACACATACACCCACACCTGTGGTAGCTGTGAGTAAATAACATGGTAGTTCTGCACCGCCGAAATTAGAAATTGGACTCTTCATATTACTACAATTAAATTTTGGTTTGCGAGTTCAAATCCTCCACAAAATGTATTAAAATTTATTATTTTCCAAAGAACATACCTTTTCTCGGTGACATTTTCATTGTGTTTCTGTATATTCGACCAATAAGCAGAATGCAGTTGTGATTGTTCTTTCACAACTTTGTCCCAGGAGGTGATAAATGAAATTCTTTATTCAAATGTGACTTCGAATTGTCGTGTTTTTTGTTTTTCTTTGTTGTTGTTTTCGCGGAGAGATGCACAAGACCTTTCACCTCTGTCTTTGACTACACACTCCCACCCAAAAATAAAGAAAATAGAAAAGATTATCCAATTGATCACATTCGCTTATCCACTTGTTTCTTTCACATGTCTACCGAAACACCTGTAAAGATTTTGCCCCGGCTGCTGCCTATAACTTCGAGTATTAATTCCGGAGGGGATCTACCTTGTTCTCTTACGCGAACCTTATCCTCACAAACCAATGAAGAAAATAGCAGTTCAATGAGGCAACTCACAGAATTCATTTTCAACCGAATATTATCATCGCAATTTGAGTAGTTAATAAGGCACCTTGGCATATGCCGATGACTACGCCTTATCAAAGCACGATGCACTACACACAAGACAAAACAACACCGAAAAGCATTGCATCAATCCACTTTGCGAAACCTATGCGAGATGCACGTTCTCGCCTCTGCGATCGCATATTGGAACGGCAGTTTCGTCAAGCGATTCGGCATCATTCATGAATTGGCGCTCCTCAGAACCCTAGAGATGCTTCGAACGCCGCTCGCATCATCTCTTATGGGCGAGCAAAGCCCCTCCCGATAACTGAAATTGTTAGCAATACTTAAATATTTAGTAGCTTCAAATTGCAGCTCACAGAGCCTCAGAGCGCGCTGCGGGCCCGGTTGGGTTCGCGAATTAATCACGAGGAGAGTACACACTGACTGTCGTCCAAAAATATAGAAACTGATTTTCTAGAGCAAAACCTTAACAAAACATATTTCAGAGAAGTAGAATACGTGGGGATTCTGCAGCTCTCATAGTAGAGCCGTCCCTGACACACACACACACACACACACACACACACACACACACACACACACACACACACACACATATGCACATACACTTGCGTGCACTAAACTACACATGTCGGGAGCTTTAGAGATTGTTCCGGCTGGGGCAATGCCCCCAGGACAGAGGGACCTGCAAGAGTAAACCTCTGCAAGCCGTCGAATAGGTCACCGCCGGATCTCACGTTGCAGCTGGGGAGGAACACCGCCACCTCCGTGGATACATTTACAACAATAACGGGACTATAGCCATACGTCCGGACGCATCCGATAACACAAAATAGGCTATCAATGCATCCAATTCATTCATAATTTATTTTAAAGGGATAGAGAATTAATATTTCTCTAATGGAATTTTAATTTTTTAAGCAACAATTCGATTAAAACATCTGCCTCTCTTAGAGGCTTGCAGTCTTGTCGATAAAACCGGACTGACTCGATCGAAGTTTGATTTTTGATCGACCTGCAATACGTGTTGGGAATCTCATTCCAGTCAGTGCAAGGAAAGGACTGTGAGTGTAGAATCTTATTGTTAGTGTTTTTCATGCCACTGCGGCTGATGATATTGTCGTCTACAATACTACTGCTTGTCATACTCGAGAATGAGTAAATGGAATATAATTATCAAATAATTTTCAATCTTATTCATATGTATAGATGCAGAGTTGATAAACGAAATATTAGCATAATGCACCCAGATGTAAAGTTTTTTATGAAATACAGCTTAGATTATTTTAGTAAATGAGCATTATAAGACGTGTGTCAGGCAGTTTGATGAAGAGACATTTACAATAGATGGCTGAAATATAATATATACTATCTTCATTGAAATTTGTAATTATTATAAAGTAGCTTATTTCCCGGCGTCGCAGTTGCCCAAAATATTTTGTACAGCTGTGTTCACTCCGCCCGCTCTGCCTTTCGCCCGCCCGCCCCACATTCTACGCTCCCCCCCCCCCCCCCCGATGCTGCCTCCAGACCCCTATCTGAGTCGCCCGTCAACAATCCCATTTTGGTGCATTGCCAGTTGCATCGTTTCCATTATTACAACTTTCGGAGTGTAACTAAATTCAGGGGCAACGTTTTGCTATCGCGAATCCTTATATTTCTCCTCGACCGTGTATAAGTCTTCATGAAAAATTTGAGCATAATGAATCCAGCAGGTGAAACGTTTTTTTTTAATAGAACTCACATAAACACTCAGCCAATTTAAAATATTAAAATTTACACGTAACCGTTAATCACTTGCATTGTACCATTTGTCGGACGCGATACACCAAAAAATTATCGTTGTATAAATATATATAGAGTTATGTAATTCTCATTCTTTTGTTTTATTTGTGTAATCTCTAGCGGCACTCAGAATTGCATCACAATTTTCTAGCATTCACTGCAAATCAGATAAGAGAGAAAGGACAGCTCGAGTATTTTACAGGCCAGGTAGTTAACACAAACACGATCCATGCGCTACAGTGACAAATAGAGACCGGTTTTCATTGCAAATGCATAAAAAACCCAAGCTCCTAATATTTCACCACGATTTGTGAAGCGTATCTTGCTTATTTTGCCTCTTTTATTAATAAGTTTCATATTTCTGCAAATTGCTAATTATTCTACATATTTTGATTGAAAAAGTTTATCGTTAGTCATATTAATTTTAATTTTGAATTTGGTAACGTGAGCTTCTATATCGTTTCTACTCGTACTTCATTGTAGCTAACAGTAGCTGAATGATTTGAATGATATTTAACAGAAAAATCACGTTCGATTTGAGTCAATCTTCAAAATCAGTTTCGTAGACGAAACACGTGACTTTAACTTCTACAAGTCTCAGAGGGGATTTCCCCTACAAATGAGAACGTAAGGAACTTCCCTTTCCTAGTATGAAGGAGGCGGCAAAAGGGTTCTGGCAACGTACGCGACTAATGGCCATAGCAGTTAACGCGTCCAGAGACGCTAACGATCAGTCCCAACTGAATTTGCACCCCTCCCTCTGAAATACTTTCAGGATAATCCCATTCAGACACCCCGGCGAAATTTTGTGAACCACCAACTTTGAAATCAGTCACCAAAGTCGTTACAAATAATATGTACAAGAATGCCTATTCAATTTGTTGGCATTTTTAATCATTTTAGGTTAGTTGTGTTATAAATCAAAATTCGTTCCCTGGTTGACATAGGTCATGTGGAAATGGTTAACATGTCATAGGTTTAATTGTGATCCATAGTATTTTTAATTATGGATTTATAACTTTATTATGTTCATGTTCTTTTCTCCGCCTACATGGGACTGATCACGTCACTGTACGGTAACATATCGGAGATATGAGAGTGAGTCAGATTTTTCAAAAACCCTACACTATTTTTGCGTTTTCAAAGAACAAATATAGTCAAAAAAGTATAAACAAGTCAATTTAGAATATGTTGAAAGCTAAGGTTGAATAACAGTGCGATGTGTCAGCTTCTTTATCTTATCAGGAATAGTTCTCGCGTGTTAGCGCCACACCCAAAAGCTGGATATCGCCGACAGTCGCGATATTTACGTTTCTTAGCATTCGCGTTTCCTGGAAGATGATAAAAAGTCATCATATCCGTTGCGCTACGTTTCACACCGGATAAAACGTGCATTTGAGACAAGTATTTTCTTAGAAATATTTCTGTAGGAAATTCTTGTTTGTATTTAGAGTTGCCATCTGACTAAAGTTTCTCACCCGGAGAATTTATATTATGCATCAAGCGGGGATGATGTTGAAAAAACTTTTGTTTCAAGACGAGATTTGTTAATTTATAACTATTTATCAAATCAAAATGCACTCTTCCTAATAAACAGATTCCAATTTAACAAACTATAAAATTTGATTATAATAAAACTAACAATTATATTTGAATTTTTTACGAATTAATTAAAATAAGTATACTCACAGTGTTCTTTAACATCTTATTTCCATCTATAATTTTCATTAAAAATTACTTTTACTTTCTCGCTGCTTCTTGCGCAGAATAGAGAAAGTATTATTATGCTTCGAAAAAAACTGCGAATTTTCGACAGAAAAACTTATTACCGTCCCTGGTAAGAAAAAGACCGTCTGTCTGACTATGTACAACACTTGCGGCCCAATCGTAAGAAGGATTTTCACCGTAAATATTATTCTCCAATCGTTGTAACTATTCCATGAATTTCACAAACAATTTTTTTTGGGGGAGCTACTTTACATGAAGCTCCTGGAATATTCTCAGTTTTTACAAAAATGGCACCAATTTTTTTTATTAAATTTTGTTGTGGATTAACGTAAAGGACGCTTAGGAGAATGGTGTGGATCTCATTTTTGTTAAAATCTTTGGTTTTTCGAAAATTGCAAAAATTCGAATTTTTGGGCGTCTTCCTACAGCTACAATTATAAAGATATTATTTTTCTAATGAAATGTGTTCTTCGAAAACAACTTCGAAAAAGGTCATGTTCAGTTTTTCGGAAAAAATAGTATCTTTTGAGTAATTTTGCGACAAACATACACAATTTTCAAATTTTAAACATTTTTTACTCAGAAACGGCTGCATTTTTTCTTTACATTTTCTCCTCGTATGTAGCAAAGAACTATAAAGATAGTGATTATGGTCCTATTTGTGGCGCACTGGCCCTTTTTGCAAAAAAAATCGGAATTGTAAATTCGAGCATTGTTTGACGCATTGACGGTTCGCAAAATGACAACACAGTGGTTTCAAAATTCTTCGAACTCATCCAATTGTTGTCGGTCGTGATGATTGTATGATGTATATAATATTCTTATGAAAGGAAATATATTGAAGGAAGCTAATAAATTTAACTTATAAACATACTTTTTTACTTTACTTACATTATTATTGCTTTTCTGTGTTAGTGCAGCAAATGTAACAGTTAAATTTATTCATGTTTATTTCACTTGTAAAAGTAAGAAATTACTACTTTTCCTGACAATCGGATAAATTCACGTATGCACGAGAGGTGCTTGTTTTAATTGATTGAATTGAACTTCAAGTTATGGCTGAGGTGCTATAGTAGGACAAATTGCAAATTTCAATATTACGTAACTATTTCCCATATGCGAAAAAGTATGTGCTGTTGCACCGCTAGTTGTTATAAAAAGAAGTAAGACCATTGATCGTACAGACGTGTGCTTCATCAACTGTGGTGTGGAGATTGATGGAAAGATATTCCACCATGGTGAGGAGAAACCACCGCTTGCTTTTAACTGGTTTTTCTTTCCGTTAATCACAGCATCCAAGCATGGGTTTAGAAGATTCAGACCGTCGCACATATCATCATCATCAAGTAGTGATGATAAGCCCATGGCAATGGTGGTATTATATGAGTGTTCGTGTATACGAGTATATTATTCGTACTTTAGTGGTAAATCTCCGCAATATCAACATTTAGCATTCAAAAATGTCAGAAATTGATTATGGCATTTTTTTAAAAATTTTGTTGCGTCTTCAGATAAAACAACGTTTCTCCAAGCCCCAGGGGGCGTTGAGCGCTTTGCGCTTTCGGAGTAATCCTCCATTAATTCATTTCATGTCATGTCACGTCTCGTCGCAGTCAGTTGTCAAGAGGACAGCCAAGTAGCATTTCCGCGTACGCGCCTCCTACTACGCGCCCCTGCATCACTACTCAGCGGCCAGAATTGGGAAGGAATTGGGATAGGGGTAGGGTTTAGGACACTTCACAGGGGTTGGACTAGCCCCTGTGAAGCATTCAAACTCGTTTTGTCGTCACAAATTTCACACGTTTAGGGTGTACGTCTTTTAACGCTTTGATAAATTATAATTAACATCTAAAATCTTTGTGGGAAGAAAAAGATTGAAGTTTGACCGCCCTGTATTATGTGCAATGGGAATATATGCATTAAATATTAAATATGCAATAAATGTTTTTATTTAGATATATTCATATTCGAATTTGATGTAATGATCTTAGCGGTCATATTTATATATAATTTGATGATACTTTCATTTATCAGAAATATATTTTTGCCTTTGTTCTCTTATCTCTTTATGCTTTTCTCTTCGCATCCTCATTTAACTTTTAGGATCTCCCTTTCAACCCCTTTAATCAAAATTAATCGCAATGTAATATATCTTTAGTCAATTATTAAAATAAAAATATTGTACTAAAATGTCTCTTCTTTGTGGATGAGTTCCTTTATTTTCTCTTCGTGTTCTTCCATTTATTTGTTTTATTAGACAAGTGTAATTGGATTACCTCTTTGCTTTTCTGTAGCATTTCTATCTTTCCATTATCATAAGACCTCTAAGAATAACCAATGAGAAGTCTTCATATTGCACCGTAAATGCGGAAAGTTCTAGCTTGAATGATATAGTATGAATAGGTATTCATATAACTATTTATTGGTGACCAAGCGTCCTCCTTTAGGGAGGACAGTCCTCCTTTTGTAGGTCCTGTCCTTCGTTAAAAAGTGTCCAGATATACTCTAAAAAAAAATTCACATTGTTGTGAATGTTTTTTTATTCTTGGCGTTTTCCCAAACTAGTCCCAGCAACTGTTTGTAAATATTTCCTGAACACGCATGATCTTATTCCAAAATTTCCAATATGATAGAAAGTACATTAGCAAACATATTCTTTCAATGAAAAAAATACTCGTTTAATTAAATAATTAAAAGCAGCTATAAGAATAATTAGGGTACTTTTGTTTGAATTAATCAAATGTTTCATTTATTTATGTTGTACTTTTTTTTTACTTTCTCGTACTTACTAATGTAAGAAGAGAAAGTATGTATCTCAATCGTGCGCTGGAACATTTTCGACACAAAAACTTCTATTGCCGGGCCCTAATTACGAAAAAGTGGATAAATCCAGTTGCTATATATAAAAAATGTCTCTAACACGTGATGTAACCTGAATTCTTGTTTTGTGCATCCTTCATACAGAAAAATCGATTTACGGCAAAACTTCTGACTTTTCGTCCGTCTGTGCAAACCGCTAGCGCACAAACCGTACAACCGATTTTCTCCAAAATTGATATTCCTCAATCGTTCTGCCTGATGTCGTGGACCCCGCAATTTGAAACCGATATTTTCATTTTGGGAGTACTTTATATGAAGCTCCCAGATATTTTCAAAAAAAATGGCTCAATTTTTTAAAATTAAAAGTTGTTGTTGAATACTGAGAAGGACATTTAAGAGAAAAGTGCATGTCACATTTTCGTCCGATTTTTCGAAAATTGCAAAAAAAAAAAAAAAATTAAACTACATAATTGAAGATAGAGCTTTTTGCCTCAGACAAAGTATGTTGTACAAACTTAGCTCTTTAAAAAAGGCCTGTCGTATAAGTTTAGGAGCCTTTAAATCAAGCCCTATCAACAGCTTTATTGTAGAAGCAAGACTACTCCCCTTAGACTTGCAGCGGAAACAACTATGTTTAAAAATTGGTTCCTCAACTTTAAATTTTTCAACTAATCCTACCTTCAAATATATCTTCAGCCCTTTTAAAACAGATTACCATTTAATCCATGTGAAATATCCAAAACCACTTTGAGAAAGAATCCCAATTTATCAAGATGAATTTAATATTGAAACTCGTCACATTCTATAGAGAAGCATTCATCCCATCCCTTAGTGGCAATCCTTTAAACCTGAAGTTAATTCAATGACTACACAGATTCCAAAATCCTTAATCTCTCCATAAATAGTTTCATCGGATCTGAATTATCTTTATGAAGACTATCATGATTTAGAAAAAGTGTATACAGATGGATCAAAATATGGAAATAAAGTTGGTTGTGCAATTGTATCTACAACCCCACTCAATACCTTTAAATTCAGGTTACCAGAATACTTTTCTAGATTCTCTTGTGAAGCCTGGGCAACCCTGAAAGCCATTGAATTAGTCTCTCAAAAGGGAGAAAACAGCAAAATAGTGATTCACTCAGATTCTATGGCTACCATGAATGCAATATTTAAGAGATTTTCTAAAAATCCCATAATTCAAAGAATCCAAGAACAGTTATTTACACAAGAAAACAACGGAATCTTCATCTCTATTGTTTGGATTCCAGCACATAAAGGTATAGAAGTGAATGAAAAGGCAGATAAAGCGGCTAAAGAAGCAACTTAATTACAAATAACAGACAAGAGTGTGAAGGGAGTTCTCTCCGATATCAAACTATGTATTAAAAATGTAGTTAAGAAACCGTTTAATGAAAAATGGCTGACTACGTTCTCCAAACTTCACTTCGGAAGGAAATCCGTTATTGAACCCGCCCTCCCGAAACTCCAACTCACTAGATTCCAACAAGTCCGAATTTCCAGACTACGTATTTGCCACTTTAATCTCTCAGACATTCACCTAATAACAAAAGCTGACCCATTACTCTGTCCTAAATGTAGATCCCTAGTATCTACATCCCATATTATTCTGGAGTGCCCTGAAATAGCCCGTATAAGACAGTTCCTAAATGTAAAAGACTGTAATTCCTTCTCTTCCTCCGAAGAATGTATAAAAGTCTTACAACTTTTAAAAGCATCAAAAATTGATAGCTTAATATAAACACCCACCTTTACCTATATCTCATATACAATAATCCTTCAAACATGTTGTCAATTTTAAAACTTATGTAATGTAAATAAATAAATATGTGTACCCATCCCAATTATGTAAGTACCCACAATATTAATACATATTGACCATTTATATGCTTGTATGAATTGTATGTAATTGTATAGTGGCATAATTGTAAAAAATGTATATTCTTGTGTAAATTATAAATTGATTCTTGTGGTCGCTTATGACCCAGTTGTTTAAAAGCGACCTTAAATAAATAAACTAAATAAAAGGCCATGTACAATTTTTTGAAAAAAATAGTAGTTTTTGCATAGTTTGCCCTTGAAAATATCGCAATTTTTTCACATGAACCCCTCCAAATGTTTTCTTTAAATTTTCTACACTTATTTAATAAGGAAGGTAAAAATATGGTGCTAGTCCTATTTTCAGGTATTGCTCTTTTTTTTCGAAAATTGCAACAAAATAATTCAATACCACTACTAAAATTGAAGATTTTTACCTCAAACAAAGTCTGTTAGACTAATTTTGCTCTTTAAAAAAGGTCATGTACAATTTTTTTTGTAAAACTTGATAGTTTTCCCGAAATTTCTGTTTGAAATTAATGGAGGGCGACCCATCGAACATAACGGTAATGTTATAATATTGCAAGGAAGTATGTGCTCTTAAAGCATCACTAGTTTCTCGATTTTTTCGTCCTCCTTTTAATTGTAAAAAATAATGTCACCTTAATTAATCATATTTTTGTCTTCTAATTTCCCACAATCAAGTGTGCAAAACCATGTTTACGAATATTAATTATCGTTATTTTCAGTTAGCAGGTTTAGGTTTATTGGTGATTGGAATATTGCTGGAAAAACAAGTCAACGAATATGATGAATTCTTAAATGGAAAATTTCATGCACCACCGATCATTCTCATTGTTGTTGGGAGTTTAATTTTTATTGTGGCATTTTTCGGATGCTGTGGAGCTATTCGAGAGAGTCATTGTATGCTTATTATGGTAAAGTATGAAGGAAACAAATATTATGTTCAATACGTTTATAAAATGTATCGTAATTGTCATTCTTTGTATTTCTTGAAATCTTTTTCCAGTATGTGATTCTAGTGCTGACAGTTTTCATCCTTCAAGTAGTTGTAGCAGGATTGGCATTTGCATATAGGGATGACACGAAAGATGTTATTGACTCGAAACTTAAAAATTATGTATTTAATTACGGAAATAACAAGGCAATTGTGGATTCTATACAGACAAATGTAAGTATGTGATATGTTAACCTTAAAAAGTATGTTGCATTGTAAATGTAAATTTACAAAAAAAATCTCTTTACAGCTTAAATGTTGTGGTTACGAAGGTACTGGGGACTATACATCACAATCTGTAAACATACCTTCGAGTTGCTGTCCTAAATTACCCACTACCTGTGCACGAAAAGAAGCATACGATGAAGGATGCAAAGACGCTCTGGAGGATTTTATTGAAAGTCAAGGAAATATCATCGGCGGGGTAGCTATAGGAATTGCTGTTATCGAGGTAAATGAAATAAAAATCTATTAAAAAATCTGAACATGAAAAGCTTAAACCATCAATCGACTAATCGCTGACTTTCAATTTATCGCGCTTACGTGGTATGAAGAGAGTGTATTGTACGAGTAATCGTGTGCCGAAAGTGTCGACACAAAAATTCTCTTTCCTGGGACTTACACACACTCTCTCTCTCTCTCTCTCTCTCTCTCTCTCTCTCTCTCTCTCTCTCTCTCTCTCTATCTATCTATCTATATATATATATATATATATATATATATATATATATATATATATATATATATATATATGGATCGTTATTACCGAAAAATCTGTCCGTAGTCCGTCTGTGGTCAACCCTAGTGCCAAATCCGTTAAGCCAATTTTCTTCAAAATTGATAACTCTCAATCAATCAGACATGTCGCGGCCCCTGGAATTTGAAGCAGATGTTTTAATTTTGTGGGACACTTTACATTAAGCTCCTAAGACATTTTCAAAATTAAATAAATCATTGGGAAAGGGTACCCCCCGTTAAGATGGTAAAAAGTTCCCTAAAGCCAAATAGTATATGAGTAGTAACACTATAATTCTAACATAAAAATATTATTTTTCATAGGTTTTTTAGCCCCCAACTCCCCACCACAATCCTCAAATCTAAAAAAATGTGTTTTTTTATTTTTATTTTTTTTTGTCCATATCAAACCAACTTATCTGAATGGAAAAAAATTCTCAACATAAAAAAATATTTTTTTCTAAAAGTTTACATTTTTTTCATAATTTTTTGGCGCCAGATTCAAACAAAAAAAATGTTTTAAAAAAATAAAATTAAAAAAAAAATTTTAAGTTAGATTAAATAGCGGAACAGGCGCGAAAAAAATATCAAAAATTCCTCGCGGAACGGCGGATTTTCCCTATTTTTTTCAGATTTTTCCGATCACTGGGCTAGAAGTTACAAAATGTTAATCAATATTTCAACCCTTTTTTCATTTTAAATATGTTTTGATCATAACTAAAACAATTTTTATACACAATTTGTTATAAACAGTTGTTATAAGCATGACAGGGTGTGGGGTGTGGGGTCAAAGATAAATTTCAATTTTTTTAATAAATGCGCTATAGATGATAAAAATGTGGCAACTGATTGAAAGTATGGGAATAATACATAAAATTTCACAAAAATAATATGAGTACATGTGTTTAATTTTTTTGGGGTTTGGTTTTTTATTATTTTTAGTAATAAAGTGAGAGAAGTTTGGAGTCGGGGAATTCCAATTTTTTTTAAAAATTAAACATCTTTAGTGAGAAAGTGAGTAAGTCAGTGTATTTCCAAATGGAAGCAAGGCAGAGAGAGGTTGGGCAAGACTGAGCGGGGATGCAATTGAAGATACATGTAGGTTCCGCGGCAGGGCGGGAATAGATGGAATACCTCTTCCTGTCTAATAAATTATTGTGAGAAATACATCGGCAACGTGGGGTACTTATGCTAGTATTCAGATATGAATAATGTAATGATATCGCTTCGAATGCACTCATAATGCAATCTATTGGATGGTCTTTAGTTCAGGATGTCCAATTTATATGTGAAATTATCCTTGCTTGCCTTTATGGTGAGCTGGAAATATAGCGAGCAGTTACAAATAATGCAAAAACGTACGTGCTATTCTAGCACTACTAGTTTCAGATTACATTTGTGATAGGAAACTGAAATTTTCAGTTCTTAATAAAAGTCTGCTTTTACTGAATTTTTTTTTTCTTCTGATTACTTTAGTATTGCCCATTCTGCAGGTCTTTACTGACTAAAAATCGTTGTAAAAATAATGGCATTATGAGAAAATATGTATATCTACAAAAATATTCAAAATCCTTAGTCTTGTGCGATTTGCAATATTTCACAGGTTTTAATAAAAATCGGACCTGCGCCATACTGAGCTTCAAGCAAAAAAAAATTAAAGAAAAAAATTGCAGCTGGGAGATAATTACGAAAATAACTTTAGGTTTTATTTTAAAGTGCCCTCGAAAATTGAAAGACCCGTTTTAAGTTGAGAGGGCCACGACATCAGCCACATCGATTAGCGGATGTTTATTCTGAAAACGTTCTGTGGACGGCTTTAGGTGCTAGAGTTACAGGGACGGAAATACATTTTTCAAACTAGGATCGCTACAATAAAAAGCCCTATTAATACATCAGCCATTATTTGAAAAACTAGAGGTGCTAAAACAGCGCGTACTTTCTCGCCATTAGTAGCGGTTATGTAACACTATTTATAAGACAATTTCTCTCCAAATTAATTTTTGTTTAACTCTTTTGAAATCGTAGATTTGGTGCGAAAAATAAGCAGAATGAGCGAAAGTAAAATAAACGATAATAAATAATACGATACTGGTAGCGGTGGCAAACAAAAATATCGAGAAATGTATAATAGTAATTATTAAACACTATGCTATTGTAGTATTCTACAAATACATAAAAAGATTGGTTTTATTATCACAAGCGAAAAGAAGCCGTCGATATAGCCTTTTGTTATCTGTGCGGCGTTAAAACAATGGGTAACAACCAACAATGACCGCTCATTAGGGTATCAATCTTCATTTTACATAGGTTTTAAATAATTTCTTAATTATTATTTTAAATTTTTTGACTGTTTTTATCGCCCGCTCCGAAAATCCTGCGCTTCGTTATAGTAATTTTATTAGTGTTTTCATGCAGTTCAATGCTATGTAAGTTAGAATGTGTATATTATTTCATATTTTTTGTTCGTTTCTTACATTGGAGTTTTTGTTATACGTTTACAAATTAATCCTTAGAAATTATTTAAAACCTATTTGAAATAAATATGAATTAAAAAAGCTAGCCTTCAGTTGCCCTCTCCCAATTAACGCACTTTGATGCAACGTAAGTTAGAATTTGTATTTTATTTCAATTTTCATTTTAGTATTATTATTTAGTATATTTATATTATTTTATTTTTTAAAAGCGTCCTTTAATTGTGTTAAATATGAAAATGAATAGATGAGCTGTCATTTTTGCTTGTTGTAAAGCCGCACTGGTAATGATGGCGAAATTATGGCTGCCTCTCGTTCGCGGTAATTCAAACTAATACTTTTATATATTTATAGAATATTACAATATCATAGTATTTAATAATTACTATTATATATTTTTCGATCTATTTGCTCTTGTTTGCCAACGCCATCAGTATCGTATTATTTATTAACTTTTAATTATTTTACTTTCTCGCACACTGCATACGAATTTATGCATTTTTCGCGCTTCGTGTCTAAGAATTTAACAAATGGTAGTTGAAGGGACTGACATATTTTTATATTACAATATTACATAATAACAATTCACAATATCGCAGGAAAGTACGTGCGTTGGAACACCACTAGTTTTGTCAGGTAGTGCGTGTTATATTTAATTGAGAATGTCAATCATATTTGTATGATAGTTTTATATTTCTTCGTAAACTATTTAATATAGTCATTGTTCGACAACGTGTCAAAAGATTGGGTTCTGTTCTTAACTCTACACTTAAACAACAACAACAATTATTAAATCATCATTAAAATGTTACGTGGTTTTCATTTCAGATTGTTGGAATTATTTTTGGTCTCTGCCTGGCCAACTCTATCAAGAATGCAGAGAGAAGAGGAAGATAATAAAGGTTTTGTTTTTTGCAAACTTAGACATACAATTTGTATTATTTACATTTCTCCTGTACAATTAAATGACAATGAATTTATTTGAATTATACCTATTTTCAAAAACTGTGTCTTTTATGTACTTGGTTCATTTCAAAATGCCTTGACTCGGCTCCTTTCGTCGCCTCGTCTATAAATATTTCATTCGTACGCCAGTCTCATTTTTTGTAGCAGTTACCTAAATAGGTCACTATTCTTACAATTTTTGCCATTTTTTACTTTCTCGCACACTACATACGTATTATAGAGAAAGTTAAGTAATGCTGCAACGGAAACAGCTGTTTTTGACAAACATTTGTATTGTAGGTCCATGATAGCGAAAAAGTGGATAATTGTTGTTACCCTATGTAATTAATCACTTCCTGTATCACGTTGAGTATACACGTAGGCTTCCGCGGCTCGAGTCCATTACTTCTAGGCTGTCCGGGTGACGCCGCGTCGTTGGCAGATAGGCCGACGTTTCGCCTGTCATGTCGCAGGCTTCTTCAGGGTAATGACACAGTAAAGCGGCCGCCCCTCGCTTTGCAGCACAGTTCCGTGGTCCGGCGCTTGTACGAAGCCGTGGGATCCGGCTCGTACAGATTTAAATTTAATATTATGTCATTATTTGACGTATTTATTTTGGAAAAGAAATTTTTAGCTAAATTTTTAAAGTGCTCTTCGAGGAGCGGTAACTTTACTGCAGCGTGTAAGTCTGCGATTCTAATAAACATTGGCGCGCACAGTATTCTACGGAGGCACGCATTTTGAACTATTTGCAACTTATTTAAGTGGCAATGCGCCGCTATTCCCCAACTTGGGCAGGCGTAGTCCATAATGGGCCTAATCATGGCTTTATATAAAAGTAGAGCATTCGCTGTGGACAGCTTGCTTCGCTTATGTAATAAGCTTCGCAACATGCCCAGGCGTTGCCAGGCTTTGCTAGCGACCGCGTCCGCGTGCTCGCGGAAAGTTAAAGCGCGATCCAGCGTGATGCCGAGGTACTTTGTACTGGCGCGCCATTCAATGTTCGAATTACATAGCGCGAGCGGCCGCGGCTGGTCGTATTTGTATCTGCGTGTGAAGAGCACTGCCGTGCTCTTTTCCACGTTGACTTTGATACGCCAGCGCTGCAGCCACTCCTGGATCTGTAACAAATGTAAATCCAAATATTTAACGAGCAAATCGATTCTTTTGGACGTGGCAATTACTGCCGTGTCGTCTGCATACATGGCGAGTTCTGTTTGGATCGAGGTAGGTATATCGCGCACGTACAGGCAGTAGAGCACAGGGGAGATAATGCTCCCCTGGGGCACGCCCGCCCGTATGCGGCGGGTAGTAGATTTCGCGTGCAGAACCGTCACTTGAAACGATCTGTTCGCGAGGAAGGAGTGCACTAGGCGTACAATATAGGAAGGGAAGTTGGCTTCTATGAGCTTGGCGAGGAGGCCGTCGTGCCAAACCTTATCAAAAGCGCTGGCGACGTCCAGGAAAACTCCGCCAGTGAATCGCCGCTCGTTAAAGTTGCGCCGAATTCTGTCAACTATGCGCACTAGCTGATGAGTGGTGCTGTGGTGCGCCCTAAAACCAAATTGTTCATTATTAACAAGGCCGTGCTTTTCGGTAAATTTTAAAATTCTCTTAAGGAGAATTTTCTCAAAGAGCTTGCCGAGCGTGTTAAGAAGACTAATTGGTCTGTACGACTGCGGCAAACTCTTATTCTTTCCGGGTTTAGGAAAGTTTAGCACGTGCGCGTGTTTCCATTGCGCCGGAAATAGCTGGAAGATGAAAATTGCGTTAAACAAATGCACGATATAGTTTATGGCACTTTGCGGGAGCCTTTTCAGAACTTCGTTTCTGATCCCGTCCGGTCCCGGAGCTTTTCCGCTCCGGAGTGCTGCGATGGCGTCGGTCACTTCTGCGACGTCCGTTAGCTCCGGCTCGTCGGCGGGAGCGTGCAGGGCCGCTGCGACGGTGCAATGCACGCTCTCGGCGTGCTCCGCAGGCGGCTGCTCCTCTACCGGCTGGAATTGCGATTCGAGGGAGTCAGCGAAAAGCTCCGCTTTCTCCTCGTTCGCCTCCACTTTGTCGCCGTTCGCGTTCTGCAGCGGCGGGACTGAAACAGAAGATTTTGTCAAAGTTCGCGTTAGCTGCCATAATGAACTATCTTCCGGCTTTAGCTTTCTCAGTAGGTTTCCCCACTTCGAGTTTCTGTCTTCAGTTAAGGCGTCGTCTACACGCCGCCTTAACTGATTCAGAGCAAGCTTGTCTGCCGGGTGCCGCGTGCGCTGCCATTCCCGTCGCGCCACGTTTTTGCGCTGGATCAGCGCGATTATACGGGGGGGGTAGCTCCGCTGCTCGCTGCTCGTTTCGCCCGGCGAAGGCGGCCGCATTCAGGCTATCTGTGATAGCCTCCGCAAGCTGTTTTGCCCCCGGCTCGATCTGCTGCGGGTCTGAGATGGGCTCCGGTTCCGGGAGGCGTTTCTCCAGTTCTTTCTGAAACAAAGGCCAATTAGTGCGTTTGCGGGCGGGTGGAAGCGCTAATGAAGTTTGCAAATCGCTGCGTCCTATTTCGGCTATGACTGGGAGGTGATCGGAGGAGAGCTCGCAGGCTGTGGTGAGGTGAATTGGGGCGCCAAGATCGCGGATGACGGCGATGTCCAAGACGTCCGGCCGTCTTGCGTTGGCGGGGAAGTGCGTGGGTTGCATCGGGCCTATCACCTCGTAGCCGTGCGTTTCCGCAAAGTTTTTCAGCTGTCGGCCACGAGGCGAGGTGATGCGGGAATTCCAAGACGGGTGTTTCGCATTGAAATCACCCGCCAGGAGGGTAGGGATGCGGGCGAGCGGCTCCAGGAGAGCGTCGAAATCGCTCTGCTCTAGGGACGCATTTCGCGCCGGCGGAATGTAGGCCGAAATGATACGCAGCGGGCCCTTCTTCATCCGGACCGCAACCGCCGTGGCCTCGATGTACAGGAGCTGCGGCAGAGCTAATTCGTGATGCGCGATGTCGCGCCGCACTAAGACTGCTGTTCCGCCGCCCGGGTTTCCGTTCGGGAGCCGTGCTGATCTGTCTGACCTGTAACAAACGTAGCCAGGGAGAGAGAAGCGATGCTTAGGCTGAAGATGAGTTTCGCCTAGCATCAGAATTGTTAAATGATGCTTTGCGGCGAATGCGGCTAGCTCCGCCTGTTTGTTCCTGCTTACGATACCGTTGCAGTTCCAAAAGGCGAGCGAGAGGCGAGCTGGAGCTGCTGGAAGAGAATTGGTTTGCAAATTATTTTCGATGGCCGTGTCAGCCATCACGGGGCGGAGGAGGCGGGGGCGGGAGCGGCCGCTCCCTCGATCGCTGCGCCGGACCGACCTGCGTGATCATGTGCGTGCTGAAGCAGCAGCTCCATGACCACCTGCAGCATCAGCCTCGGCCAGTCGCTCGGGTCGCGTCCGGTGATGGTGCGGGTGATGTAGCGGATCGTCATGAAGGGATCCACGTTGTTGAGGGCCAGATCCTCGGAGATGTCGTGAAGAAACTGCTTCTGGTCTTCCCAGGAATAGGAAGACGGGAAGTTCAGCTCCTCGTCTCTTCTGCACCCGCGTCGTCTCGCGGCCGGGGGTGGCGATGGAGGCCCTCGTTGCGTGGGTTGGGGGGGGCGGGAGGGGGCGGCGAGTGGAGGGGCGGGGGCGTCGTCGGCCACTGCGCGCGCGTACGTGCGCAGCTGGCGGCGTGGGCCGCGGCGGCGGCGCGCGCGGCGCGGCGTGCGCTGCGGGAGCGGCTGCGGCGGCGGCGATGGGCTGCGGCGGCGCGGCGCCGCTCTCTCCCGTGAGGGCGAGCGGGTCGACGCCGTCTCGGCGCTTGAGGCGCGGCGGCGCTCGATGTAGGCCCGGCGGGCCCGATCCTGCTGGCGGCGCTGCTCTCGGCGTCTCTGCGCCTCGTCGCCCCTGAAACAGCGGCGCTGGTACTCGGGGCAGCCCTTGTACCGAGCGCCGTGGTGGTCCGCGCTACAGTTAGCGCAGCGTCGCGACTCCACGGGCGGATTGTCCCCGAGGGGGCAGGCCGCCGTGTCGTGCGCAGCGCCGCACTTCCCACAGCGCGGGTGGCGTGCGCAGTGCCGCTGCACATGACCGAAGTCAAGGCAGTTGCGGCACTGTACGGGTCCTCTCGGCGGCCGATACCGCTCCACCGAGATCTTGAGTCCTCTTAATTCTCGTAGCGCGAGGATCCTGCGCTGGTCCGGCTCGTCGGGCAGCGTGACGAGGACGAGCGGAATCGGTCGTCCTCTCCGCCCGTGTTTGCGGCTCGTCAGCCGCTCCGCCTTCTCCGCCTGAAAATTCAAACGCCCGAGGGCGGCGATTAACGATGGCGCGTCCGTAGTTAGCGGAACGCCGCGGATGATCACCCGCAGCTTCCGCGCATTGCGCGTGGAATACGTGTGGTATTCCAAGGTGCGCTCACGCAGTACGGAGACGGAGGCCGTATAGTCCTCCATCGAGGCCGTGCGGAGGCGTACGGCTTCTCCGGTCGCTTCTGCAACGTCCGGTTCGCCGCAAACCCCTCGCAGGGCCTCCAGAAGGGCGAATACGTCCCCGCATCCGAACACGTGGATCGGGGGTGGGCGTCGCTGGCGGCGGACGAGCGTGAACTCGCCGTTGTCGTCCTCTTGCTGCTCTGCTGTGGCGGCGTCCGGCGCCGAGGCCGGTGAACCGCTCCTTGCGGCGGTGGCTGGCGGCGGCGGCGGCGATGCGGTCGCCGTTCGTTGGGGAGCGGAAGGGCCGCTCCCATCGTTGGACCTGCGGGCAGAAGCAACGCGCAGGTTACTGCATATCCGCTCTGTGGACGGGGTGGCCATGCGCAAGCGCTTTGGCGACCCCGCGTGGCGTCGTGCTCCGCGTCCGCGGCTGCCGCTTTCGCCCTCCGGAGGAGTTAGAAACGCGGCGCCCGGCGACGCAGCGCTCGACATTACTTAACGGCCCGAGGGCCTCGCTCGGCTAAATGCTCTTTTACGGCCCGAAGGCCTGGCTAGGCTGTGCTCTTAATTAGTCCTAAAAAGGACTGTTGTTCCCTCGCTGCTCTCCTGAAGAACGTCCGTCTTCTTCGGCGGTCAGCTTCGGAGTCTACACAGTAAAGCTCCGCCTCCGGTGTTATATCTTTTTCAGCTTAGGGGTCGGGTAACGCAAGTGCGCCGTGATTGGCGGAGAGGTCCCTCTGATTGGCTCGCGGTCTGGGCCAACCCGGGCCTCGCACCCGCCGTCCTAGAGATCGGACGGTGTTGAACAGTCCCCGCGCAGTCAGGAATCGGTGGAAGAATATACTTCCAGGCGTGGTTTAGAATAAGGCCTGCATCCGCGTTGATGTTGTGCGGCCGTCTACTAATTTCTATTGCCTCTTTGACGCGTGTAGGCCAGTATCGGTTTTCACTGTGTAGGAGCCGGGTCTTATCAAATTCAAAAGCATGTCCAGTGACCTCGGAGTGGAGTGCTATGGCCGATCGGTGGGTTTGGTTTTTGTTGTAATAAGTAATGTGTTCCCTAAGTCGTTCAGACACTGTATGCCCGGTCTCACCGACATACGTTCTGCCACAGCTGCAGGGAACTTCGTATACGCCTGCCGCCTGGAGAGGTGGTAAAGCATCTTTAATGCGTACCAGGGTCTTGTGCAGTTTGTCGGGAGCCGTGAAAACTGTCCGGATGTTGTTCTTACGTAGCAGTTTTCCTACGCGATCTGTGACGCTGCGGACGTACGGAAGCACAGCTAAACGAGTACTGGTCGTCTCCTCTGTCTCCGGATTAGAGTGGAGGCCATCGTCGTTGCGAACTTCGGAAACCCCGTGCCCTTTAGAGTGGCCCGTGACACAGGCGAGCGCTCGTTTGATAGCAGAGTGGGAGTATCCGTTAGCTCTAAAGGTGTGTTCAAGCTTCTCGAGTTCCTCAGGGAGAGAGCGCTCGTCGCACACCTTCAGAGCTCTTGTGAACAGTGTCTTCAACACCCCTATTTTTGTGGCCGGATGGTGATGCGAATCCGCGTGGAGGTATCTGTCCGTGTGGGTTGGTTTACGGTAGACAGTGTGTCCCAAGGTACCATCTTCCCGTTTGCTGACGAGGTCGTCCAAGAAAGGTAGGCAGTTCTTCAAGAAGCCTGCGACATGACAGGCGAAACGTCAACGACGCGGCGTCACTCGGACAGCCTAGAAGTAACACGTTGAGTAGTCCAAATCGACGTTTTGTGGTTTCTTGAATCAAAAAAGTATGTTTTTGGCTAAACGCCTGTATGCACGTCTCTCTGTGAACAGTGCTATTGGCTATACCGTAATGAGGATTTTCTTCAAAATTGAAATTTTTTTCGTCGTCGTCCTACAACTTCAGCATTAAAGATAAAGATTTTGCGTGAAATACAAGCAATTTTAAAATTTTCTCAAAGATATCCAGTTTTTTTCTTTGTACGTGATTGATCTTGTTCTAATGTCGCCTCGAGCGATTCAGAAGAAAATCAATGGATCTTTTTAAAACCAAACAAACACCCCAGCTAACCCTTCTGAATACATTGGAAAATTGCCTTTTTCCAGCTAGATGAACAGCCGGAACCGTTTACTCGCACGATGTCAAATACCCGAGTCGTCACAGGGAAGTTGTTTCGCAAAATTAAGTTTGATTCTCTTATAAATGTATAATAGTATAATGTAAAAAAAAAGTTGCAACTCGTTTATAATGTTGTTTTTTTTTACATTGGTACAAACTTGAAAACTCGCTCCTAAAGTCGCTCGTTTTCAAAACATATACACATGCAATAAAGCTTAACATTATAAACTAATTTCATAAACTACTATTTTAAGCCGTTTATTAATGACTAGCGTGCCCGTGCGAGAACTCTCGCATGTTAATCCCCACCCTTTCCCTATCCTTTCCATTTAGAAGGAAAGTTATTAATGTAAAGTGTTTCTTTTATAAAAAAATGTATAAATGTAACTTCAGAATATCAAACAAAAATAAAAACGATGCAATTGATGTTGAAAATAAAATTTCAATAAAGCTTTATTCAGTATTATAGAGATATGTTCTTTGAACAATTCACACTTCCTTAAAAGAACATTTGAAGTAATTATTCAACCTTCCTTGACAGTTAACTTTTCGCTTTTCGTGATAGTCTCAAAATATTTAAAAAAAACTTTTTACTCTTGAGAAAGCTACGTGACTGAACACGCTGACTTGAAAGTTTCACCGAATTACGGCTGATAACGTAAATACAGGAAAAACAAACCAAACCTAACAAGACACGTCTTCACTCTTCACTGTACACCCACATCCCTCCACAATTAGGTACACAGCTCTAATAGACCTCGGCAAAACGTTAAATAAATGTTTTCACTACACTCATAAGAAACAATCTTCATCGGTATCTAGCAACTATTAATAATACTTCTAGTTGTTGCTGCGAGAGTGAATCCACGGTGTACACAGTAAACATAAAAAGTATAAGATATAGAAACTTAAGGACCGAATTCTTAGTCGTCTCTTACACTGAGTGTAACCTTAAGACGACGAATCGTATTCATAAACAGTCCTTGAGTGAAGTCTTAAGAGATCACTCATTTCTATAAGCGAGGCAGTCTGCTCCCTTAAGTGTCCCTTATGGCTCCCTCGCATCGTCAGTCGTAACCAGTTTAGGTTATACTTTTACGCGGCGATCATTGACTATTGAATTCGTTTCGCTGGTGTTTGTAAAGTGTAGGCAGTTAAAACCTATCATTTGTGAAACGTGTTATGGAAAAAGACTTCAAAGATTATTTTGAGTTTTATACTCAAATCATCGTGCGAAATTCAAAGAGATATATTAGAGATATGAGCAACCTATTGGTAATGTAAGAATGATGAACAATTCCGAAAGCGGTTTCGTTTCAATAAAACTACTGTAGTGGATACACTTGTGCCGATGATCGACAAAGTCCCAATGACTAAAAGAGGATTGCCGATTTCCTCGTATTACAAGTTCTCGTTGCATTAAGATGTTATGCAATTTCATCCTTTCAGGAATGTTTCCAAAATGTTTAACTTTTATTCATTTCCGTTTTATAAGACCTATTATAAATAATTATGAATTTGCAATATGAATAACAAGTGAAGTAATTTAAATTGTTGTAAAATGGAATTTATGTTAATACTATATGGCGTTGACATTTTCGATTACATGAAATGTTAATAATCCATGACCAATACTGGCAGACTTATGTTCATATGTTACCATACCACCATTTTATGTTCATCAGTTATACTAGAGCATTAGTTAACATTGAGGAATCACTTGAAACTGATGTTAAATATTGTATTACAATCCAATAATGCATATAAATATTGTGTAGAAAATGCACACGACATTGCAGAGATTCATTAAAATTTTGATACTTTCACGGATTATATTTTTTACCAAACATTTCTTATTATTAGGGATTTGAAAGCAAATAAATGCATTTTTAAAATATTAACATGATACCGGTGTCAAATAGTCATTGAAATTATATGAGAATCGTACATTATATTGTACAAATCTGCTTATTATTAGTGATTGGTAGTAATTACATTAGTAAAATATACCAACATCAAAACATCTCGTTTTGTCTGTATGATGACATTAGAGGTAGTAGAAGTATTTCGTCGTGCGCGTGACGTCAACTCTACGTTGGAGTGTCCGCCCCCTGTTAAATTGGACGTTCTTTGTACAAGAAAAGTGCGTGTGTAAACTCTGTAGCCAAGAACTTCGAAACAGCTGCCGCCAATGCCATGTGTCCACATTTCCCTTCCGCTTAAGGGAACACTCATTCCGCGGTCATAAGGAACGTCTATGAAATACGAGCGCCTATAACGGCCCTTATTTTGAGAAAGCACTTATCACTAAGGGTTCGCTTATCCTATAAGTGACGACTATGAATTCGGCCCTAAGCCTTTTAAGCGTGACGTCCCAAAGATGGCCACCATAACCAAGGTTTGAAATATAGGTGGCATTGGCAGTATTGATAAGTACCGAACCAGCAAAATTTTTATAGAAAGTCCAAAAATATCTCATTCTGTAGATTTGGTGTAAATTACGTTGTTTTATCGAGGCCATCGACCACAAATTAGTAGTTTTAAGGCCCTAGAACGCTTCGTTTAGACGTTATTTAACGACATAGCTGACTGAGTGATGCGGATTGCATTTGACATGAATATTTAAATGCGTCTTTTAAACAAATTCTTCATATTTTTAAAGTCAAAGTGCAATTCGTCACGTCTCCGTGAAATTCTTTCTTTAGAGACCTCATTTATAAACATCGATTGTGTGTGAGAGCCGCAAAAGGTCTGTATACTACTGAAATAATATAGGAGACTTCTTCCTTATAATGTTGTTAGTAATTTCTACAATTTATAAATAAAAAACAATTACTTTTCTTTATGTTGCTTTCATTCTTCTAATTATTGTCAAAATTCGCTTATGTTACCGATTTTGAAAAGAAATTTGCATTTTATGTTTTATTTACATTTCAGCCGAATTTGATCCGTAATTTTATTTCTTGAAATTTTCGACTTCATATTCGTTTGTAATCAGCGATCTCCAAAACCCTCAAGTACCAGAAAACTTTCCAATTAAACAACTGTTTGACATTTGAACCAGCGGTTTGAGGTCTGGAATGACTGTAAGTTGGCCCAACACTTTAACATCCTATACAATTTGTCTGGCAGTATGGTGAGGGAATCGGCCGTCGTGTACTCATGACCAGGTCAGGACCAACCAGCCACCCGACAAAAATTTGTTGAACAGCTTGCCTCCACACGATGCAATTTGTCGGATTGACTGGCCGGTCGGCCCGACAAATTGGTAGGAGCCTTAAACAAGACAAGCTTGTGTGAAATTATTCTTGCTTTTCTGTCCAATTTGTTACAAATACTATAACACTTAAATATTTTCATGTTTGTTTCATTTGGAAAAGTAAGGAATGACAATTGTTCCTGACTATCGAAATAAATACATACACTACAGGCGCTTCGTTTGAATTGGACATGTTATAGCTGAGGTGTTAATCGGGCGGAAATTGCAATATTACAATATTACGTCTGTTTTCAAATGCGAAAAAGTATGCGCTGTTGATGACCTCTAATTTAGAATGTAACTTCTGAATGATGTGATGATATTACCACGAAGTCTACGGGAAGTCCTGTAGACTTCGAGATATTTAGATAGTATGCGTGTATAGGCGGATGAGGTAATGTCATTATTTTTTTTTAACCAATGTAACCAACGTCGACGTATCTGAAATCTAATATCAGTATAACTTCATTGTTTTTGCTGAACAACTTTAGGCTAGAGCTAGCTATAAAATAAAGACTCTTATAACTAGAGAAATGAAAGTAGTTGAAATTATCGGTAATGACTTAACATATCATCCATTAGATACTAAGAACTTGGTTTAATTGTGATATTTCGTTTTCGTTTGTTTAGAACATCTCATAATGGAAGTGTGGTAAGTCTGTGGTTCGCGTTGTTTTCGCCACGACGTCACAAGTGCGCACTAGTGGCTGTTTTGAAGACATTGAACATCAAAATGGACTCTGAAATATTATTTCGTGAGCGGTACGGGGCTTTAGGTCATGAAACGATATATGTCAAATCACCTGGTAGTTACAAGATGTAACCTATTTTTTAAACTGTAGAATGCTTCGTACATAATTCGTAGCAAAATGGTATGGTTTCTTCTTTTCAGATCAAAACGTTGTGGTATGTTTGGGGTCGTCGGACACCTTACCAAGATCATTGTTTTATGTATTTACTGCCAGTTTCAGAGAAGTATTTTTACCTCAAGGGTATCCTGAGAGTGTTAGTGCAGACTATCTAGATTATCAAATTTGGGACACAGTGCAGGTAAATGGTATGCTCCTGTCAAACATTTTCTATTCTTACTACGTTTTGATGTTGTTTTTTTCGTTGTAAACAAAACATACCGAGTAAAACCAAATATTATTTTCGATCTGTAGGCATTTTGTAGTTCAATATGTGGAGCACTAACGACTCAAGCTATAATGAAAGGTGTTGGTGTAGGTGACAATGTAGCCACTCCATTAGGAGCAGCTGTCATGTGGATTTTTAAAGATGGAACCGGAATGGTTGGGCGGATTGTGTTTGCTTGGTGGAAAGGGTTTGTAAACAATCATTACTAAATTAATTTTAAATTTATTGCACAATTTCAGTGTGAAAAATATTGAAAAATTATAACTTGTCTAATAAAATGGAAGAGTGAATTTTGTTCATTGCCTGAAATATATGCCCATATTGTTGGTCATTTATTCATGAAATGCATTTGGCACCAAAACATTCAAAGTAGACACAATTAGATATGCATGTAAACCTCAAGAAAGTTCTAGTTTATTACTGGGTTGGGCCAGGTTGTATGTTTATTTCCAGTGGAGTGTAAGGCATGAATATTTTTAGTAGGTATGTTTGTATGTGGCTAAGAGTGGCAATCTACATCACCTGTAAGTTCTCATCTCACAGTCAAGTTACTTGAAATTTCTATGTTGCTTTTGATTCACAAGTGGGTTCATTTTTCAA
The DNA here is from genome assembly GCA_038098605.1 of Gryllus longicercus. Taxonomy (NCBI): domain Eukaryota; kingdom Metazoa; phylum Arthropoda; class Insecta; order Orthoptera; family Gryllidae; genus Gryllus; species Gryllus longicercus. The sequence goes on from JAZDUA010000666.1 coordinate 409,659, forward strand.
TTATTACTTGAAAGATGTGCTTTATCAGCTCATATTGAATTGTGTTTATTAATGCTTTGTTAATTTATAAAATTTCATTATTTTATACATTTTCTTAATTAATTTGGAATGACTTGTATTTTGAATGGCTTTCAGAACTTTCCTGGATGCGGATTGCAAAAAGTGGCGACTTTTTGCAGATTTTTTGAATGATATTGCAATGGGTATAGAGCTATTTTTGCCATATTTCATGGAATATTCCACACAAATATTGTGCTTATCAACTTCCATGAAAGCCATTGTTGGTGTAGCAGGGGGTGCTACTAGAGCTGCCATAACTCAACATCAGGTTGAAATTTAATTTTAACATGTAATGTGATTGATTTAAACATATTATTATATATATTAAATAATGTAAATCTGATCCAGTCTTAAAAGCCAGACAGAATAATTTGTGTGCAATTGTTAGTTCTTTATGATAGTATCTTAATGTATTGTACAATGTAGTGTTGGAATACTAAAGTAATTGGCATTATTATTTATAGAATATCAATGTACCTTTTGTAATAGCACTGGGAATGTGCTTTGTTTTGTTTTGGTGTACTTCAATGGTTAGACTTAGGAATAAGTTTTCAAACTGAGTGTAGTCAGAAATCACTAAATTAAAAATACAAATTTTAATTTTGGTAATGTTAATACTTTTATTGTCCTTTTTAAGACAAGTTTGCGTATTAGCTTTGTCAATTTGATTTAACTAAAATTTCATTATGTTTTTGGAGTTCCCATTGTAGTTTGGGTCAAAAAGAGTTTCTACTCATTCCTTAATTTTGATAATTTATTTATTTTAATAGCAATCTCTGTCATCCATATTCCAGAAACCAAAAATTTGGAGAGACCATAAATGTCTTTTAGCTTTGTTAGTCCCCAATTGTATGGGACAAATATACACTTCAACTTTTACTGCATGGATATCAAAATAATGTGTTTGTGTGTGGGTGTAGTTTCATGGAAGCTCTTTAGCTTAATAAGGGTTTGAAATTTAGTTTTTGAACTCCTGCTATAGTTGCCTCAATTAAGACAACTATTTGCTTTTATTGAATTTACATTGCTCTGACTTTGGGGCAGGCATCTCATAGGCCTGTTTTAGCTAATTAATTTTTCTTTCTTCTCCAACTGCATTTACAAGGGAGTTATGAATAAAAAACATCAGACAGAATGAGTAACTGGTAAAACCTTTTTATTCAGTTAAAACAAATAACAACAATTTAACTAAGAAAACAATAAAATATTTTTAAAATTTCTTGTATCTCAATTTACATCAAACATTTAGTACAGTTCTTTAATATTTTTGAAAATTTAGGTAACTTATTTTGACATGAAGTCACTTGCTTAAAGCACCACTCAACTTGTTTCTTCTCTGTCCAATCTGCATCTGGATCTACTAAGAAAATATTAAGAAACTCATTAATATTTAAATATCTTAAAATTTACACACCCATTAATACATTTTCTCTGCCACTTCATTTTCTGTGAATAACCAATGTCCATATACAGTGAGAGGGTATATATTGCTTGTATTTTGTTCAGAAAATATGTAAATTTTAAGGATTTAGTACAAATTATGTACAAAGTTTTTAAATCGTATTTGAAACTTTATATTAAGTTGCATTAAAAATTTCACTACTGAATTCATAATGCAAATGCATTTGGCGGATTATGTTGGATTATTATGTATGGATTTTGGTGAATCAAACTGATAGGGGAAGAAATTTACATAGAAATCTAACATAAACTATTTTGATATGTATTACAAGTGTGTATTCTGTCAGATACACAGAACCTTTAAAACCACTCTTTTGCACTTAGGGATTTTCAAAAAGTAAAGATCTGACAAAATCTTAAAATAGATTTTTTGATCTACAACAACTTTCGCCATACAGCTCTTTAAGTATTTGAGAAAATAAAACATTAACCAACAAAAGAATCTTAACCTTCTCCTCTTTATGTCACATATAGTTTTTACTGTTTTTTGGCGAAAAAATCAAGAAAGTCAAGAAAAAACATCGTTTTGATAAATTTTCTTTTCCAATTTTTAAAAGTTTGCTAAAAGAGATGGTTGCCATAATTGCATCAGTTGTTTTGTAACCTGAAGCAACAATGTCAACATTCTTGCAGTTTTTTGACACAAATGCAACTATAGCACTGCTGTCAAATCCCATCATTTATTGTAATAATTAATATTATTTTTATAGTGCTTTGGACCTGATAAAATCACCTACTTGATAAAAAAGCAGCTCTTAAAAATTATACCGCAGGCAAAGCATTCTTAAAATCCTTGGGAGGATGGATGCTCTTTTCTTTTCTTTTTTTTCTTTCTTTCTTATAACTACTAGTCAGTTTTTCTTAACTGTAATTCTTGCATTGTGTAGGTGTTATGATAATAAATCACATATTACTGAATTACTCTATAAAACAAAAATATATAGAAAATACAGCTTCCTTGAATTGCCCCAAGATATCCTAACATTTTCTCATAAAATATCACCTAAGTTTTTTTTATAATAACTCTGTACCAAAATAGTAAAAATTCATATTTGTTTTCCAAGAACTAAAATATATTATATTCACCCTAATTAAATTGCCTAAAGATTTGCAATAACTTATTTCATAGGCAATTCGTGACAATATGGCAGATGTATCAGCCAAAGATGGAAGCCAAGAAACATTTGTAAATTTAACTGCATCAATGCTAGGAATATTGATTCTATCACTCTGCACTGAGGAGAGGTGAGTATTTGATAAGTCAGGTGGTGGTTCATTGTAACCAATTTTATTCTGAGGAGTAGGACAAAAGCTAGATATTGAATGAGACATCACAAAATTGAAAGGTGATATTTTGTTTGCTCTCTCTTTGGTAGGTATTCCTGGGGTCTCTTCATAACTATCACGATTTTGCACTTATACGCTAATTATAAAGCTGTGAGAAGTTTGAGACTTCTCTCTTTGAACCCGGGGAGATTAATTCTTTTATTACAAACATACTTGATGAAAGGTGTTATTACATGTCCTGAGATAATTAATAAAGAAGAATCAGTGTTTTTGGGGTCTGGTTTAACAGGTACTTAATTTACATTCAGTTTTATGCAATATTGGTTGAAATATTTTCAATTTTCACATTTCTTCTGCTTCGCAGATTTAGATTTGTGTGGGCATCATGTAATATTGGGAACATCACTGAAGAAAATCTTATCATCTGGTGTAATTTCAGCAGAAGATTTGAATTTGCTGGCAAATCTTTACAGAAAAAGAAAGTACATGTTAGTGGCTGATACAAAGAACAAGAAAATATATGTTGCGTTGCAACATAAGGTGCAACCAGTGGAGATTATAGAAGCATATTTTCATGCTGTTTTATTGGGCATTTGTATTTCTCTTTTCTCAGGATCTTCTCTTGTAAGTATGTTACTGCCAAGTACACCTCCTTGGTACTGGAGGATTGAACGCAGTATGCAAACTACTTGAAAGGTAGTTAAAAGGTCAGAGATTTTATAATCTCTGCTTCTTTAACTGCTGTAAATGTAGCTTGAATAGATATTTTGTGCATTTCTGTTTTTAATTTCTGAACAATTCCAGAAAACATTGCAGATGGACAAGAAAGAAGTGTCATGCCCACTTCATCGTTTGGAAACCCTGATGAACAAGTACAATGCAGGGTCCAAAAAAGCGATGAGAATTCCCTTAGAAGCAGTATTGGCAACAGATGATGTGATCTCAAAAGAATTCAGTGAATTCTTTACAGCACTAAGATCAATAGGTAATTATCTTTTGAAGTTCTCAGCATTATGAGATTTAGAGAACAAAAGCAAACTATTGGGATGCTAGATTGAATATTATTTATCGGTTATTCAAACGTAGTATAAATTGATCCAATCTTTAATTCATTGAGCCTACTCGTGTCACAGGGTTATTGGTCAAGATGTGCCCTCACTTTGTCAGTTTTATTTTGATTTCAAAACGTTCTTCACAACATTTTATCTATTCCATATCCACTTTCTTTTCATGTATGTACTGTTTTTACTCGTGTATGTCAACCGATATTTTTGTCACTTCAGTCTGTTAAATTAAAGCCTCTTCTAAAAGAAAACCTTTTTGATGCAAATATTGATCTTGTGAGCAATGCAAACATGCATCATTGATCGATGCAAACATTGATCTTCTGATTGTATCTTGTGAGCACAGGAGCATCAAATATTCAAAAAATAGTTATGATTTGAGAATCAAATACTCAAATCATAAATTAAAGATCGAGCGAAGATAAAAAATATCATTCTGAGACATTTTGTGGTGTAATTTAAGGTTTCTCTAGTGGGTATGGTCTTAGAACTAAACAGATAAAACTAAGAATTAGACTAACTAATCTAAGAACAATTCTGAAAGTATTGTTCATTATTATAAAACCTTTGTTGTTTACTCACTCCATAACATGAAGTTTGAGATCTTCTTTACCACTTGAAGGGATTTTTTCCTCTTGTGATATTTTGTAGCTAATAAATCAGTTATCATCTTTATTATATTGTTATATCATTTTTATATTATTGTTGTGAAGACACAGTGAGAAAAAGTAATCGCTTTTATGTGCAATTTATCAAAATTTCATTGATTTATATTGAAACATCTTAACTTTTCTCCCCATTGATATAAGTTGCATTTTCCCTCCTTCCTGTTGTACATCAATTTCAATATTAGTGGCATTGACTGTCATAGATACTCGCCTAGTATATTTCAACTCCCGTAAGATAAATAATGACATTAACTCGTCACATAAACATACAACTGATTATATGAAGTAGTGTTACATTACATATTTGACTGTAATGGTGAAACAATTTCAACAATACATGTAAACAATGTCAATGATCATTTCACACAATTAATGTAACTTTGTGAAATTTTTATTTGTTAATTATTATAACTTGAAATAAAAATTCAGTATCGCATTAAAAATAAATTGTTCAAAAGCCAATAGATGAAATCAGATTCTCAATTTGACAAGTGCTATTAAAATAAATGATGCTAAAGTCATTTTGCCCTAGGCACATCAACTACTCACTCATGTCGATACATCTAAATGATCCTGATTACCACAATCTTTAGAGTTTAGGTGTTTATGACAGCTGTGTTCTTATTGTGAAGCTCATTCATTCTGAAAATTCAGTATGTGTGAACACTTTCAATAAACTTTCTGTAAACACTTTCCACCCACTAAATAATAATATGAAGAAAACAATTAATAGAATGCAGCGTATGCATTTATGAAGAATATAATTTTCAATTGTGAGACTATTTCCAAAGTGAAAGGCAGAATTTGTTGTACTGAGTCAGCAACGAGAAGAGAAACTCAAGTGTGAAGCCTTGGGGAGACAAATTCCAGGCTTAATTTTCTGTTAAGAAAATTGTTTCCACACACATCGCAATGAAACTGACTTCGGGAGACCAAATCAAAAATGCCTCCTTTTAGGTATAAGACAAATCATTTAAACTGCTGGGTATAAGTATGCTTTTGACAAGATGCATTTCTGTTTGCAGAGATTCAAACACAATCTAGCACTGCACTTAAGTGCTGTTGTGTTTATTTCAATTTTTTGTTTTCATTAATGCCTGATGAATGTTTATCAAACATAATGTTAAAGGTTTTAACTAGAGGATAAGGATCACTACTTTGAAAAATGTCTTTATGAATGGTTTATCTTACTATGGATATTAAGTAATTATTTTTCAACATTTGCCCCTTGTCTGATCTAAAATGACCTTTTATTTATTTGGGGGAAGGGCAGGGAGGATGATCACCTGCGTCATTGCATAAAAACTACAATATGAATGGTTGTGTGCTTTCTTCAGCCACACATAAGAAAATTTATCTGTCTAACTAAGAGTATGTTTAACATTATAGTTCCCAGTTTATAAAGAACTACTTCAACGTGTTAGCGATATTTGATATACACAAGTTCAGATCGCATTACAATGATGGTCACATTCTTTTGGTTTCCTGGGTCGAAATCACTCATTCAGATGTTACTTTCTATAGTCACAGACTTATTTTGGATTTTAGATTGAAGATATTCATGTCTTTGAAGTTTTTTGAACTAGCATTCTGTGAGAGGTGACTCGCTTATATAGACATTGTAAATTTCAGGCCTGTGTCATAGGAGCGTTATGTTGTCATGCATCACCTTACACTGATGATATCAGTTACAGTGATAATCTACAACATGTGTATGCAGGCATTGACGTATCGTATGCGAAGCAGCACACAAGCATTCTTGGCAACGTGAGTTATCTGGACTTACGCTGCAGCTTAAGAGATTTGCTTGAGCTGAGGGGTAATACACATCACATAGAGCGCTCGTGTGCTGTTTCATACAAGTGTTAAATTACTCGTATCCACAAACATCAATACATGACATCTGTTTTGGGTGACGCACCTCAACACAATGATCGTGTGACACAGGCCTCATTCCTAATACTGTTTAAGTTATGAGCTTCAGATCTGTCATCTAGTTCTAGATTCAAGAAATATTAAAGTGCTGTGCTCAAGCGCTGTCTAATCAAATACAACTTGGGCAATGACCCTTAGTAAGTGGAGGGTGCAGGTAATATTCAAAACACCTAAAGTAGTTCTTCTTCTTTGGTTACATTGACGGCAAATATTTACTCAGATGGTGGTTTTTATTAATGTCCCTAATAACCCATTGATAAATTGGGCTGTTATATTATACTACTAGAACTTTTGTGAAAATTAAATTAATTTTAATTTTAAGGTTGGTCCACACGAAACCATCAGCTGGGAGTTGATGAATGGCGCAGCAATTGGACATCTGAGACACATCTTCATTCTAAAACTTTGTGATTGGAATTAAAAGGCAATTTTTGTTAATACAATTCTTCCATGGGCTATTTGTTTTGAAGTTCTTCAGACTGAATGTGTGAGAAAGTGTTGTAAGATAAGTTTTCCTATAAAGAACTTTTTTCCTTAAATAATTTGAGGAATTATTTTGTTGAATTTAATACAAACAATAATTAATGAAGCTGCGGACAAAATATATTTCAAAGCTAATTTATATTTTACATCAAGCTATAACTGTTCTTTTCTGATAGGATTTTTGAAAAAGTCAAGTTAAACTGAATATTGTTAATTTATTAACAAATATATACAGATATTTTCTATAAGTTTCAGTTTACACTTTATAGGATTTTTGACAGCTGTTGCTGAGGTAATCACACAGCCAGGGGAAGAAAATAATGCACCGATACCACATATTTGGAAGAAATTTCAAGAAGTTGCACTTGTAGGCACTTCCTGGTTCTGAACTTGTTTTTGTCCGGTTTGTGACAAATGCTTCACCACATCCACCCAATCCCAACCTCGAGGTTTCTCTCCTCTCGCATCAACTCTGTCCCATTGTTTCCTCTTCTGTGCCTTACTTAAATGTTCCTTCTTTGCTGCTTTCTTAGTTTCCACTTCCTATTAAAACACAAATTGAATATCCTATTAAAACACAAATTGAATATAATTAAATTCATTTTAAATTCTGACAAAAGCATGGTTTTTAGCAATACAATAGAATAAACAATATTTTATCACATTTTATTTATAAAATTATCACAATGGCCTACACAGTATTTGCAATTTTACCATAAACAGGCATTGTCTGTTGGCACAAAAGCTGCAAACTATAGGAACTAGTGTGAATGAACAGCATACAGAAACTTTCCTCCTTAACACATTCAGGCCGCTGCCCGTAGAAACCACGAGCGCCAATAGGTCCCTTAAACTACGATACCTGTAGATTCTACGGGCACATGCAATTTAGAGTTTATATTTGCTTATATATGCCATTCTTCCGATTGCTGACTATTCATGAAGGTTTCTACACCACTAAATTTAGTTTGCTGCCATTTAATTTGTAATAAATAACTTTCGAATACACTGATTAGCATACCCTCTGCAGAAACACCTAAGAAGTGCAGTTCAAAATTACTACACCAAAGCCTATTATAGGAAATAAAAAGATATATTTTCTTTACTATTGCAATAGTCTTGAATGTAATGTTAAAATATTAACCGAAATTTTAAGAATTTAATTAAAATAAGCGTATTAAATTTTTTTGAGACTCAAATTTTTGCTTTATTTGTATAAAAAAATATTTTAAATTATTATTGTAACTATGAAAGTTGGAACTTCATGTAGAAGTACAAGTTTGTTTCTTTAAAATAAAAAGGAATAGGAAAAGAGGGAGGAGTTAGTAGTGCTGAGGCTACGACCTGAATACATTAATGTCACTAATTATTACTCAACTACTTTTTTTAAAAAAAGGGGAAGCATTACATCTTATAAACATATAAAACCAGGAAGGAATAAATTGCATTGGAATAGAAATTTCTTGCTTTAATATTGGAGATTTAGGTTATGTTTGGAAAATTTTACAGGTTTTGAATGGAAATGGATATATACTATTTTTGTAAATGTTACAGGGGCTTCATGTCAAGCACTTCCATGATTTAAATATCTTGATGATCAGATGCTTTGCATTGCACATACGTAGACATCCTAATTTTCAGGTACAAAACTGTATCTCCTCGCCATCTTAACCATGTTTGGAACAGCACTAACAGGCCTTAATCCTGGTGTGTGCGATTTTAAGTCCCAATATTTATTAATGCTCTAAGTTCAATCTTTTGAATACAACATATCCCCTAAGTTGTGGTGCATGTGTTTTTTTCCCCAAATTTGAATGACACTTTCCTAACTACTTTATAATAATGGAAAGAAAAATGAAAACCATAAAGGCTGAAAAAATTTGTGTAAATCACTTAAATGTACCCTTTCCAATTTGCACAGAAGTGGTTAGTGTGTGTGTGTGTGTGCGTGTGCGTGTGTGTGTGTATTCTGTTCATTTGTGAGTAATTGAAATTGATACACTTTCATTATGCTATTGATTAAATTTATGTTGACAAACTATACGAGCACCTTCCCTTTCTAGTTACAATAGCCTAGTGGCTACAGTGCCAAGTAGACAAGTTGAAAACCTTGGTTTGATTCTCAACTATACCAGAGTTCTGTGGTTGCAAGGTAAAAAATTCTTAAGTAGATAGTTTTAGTTAAGGACTTTAGCCCTGTAACCATGGAATTATCATGCAGTTCAAAAGGTCACCCAACATAACATTGAACATTTGGGGGGGGGGGGGAATACTATGATGGAGATAGACCTGAAGAATTAGGACTGCAAAGGGTAATTTTTTTCTTTAGAAGCAATTTTAATTTTTGAAGTAGTTACAACCTATTTTATTGCCTAGAAGCATTTAGAGGATATCTACTGCAAATATTATTCCCTGTTAGACATACGGTTACCATCCTGAAGAAATCAAAAGGATGAGGCACCTAAAACATGCGGTGCATTTTATACACAAAATGTATTTCATTGACAAAAACTACACTGAAAAAGCTTACGGGTTTTCAACATTTTTTTGGCTTTGAGATAATTATCTTCTTAAAAGATTGTGTGCTTCAATGTGTGCTCCAATATTGATTCTTAAATGATTGTGTGTTCCAATATTTTTCCACTACACAAATACTATGGGTCTCTTGGTGGAGTAGTTCTGAAAACGTTCTGCCAGGGCACCCTGCCATCTTCATGTACAGACGTAAGACATTTATAATAGAGATGAACTCTACAAAATTGAGACAGGTGGCATACCTAGTTAAATGCGGACAGCAAGACTAATGGGCATGAGAGAAAACTTAAATTTTACATTGAAAGAATGAAATCCTTTTAAGAATCTTTGTAATTAATACATTAATGATTTCATTTTCAAACAGTGCAGTATTAAAACAATGTGGTTCTTTCAATAGGAACAGTTGAAATTGACATCCTTCATTGCAATTATTCCTGCCCCCAATTACTTTACTTTCCTATCCAAAATGCTGAAAGAGTCCAGATGTGGCAACAGAAGTATGAAGACACAAACTGCATTAAACTGACCACAATATTTTAGTTCACAGTGAGTACTAAAATTCTTTTTGTACATCTGGTTAGTGTTGGTGATTTTATTGCAATTTCTTAAATACTTACTTTCTCTATAATTTCTTTAATAAAAAAAAAAAAAGAAAAGATTTCTAATGCATATTAAATGTACACATGTTAATATCATAAATATGATGATTGAGAATATTATTATCAATATTCTCTTATTAATATTCCCTCACCTGTGGTTCAGAAATAGACACACAATCCATAGACACACCAAGGTCCTTCACTATGGCATCTGGTTGGGCTGCAACCAACTCTTCGGCTTTCTCTTTAACAAATTCAAATAGTGTGTAGGTCATTGCTGCTCCTAAGTACTGTTCAGCTTCTTGATTTACTACTGTAACTATATTTTCCTTAATTTCTGGAAGTCTTAAGAGAAAAAGTCCATTATAGATGTAATGCTTCAACTTCATATCAACAGGAATTTTGTATAAATTAGAAAACTTACATATGTCGATTATAAAATGTATCCATATTAATTGTTGGTTTTTCAGTAGGATATGTCTTTCCCCAAGACACTTCCAAAAGAAAAGACCTTGGTTCATCATCTTGCCCATACTGAGAAATTAGTACATTGTAAAATTTACAACTTTATTCCATTATTTATAGTTAAAAATTAATTCAAAGGAATATTCATAACAGGACACATACCTTATACTGAAATACTGTAGAAGATAACTGCTTGAATGCAGGATCCCCCTCATATATGGAAGACAACACTTCCCTTTCCTCCTCTTGCAATTCTTCGTCAGACATAATTGCAGTACAAGTTAAAAGTGTTGTAATCTGTGATGCAGCGAGTTAATTTGTCACACGTTTCGTCCTAACCTAATTTTTTCCCAGTAGAAAGCAAAAGCAGTATATTTAAGCATTGAGAGTTGCAATATCAAAGAAACGACGTGTACACATAAAGTTGGAGTATTTTATCGTTTCTCTGTATGTGGTGCATCATTTTCTAGTAATGTGAGAACAGATAATCATGATGCTAACGGTTTCCAGGTTACCAGTTAACTTAAAAATGAATTAAACACCTACTCTCTGGAATTAAACATAACCTATACCAGACCTTATACTTCGTGGACGACAACAAACCAGTTTTGCCAAATTTCGTTGGGCAAAATCCCTAGAATCTAGAGCTCACAGTCTCTCGTTCAGTTCACGTTGACCTCGCAATATTGAGACCACTGATTAGAAATTTCAGTGGCCACGGTTGTTTTACACTGGTAGAAATCTAATAGAATTAAATGCTAGTGAGACGTACATAAAATATGTGACGCAAATTTAGAGTACTCTGAATACCCACTCTCCCATTTACAGTATGCAAAAATATACGAGTCAAATCCATTAGTATTAATTTTACTTGTGTTATAGATTAAAATTTGTGATAAATAAAGTTGACGCAGACTGCACGTAAAAATAAGATAGGAGAAAATTTTTGAGTGAAGGAAGAATGCACAGGCGAGGCAATTTCTGACAAGCCCTGCACCCGCCAACGTAGGTGATGCTTGAGAGAGGGAGACTATTGAGTAAATTTAATAGCATTCTAGAATACACCACAGATCAATTTGGAATATTTTCTTGGTAATTAGTTTCAATGAATATATTATTAATGAAAAAATATTTCCATTTATTGTAACAATTACATCACAAGTTCTTTCATTTATTTATATATTTGTAATTTAATTTGTAAATATCAGAATGTTTTAGTACGTGTCTGAACAAAAGGGAGTATTTCATCAAATATTAAAAATAAATTAATTGCAACGTTACGTAACACCAAGCACCATTTTATTCATTAATACTGTTGAAATAGGCACTTAAAAAGTCTAAAATGTTATTTAAAAAACTCAAAATAGACAGTATCAAATCATTATTAGATATTATTGTATCACTCTCACAATTATTTTCACCCAAATAAAATTTTCATCACATCCACAGTTTTATAATACTCATACAACTATATTTTTTTCCCCTGATTTTCTGGAGTGATATTTAGTCTAGTCAAACATCACGTCGAAATGTCAGATCGACCTAGGAGTGATTTTGGGGGAAAATGTACTATTAGTTTAGGCTCTGTACTTCGATTATAAGTCTTCAAGGTCATGCTGAAAGGAGGGCGAAACTCATCTTATCGGGAACTTCAATACCAAAAATTTAAGTCATAACCAGGGGTTGAATTCTGATACGTCATCTTTTCATTAGTGCACTCTACACATATATATGTCGGGTTTGCACATTTGCGCATGACAAATTGAAATTTGAAATCTAAAACTACGAGTGTCCTGGCTACTGTCGTCTACCGTGTGAATGCCCACCTTTGCCAAGCATTGTTTCTCGACGGGTGACATGTCTTTCATTGGGAGAAGTGGGACCAAGAAAGATATTACCATGGTGGAAATAATGTTATTGAGACAAATACTGTTGTGGAAACCCATCGTGAACGAGTGGCGATGCCCCATGCGGGGAAAGAGCCGGCGAAGACGACGGGGAGGACCGGCTATAATACAGACCTGAGTGAATAATCTGGCAACACCGCACTCTCGCAGAGCCGAAGGCTGAAGCGTTCGCGGAAGATACGAACATATGCACTTTTTCATTTTCATGTATACAGAAAGTACGAGGTGCAAAGACTTGTTATATTCACTAGCAAAAAAGTTAAACGGTCTTATACCCCAAAAGCGCCGCTTTTGTATTTACTTTCACCCCACTAGAGATACATAATGTGAATGCAATTAACTTAAGTTGGAATGATAATTTGCATGTCATTTTCATGATAATACATACATTAAAAGAAACTAAATAAATGTCAAAATGGTGGGGATACAAAAATAAAAAAGTTATCAGTTATTTATTCAAAAAACATAGGGTAAAATGTTGAACTTTATCTTATTTACATATATGTGTTTAATTTTCTACCTTTCCACTTCCTTTCCTTGATAACAATACATCATTTTTATGTTTTATATAATTATTTAGTAATACATTTGCATAAGTGTTATGAAGGAGGCCATGGCTGTACCATAAAATGACCTTTTATGAGTGACCACTTGCAACCAAAACAAATCACATATATAATGCTGATATACTACAATATATTTTGCAACTAGTTTATAATTCATGTTTTGCAAATGAGCGCCCTAAGGAACGAGGTTTCATATGTGTACGCAATAAATGCAATAAACAACATTAGAAACACCGGGAGAAATGGCTCAGGGCATCAACTTATGTCACTGCAGTCCCTCTGACCGGGAAGTCCTAGATTCGAGTCCCGACGGCTGCAGGATTTTCGATACTTGCTTGTCAGCTAGGTCGAATTCAGTCGCTGTCTGGAGGAGAATTCTTGCGGCCGGCTGCTCTGTTAGGTAGTTTTCCGTGATTTCTCCAATCAACACCATGCGAATGCCGGGGCAATATCCTAACAAACGGGCTACGGACCGCGCGCGATCTTTCCTACCTCATCATGGTGGAAGTGCAACATTCATTTCTCAGAAGACTGGGAGGTAGGTTCAGCGAGCGCTTCCGAGCCGCACGTGCAGACTTGCCCAAGTCTTGCTTTGACGCGCTTGGTGCTATTGCCCACTGCCACTGCATTGTTAAGGATAACTTGATTGTCCGATATGGACGAGAATCCGGAAGGTATGTTCTTTAGAATGCACTAACTTTTAACAGAAAATTTTACATTTTTGGTTGTTTTTTATATGCGAAAGTATTGTCATGTATTTGAGACAGGTTTCTTAGTGATCGGAAATTTAAATTTGAGTTATCTTAAGTTGACAGCAATTGACAAGAATGGTCTTTACACGATTGAATTCTCTAAACCTTCTGAAACAAAATGGTAGAAAGCATTTTTGCCTGAATTTGACCCTTTCCGAAAAAATCGATTTTTCAGATGCTTGTAATCACTCGATGGGAGCTATTCGAGCTCTTACGTGAGGGTGAACTCTCTCATCCAACATATTTTCGGAATAGAAAAATATTAATGCAGTATGTGTCTAGTAATGTTCGTGGAAGTATTCCGAGGCAGTATTAAGTGAGAAGACACGGAGATTCACTTGCTAAATTGTTGACGAACGGAAGGCTTGTAACAGAATGATAGATTCGCGGCAAGGAATCCAGCATGACTGGTCGACGAAATGTTGTGTGTCAAGCAAGAAGCACAGAAAGCGACGAAAGGTAGACATGAAAAAGAGTTATTTTCATGTTCGAAGAGAACAAATGGAGAAAAGTACGGCGAGATTTTACTGATTTATTAAATTCGAATTTGTGAACGTGACACCACATGAGACAAATGCAAAACTGGCTCGTTTAGAAGAAAACATTAAGAAGCTTCAAACAACAAGATTGAATATTGGGGGTGCAGATATCTCTGTATATAACAAATTATTGAAATATATGAGGGAAAAGTGGGTAATTCACTTATGTTAAAGCCTCCTCTCAGAAGTTCATTATTTATGATGCATCTCCAAAGCAAATATACAATCTGAAACAAATTATTAAAATAACTTTGCCATAAGGAAGCTTTTTATGTTGGCCTTTCACGCTCAAATTAGTCTCTTCGAGTCCCTTCTTCACATTTCTTACAGACTATATTTTATAAAATAGTGGTTTCGTGGATATGAAGAAAAGGTACTGTAAGATCCCAGGAAAACGTAAATAATTGTCAAATTTCGAAAGAAAATGGGACTCCTTATTGTCATCCTAAAATAAAGAAGTACACCGAACCATGGCACTATTTGGCAATTTTTCCAAAATCTGGAACAGTATACTAACATCTCTGGGATAGATGGAAGTCTCATTCGCAGATTCTCTGTTGTTTTACAAGCATTGAGGAGCGGGTAGGATGTGACTATGGAAATTTTCAGAAAAAAAACGCATTTGAAACAGTAAAAGTTTATGTTAGTTTATACGGATGTGAACTTCACGGCTGTGACAGTGCACAAAATATTAATTCATGGCACTGATGTCCTTAATGAAATGATTGTCCCAATAGCACCAGTCTGAAGTCACGCAGGAAGCCCGTCACAAAGATTTCAAGCCATGTCGAGAAAAAAATACAAAGAAAAAAAAATCATCTAGAGTACATGACAATGAAGATCTGCTTCATTTTCTATCGATCTCTTCTCACTCAGTTATAACAGAGCATTCGGCTACTATCAACTAAGGAAACTGAACAGCTACCGACGGAAGTTTTGAAGTTGTGTATGCTCCTGGAGGTGATGTGCGACGTGAAGGTAGAATAGCAGATTCAGAGAGCGATTAATGTCTATTTCTGCAACTTTTTCTTTGTTACTAGTATTAATAAATTTTTATTTGCACTGTTGGGTATGAATTAGAATCAGAATATTTAATTTTGAGTTAGTGTCTCATGTAAGTAGGAGTAGGCAATTGCATGCAGTATCTCTTAAGTAGTTCCAACATTGATAACCTGACAATCCTTATCAAGACTAGGTGCAATGAATTCATTATTATATTTCGTCCATACATTACAATATAATGGAAAATGGCACAAAGAATAATTCTGACCATTTTCAACACCGCCGGCTTTACCGTCCTCTTGTTAACATTTTAATACCGCAAGATGAAGGAAATCAACCACTGTGCGACTGTAGGTCGGTGCCGGATCTTGCCATACAGCGGGATCGCCATACTACACCATCTCCTGAGCAAAAACATGCACTGCATTTGTGGGACTATGTCTTGAGATGTTGACGCACCCGTAATTACTAATAGTATCAACATTATAAACGAGTTGCATGCGCTATTTTATTACAGCATTATACATTTATTTCATTTTGGAAACAAACTTTAAAAGGAGTTTTGCAGTTGGCAACATAGTCTATTATGAAGTCTCTCTGAGAGAACAACCAGGAACAGGGAGAACGAATAGGGAGAGATGCGAGGGAAAAATGTGCAATAAATTGCCAATTAATGGACGATATCTTGCAACGGAAAAGGTTAATAATGTTGGAATATTTATAAAAAAAAGAGATAATACCTGATTATTAAAGTGCCAAATCGCGTAACTATTGAGAAGGTACTTTATAAATTGAATGGATGGTAAATGTGAGAAGGGATTCAGGCATGAGACATATCCTTATAACACATACATTTTCTTATTTCCATCAAGCGTTCCAAAAAGAAACTTGAAAGAACTTCCAGTAATATGCGTAGCTCAGAGAGCAAGCAAAGAAAGGAAAGAAACTATCGGTATAGAATAAGGATGAATAAAGTATGGGATATTCAAGCATTCTAGCTCAATAACAATGAGGAGAGTTGACAACTTTCCTTTTCTTATTTCCAAGAAAAAAATTCCCTACAAGATCGCTGTGTTGGCAAGTTCATCACGAGATCCAGAACACAAAATGAAATAATTTTATGAATGTTACGAGGGGACGGGCAACGCATCTTCAGTTTTCCTGGCCTTCAAGTTAGAGTCTTACTATTATGAGAAGTGATAAAATTTATTTTGTAAGTCAGTGGGCTTGTACGTTATCTGTTAATTTGTGGAGTGGACCTCGAAAGAGCGAGTAGGGAATTTAGCGATTTGTATGTTAACACCACACCAATTTACACGTCAGTTCGGCGGTGATCTGGCGGTGTTCGTAGGCTGCTAGAGTCAAACCGGCATGTGATGGTTTTGTGAATGTGATACGGATGTTTTGAGATACTGATTGTGGAAGATACGCTTTAGAGTGTAATGAAGAAAACGTAACATACACATTTTATGTGTAGACGCGTAACTTCGGTGTTGTAAAATTTTGGGTACTATAACCTGTGATAATAATTATGAACATGTGCTTTACGACATTTGTGGGTATAATTATTTTCATTGTATTTCCATTCAGTGAAGTTTCTAGTCTGGGAGAAGTAATTTACGCTATTAATGCTGGAGGTGACGCTCACGTCGATAGTTACGGTGTTAGGTTTGAAAGAGATCCCTTGCAAGGCAAGGTTGGAACAGCCTCGGACTATGGCAAACAATTAGTAATAGGTCGGGTGATACCAAGAGACCAAGTTTTATATCAGACAGAGCGCTATCATCATAGTACTTTCGGTTATGACATTCCAATTCAGGAAGATGGAGACTATGTTATGATTCTCAAGTTTTGTGAAGTGTATTTTAATGCCCCCAACATGAAGGTGAGAAACTGAAACATGTTGGTAAAATAAAATGAAAGTTTCGTGCGTTCATCGTTAATATTGTAATGATAACTGTTATAAATAGAACCACTATCATAAGTAATTTAAGACATATTGTGTTGATTTGTTTTCATCTATTTAAGAATTGTAAAAATATTCATTACATTGTCTTTATTATGTCAATAAATTGTTGGGATTCATTATTGCTATATGATTTGCCATTTTGAGAAGATGTAACTTTGACAGAATTTACCTGGGTTTTGTAAACCTCTTATCATCTGTTGTTTACTTTATTGTTTATATTACATTTTAAATGTGTAAAGGATCTGCTCTTAGAATTTTTATTAAATTAGAACGTATGTTAAATTTTGTGACTTCCAAAAAGAATTTTATCATTAATGTACATTAGTAAAACCTCTGTTTATTAAACTTTTAACAATATTGGCATCAGAGTATAGAAACTAGGGACTATTGACACAATTTCTATGGATGTTATGAGAAAATTTAAATTAAATTTGTATACTCCATATAATTTGTTAGACATCAGTGTTTGTGGTCGTATAGTATGAAAGTAGGTTCATATGAGTTTTAGTCAATCATGTGACTGAGAAAACCACTACCTCATTTTCATTATCAACTGTAGATGGTCTACAATTCTGAAAGATTCAATGAACTCTTAACAACACTAACAAATGTTCTGAAGTTTCTATGTCATAGATCCCTTAAGTTTCTTCATCTTTGTTATTTGCTGGAAAATTGTGGATATTTAAGTACCTTTTAACCTCTTCAGATTAATTTTTATTTTACAAATTTTGATGTTATTTCTCTTTTTGATTCCAGGTCTTTGATGTTGTTTTAAATGGTGACATCACCATAGTTCCAGATTTGGATATATATGATAGAGTTGGAAGAGGCATAGCTCATGATGAGTACATTCCGTTTAGTGTGGTAAAAGGACGTTTGTATTACAATGAAGAGGAGTCAGATATAAGAGGTGGAAGAATTAGAGTTGAGTTTATAAAAGTGAGTTCTTCCTCTGTAATGTCCTTTTTCTTTAAATTGTAAGAAATAATAAATTAAAATTCCAGGTTATTTTTACTGTAAATACAGTTTTTTTTTATTGGGTACTATGGGATATTACCCAAAACAAATTGCACAACTTGGACCAACTCCCAATATCAATTAAAATATTTAATATATATCAGTTATCTTATTCTTCATTTTTATTCTTCACAAATTTATTTATTTCTGACATACTGTTTTTATCTTCATAGCTATTAGATACTACCTATATTTTTTCTGTATGGTTCTTGCAAGGTAATTAGTGTTAAGTCATTTCTTTTCTCTCTGGTATTTATGCTAACAATGATTTGGTTTATATTTTCATCTTTCCCATTAGAAGACTTTCAATTTTGTTGAAATGTCGATAATTTTCTTTCCTACAGTCTTGACTTGTCTTTCATATCTTCATTGAGAGCTAAACATTAAGATTCCCCTCTTTGGAAGACTAAAACTTTCAATTGAGACTTCCAGAACTTTATTTTAGGAAGAGTGTTTTGAAATAAATCAAGTTGAAGACACTGTTAAATTTGTCCACTCCACTCCATTCCATTTGCTAGACAGCGGATAAAACCTACATGGTTTTGATTTACATACATTTTCATATGTAATGTTATGTTGTGTTGAAAAAAGGGATCAATGAGGTGCAAAGATGAATTTTTACTGTACAACATTGTTCTGTAGCTTTGTTAAGAAAGGAAATAATCAATAATTTAGTACATCTAGATTCCAGGACTTTAAAGATATCACTCATCGATAGAATAGAAAAAAATATTATGTAGCAATATAAATAATTCAAAACAAATGGACATTAAGGTTTCACTTGTATACATGTGTTAAGTTCTTATAAAGATAATATCAATTGCAGTAAATCCTAAACATTATCAAGGAAGAAGTGGATTTCCTTCTTCTCGGTGTGGTAAATTGTTTAATAAAAATTTAAAATTAGATATTACACAATAAAAATTTCAAAACATTAAACAGTACCATTTATGAAGTGCAGTATTTAATCGCAATCAATTACCTCTACTCTGTTCTGGATCTGCCTCTGGTGATTTGACAGTTAATTCAAAGTATGTTCATTTCAATGAAATTTAGTTTTTGAAAATTGGCTCTAGTAAGCTTAGTATCTTAGTTGTGAAGAGAAAAAGGATTAAAAAAAAATTATTTATTTTTTATTATTAATGATAATGACATAAGAAAGCTCTCATTCCTCAATTGCAAAAGTATAAGGCAAATGAAGAGGGAACTAATAAAATTTAAAATATAAACAAATCTCAAGGTTCTACTATACTTGAAATAAATAAATTTTTAGGCAAAAGGAAAAGGATAATTTCAAATACTTCTGGCAGATTTATGTCCCATTTTAACTGAAAACAACTCTATTACAAAAAAGACGTTTATGTACAATGAATAGAATGCTCCATTTTAAGAACTATTACTCATAATTCCAAAAACAAAGTTTGATGTTATTAACGAATGGGAATATATTATATTTCATTAATATTTTGTGTGTGTTAATTGAAAGTTCAAGTTTTAGAATAGTTGAATTGTAGAATTAGTTTTACTGTTATTTTTCATTAAAAATTAATTTCTTCCAGTGTTATATAGATTCCAAAGTAGATCCTTTGACAAAATTTTATACTTTGCATAATATTATAATGAAGATTTGAATTTCTCATGTTTGATTTTTTTGCAATACGCAAGGAAATATTAAAATTTTTTTATTTTATTGCAATCAAAATAAAAAAAGATGAGTATCTTTTTGAATTAATTTGCAACAATAGATGCTTTGAATCTCTGAATTTCTAATACCTTGAATTTTTTATAGTTCTTACATTTCAAATATATTGTAGGGTTTTTACATTTGAGATCACAGTAGATTAAGAATGTAAATATCATTTTGTTTCCAGAGTTACCGAGACAACCCTAAGATTAATGCTATTGCAGTTATGAAGGGAAAGTTGGAAGGTGGGTATTATACATATATTTCTAAAAATCAAAGGATATATAAAAATGATTTAAGGTTTCTAGATGTATGAATTTTGTCCATATTCCAGATGCACCTAAACTTCCTCCATTGGCAAGCGAACCAGAAACTGATGAAATTAGAGTGGAAGAAGAAGAGAAAAAAACAAACAAAAATCGCCGTCCCAGTGGGCCAAGAACCCCTGACCCATACTCGGTTGATGATACGTCCATTATGCTACCTGTGTTTGTTGCCATAGGTGCTTTTATTCCATTACTTTTTTGTTTGTGCAAACTTTAATAAAATATGAGAAACGCTGAGATTCAGCTCATTTACTCTACAAAATGTTTATTACACAAGGCACTAGAACTAAATTGTACCAAAAATTCAGTATTGCATCATTTCTTTTTATTCTTTTTTACTGAAAAAAAAAAATCACATAGACACATATCACTTTGCTACATACAATATTGATTGTTCTTTTAATTTGGAGAAGGGGTTGGCAAACAGAAAATTTCTGACTGAAAGTAGGCAGAAATACAGCTACTTCTGTATATGGTGTGTAAATTGAGATTTCCTCGTGGGAATGTGTGGAATATACTTATGAGAACAACAAAAAAAATTAACCCTTTTTTCCTCATGAAATATAATTATTTCCCTGTATCGTTTTGTTCTCAATACTGGTTTTTCAGGTACAATTTATTTGTCTTATTTGTTTCTTAATTTAATCTGAACAAAGGGTATTTTGTAAAGCACTGAACCCTTTGTTGAGAGTGCCAACCCCAGATTTAGTGTGATACTTGCCAGAAGTGCAGTTTTTTAATAATGCATTAATGAAGTCTTTATTTTCATTGAAAACATGACATTGCACAATACAAAAAAATGAAGGAGACTTGCTAATATGAAGTAATTAATATCCAGTGAAACAGATGCCATTTGTTTATTTGAATGTGTGTGGTATAAATGGGCCAATGGAAAAAAAACAAATTTATATTGACGATAAAATGAAGCAAAACAGTAAGTGAATGAAATGGTGCAAGTTCCTGGCCTTTCTAATTTTTATAAAGTGACTAAACATTATTTTAACTCTTTTTGTTGTATTGTTACATTTTTTGTTTTCTGTTTCTTAAAATTTGCATGTATAAAATTATTAATAGTACTACTATTTTAAATAGCAATGTAAGTGAAATATCCTATTCTTTATTTCATTTTATTCAAACAAATATTTATTATATCAGTTACAGACATGTCAAAAAGTGTATTCAGTATTTTCTTCAATTTTATGCATAATTGCTTTAATATTTGCGCGTTTAGTTTTCTCCCTTTGCTTTGTTTCTATTATTTCCTTCGATTCATCACCAATGTCATATGTCACGTGTAATTGGAATCAGAAAGAATTGAACTTTTTCATGAGTTGGTTTTCAAGAATTTGCTATTGAATCTTGCCCAAGTATATAATTATTCATTAAATGAAAACTGTGTTGTTTTGTGCTTTATAATTTTTTATTTATTTGTTAATTATTTTTGTAGGTCAGTTTTGTGTTACATTGGTTTGGCTGGTTGTTGCTTGTTAATGTTAATAATTAAAACTGTGTACATGCTGAACTTCAAAATATTGACAAGACGTATGTAAAGGAAAAATTTAAAACAATATACATAGTAGTAAACAATTGATTTCGATGCAGAATGTTGTTACACTAATATTTCTCTCAGAGAAAGTGAAAATAGATTTTGTTATTACAGCCATTACTAAAGGTTGTGGTTGTACTTGGAATTATAAAATTGTCACTTTTTAAAAGTTGTAAGTTTTTTATTTTAAATTGAAAATTCACTATGTACATAATATTTTTGAATTGATTTCATTTGTTTGTCCTAGTTTACATATGTTGTTACATTGTTATTGTGTTCTTTTATACTGTTTTATTAATTTTTGAGAGTCACTGTCCATGACATGAGAGAATGAATATTCAAAGATAAATTGTAGTTACAATTTTAGCCTCCAAATCTTGTTGCATTTAATCACATTTAATTATTTTTTGAAATATACTGAAATTACAAAATTTTCTCTGCCAGTGACTCATTGTTCTATTTGTTGGTACTTATTTTATTAATGGTGAGGGATCTTTGTGTTGCTGTGAATGTGCAGTATTATCTTAGGTATTTGTCAGTACTTATATTTTTGTGCAATTTTTTTGTGTTAAAACACTTGATGTGTGTCTGTTTGAGTTTATATTTGACAAGAATTGAAGTCTTAACAAGACTGAAAAGTAAGATATTTTGTTGAAATGTCATGCAAATGGCAGTTCTTCGCACACAACTCAAGTTGACTAGTGTAGACACAATGTTAGCAGGGGTCAAACTTGAAGGAAAGACACTTGACATTAATTTTTGAATGTGTTGTTGATTTAAATTCTGGCAGGGTTTTTAAGCAATTTTAGAAATAATATAGAAGTCATGAAATATTTAGTTACAAGGACAAAAGTGTGCAAAATGGAACTTTTTCATTCAATTTAATTTCAAATACAGTTGTTGTTTATTGTTATTGTTATTGAATTTCATTATTTTATTCTTAAATCAGAAGAGCAATAGTGTAAAATAGTGCTGTGTGCACAAATAAAATAAAAGTGAACTGTGTGATATATCTATAGTGAACCATGTCATGACATTTTAATAAATGTAATATATGTCTACTTTCTAAGAAACAGTGGATATTGTGCATCTTTTGAATGCATGTTGCATAAATAGTACTGAATCCATTCAGTCTAATTAGCATAGAGGGAATTAATATTAAGTAGTGGCCTTATTTTTCACATTTCAATTGTGTGCATAAAGGTCCATGACTTGTAGAAGTTAAGGGTGAGTTTCAGTGCTCTCAAGTATTGGAATGTTGTAATTAAATAACCATGTAGAAAAAGTTTTTTATGTGTGTTTGCAGTGTGAAAAAGTATTAAAGTAATTTTATAATGAATATGTGCTATTATTAAATATTTTTCCCTTTCTGACTGTTGGGAAATTTTGTAAAGATGATTGATAAATGGAATTTTGCTGATAAATTGTAAGTAGAAAAAAAAAAATGTAGATGGGAATGCCTGTTGCTTGTAACCCACAATTGACACAATGCAATAATAACTTTATGATCTTGAAAGCTGTAGATTCAAACAATTTGAAACTTAATTGAATAATACGTTTGATCAGTTGTGCTTTTGTATAGTTATTAAAAACTCGTTATATGAAATTATGGAAAATATATGGTTTTAAATTCATGAAGTGAACTTCGAATGAATTCGAACTCCCTCTTATTTTGATACTAGTCAGAAGGTACAAAGGTGAAAGTAATTATTGTTATGAAAATTACTTGTAGACTTTCCTTTAAAAATAAATGATTTTTTTTTTTTTGCTTAAAAGGCTTTCGTACATCATCTCGCCTACTTCCTCGGCAACGTTTTAAGTTACCAACTAGATTCATTTACTATTGCATTTTATAGCAGTTGTGTAATCCGCTACTATTGGTCGGCTGGTTGGCCGGGTTGGCCGTCGCCATTTACGCGACGCAGGAGACGATCTTCGGGGTGAATTGTTCTCGTCGTTTTCGGCGACAGGGGAGTACCCTGCCCCCCACAATATTTTTCCCGTTCGAACGTGCTTTAAGCATTCTATCGTTGTGCTAGTGAATACCGGGAAAAGGTATTTTATTGTTTATAACGCTTAATCATGGCTTGCTGAAAAAATGTCGTTCTTGAAGCTGATGGTCGTATCTCCTCGCGGAGAATTTTTCTCCAAAAACCTTAACGTAGATGTTAGAGGATTGTACTATGGAAAAGAAATCAAGTCGATCAGGTCAACCCCCGGTAAAGGGGAATGGAACTGAGTCTAAGAAGAACCCAGGTTGGTTGCCTTTTTTTATTTTGTATTTGTCATTACATTTGGTCAAGCACCTCATTTTGAAGGTCGAGATAAAGGGACTTAATTTAGGCGAGATCATGTTGATATGCTAATATTTGCATTCTTTGACATGTACTGTAGAATATTAACTTACTGTCATGGTATTTTTTTTTATTAAGACTATTACTTTGCTCAGATACTGTTGGCAGCAAAATCTTCCCGAAAACTTCTCGTCGTCGTGAGCCTGGCAATTCTCAAAATGCAAAATATGAGACCAACAGGAAGCCTGTACCTCAAAAAAACAAATCATTTGACAAAAGACCCAAACCAAGGGGACAGTATTATGGCTGTGGAAAGGAGGATTCCAAGGTATGTCCCAACTTGTGAAATATTTAATGAACTTAATGAAAAGTCTTGAAACATAATAGTTTTAATTCCAAACAGCTTTATTGTATTTGTATAAATTGATTGAAGTACTTACTATCTGTAAAAGGAACAATGAAGTGTATAATGGGTACAATACAGCTTACTGTTTCTCTTGATATTGGTCTGAAATGTTTATCCTGTTTGGTTTGTATTGGAAATTAACATAACAATAAATGAAGTGAAAATATTTATGTTTAATTAATTATTATTTATTAATATGAAAATATTTACCATACATCTACATAATTAGAGCATACTTAAGCAGTTCTTATGGAAGTGTAAAAAGTGTATGATCATTTTTTTTATGATTTACTGTTATATTACATCAAAATGGTAATTAATATGTTCTTGCTTTTGATGTCATCTTACAAATTCTACTGAACTTTATAAACTCTTGAATTTACTGTAGTCTGTATTCTAAAGTAAGTTGATTGAAATAAAATAATTATAAACAATATGTGAAATAAAGATCTGTTCTTATAAGCAAATGAAATATTTTAGTTTGTTATAAATTTATTACTATTTTCTTTTATATTGTCTGGATATAAAAACTTCACACTATTTGACTGAATTATAATTTTTCCATTATTTGTTTTCATGTTCTCTAAAAATTTAAGTATTCTTCTTTAGGTAGCAGAAGATGAAGTGGAATGTGGAGGAATCTATGTGAAGAAAGAAGTTAAAAAGTTGAACTTGAACCATCTGCTAAATTTTCATTATGCTTCAAGAGATTCAGTAAATACTGGCCAGAGAAACTGGCGAGCTAATCCTGGAGGATGGGGTCGAAGTTATGCCTCCAAATCACTTAAGCATAAGTACAACAAGGAGCAGTTTCTTCAAGCCAAGTATGTATTTCAAATACTAATTTATAAAAGACAATTTGTGAGAGGTTAGAAGTAGGTCCTATTCAAATTAAGAGTATCAATTTGATAGGCATGTTATTAAATTAGAATGGCTCTCTAAAGAAGTGTATTAGAATGTGCAGAATTGTCAGGAATTATGTATGTAAAAAGCAGTCTGAATGAAGATTTTGTGAGCAGGAAGATACAGCATGTATTCCAAAAGATGCCAAACTAAATACTACCAATGCAGATTGACTGACTTATATGTTTCAGTACTTTTATGATAATTACAACTTGTAGGGCAAAGAAAGTGTTTTTCACATCACTAGTTTTCGAGAACCATGATGACCTTGGTTATACAAATGGCATTATGTATTTCTGGAACATCGAAGAACATTGTTAATGACATGATTTGTTTGGATAGAACTGAATGGAGGAAGGTTTCTTTTTCACAGTTTTTCTTCTAAATTTCTTTGCTTATTACCAAGGATTGATTTCTGACTGAATATGCTGGAAATGCATTTCATTACCTTTGGAGCGAAACATTAAAGACGAACAAAAAGTAGGGAACAAACACAAATTTGGTAACGTTTCATTTTTAGTTCATCCAACTTTCATAATGAAATTAAACAATTTTCCACTTATCTGCCTCTATTATTTCTACATATATAACAAGACTCAAAGACTAGGTACGAAAGAACTGCTAAAAATATAATTACACTCTTTAAATTATATTCATTTATAATTTTTATTGTTATTGTAACTATTATTATTGCTGTTTTGTACAGTTTTATTCACATACAGGAAGTCTACTGTTGCGCAAGTGCTACCATTGTTAATACTTACTTTTATTTACATTAATCATTCATAATTAAAAATATAAATTATATTATGATTATGTAACTATTTTTATATCAATTGGTAAATGGGGGGCGGGGCATGTTCGTAACCAAAATTTTAAGAAATTGAGCACTCCCAAATACTAACCTCCAGTCACAATTGATGAGTCACCTGTGTATTAACATATTTTCTGTATCATAATAAAATGTACAATTTACTATATAATTCAATTTCCACAGCAATTGTAAAGTGACTCTTCATATGTACATGCCTGTTTCTGGAGAAGTGGAATGATAAAATATGATTTATACTCTGTTGTGTAGACTCTAAATGCACCTCTCCTTCTTAAATGTTACATTCTCGTAACATTTATGTGTTAATTATTATAGTATCATCTTCAAACTAGAAATATTTTTTTAAAAAAGATTTCAAACATCTTGTGATTAATATTAAAAGAAGTTTTTAGATCTGTATGAAATTACACCCAATGTTTACTGCATTTATGTTTAAGGGGGGGAGAGGGGGGGAGAGAGAGAGGCCATGTTAGAAATAGAGACGGGGAAGTTCTGAAGTAGGTTGCATTAGGACTTTTTGACTGATGTCTTCACATGAAAACTTAAAAATGTCAACGATTAGTTGGTAATTATCAAGCAAATACCAAAGGCATTTTATTTGGTTCTAGGTAAGGTTAAACGTTAGCTGAATAAACTTAAGTAGTATCCTAAACCATCACTAATAAAAATGGTAGGGTGACCAGCTGTAATATCTGAACTAAAAGTTCTTTCTGAATGGTCCCTGTCATAAAATTGTTTGATGTCACATTAGAAAGTAAGTGTACAAGCAAGATAGGACTCACAACAACTGTTGCATGATATCAGTATGGATAGGGTCTTTTAAACTGAACTCGTATTGAGAAATCACTGTAGTAGTCAAAAGTGGCATGTACAACACTGCTTTGAAGTTTGGAAGTTAAGAAATGTGGGAGGAAGCTAAGAAATGTTCTGTATTTGTGTAGAGGTGTATTTCCCTTGGGAATGTGAGTGCCTTTTTAAGTGATTGCTCTTGTTTCAGTTGCCAGTTTGTGGTGAAGGCTGATGGTGATTATTCATCTTATATGATGAATCCTGACATGTTGGTTGACTGGGAGTTAATTGAACAGATTGTAAGAAAAATTGATAGTGAGAAAACCATTGAAATTAACTTCTTCATTGATGTGAAATTGGGAGAGGTGGTGATTTTTTTTTTTTTTTTTGATTTTAGCAATTGCGAAGTGCAGAATTGTTATCTTGCCCTATATGCTTATATCCACCAGTAGCAGCCAAAATAACTCGATGTGGCCATGTCTTCTGCTGGTCTTGTATTCTACACTATCTAGCACTTTCTGATAAATCATGGCGGAAGTGTCCCATTTGTTATGAGACCGTTGTCAAGAATGACCTTAAAAGGTAAGGTACTTGTGAGAAATAAGATTAAGGAACATTACTGCAAAAATATTTGAGATACAAAAGATTCTTATTTATACAGAATGTATATGTACTTCACAGTTTGTAATATTGGTATATGAAATCAGGTGTTTGTGATTCAGATAAGTGTTTGTGTATTTTGAAATGCAGAAATTATCAGATACAATGAAACTGTTAATACATGTTTTATATTTATACGATAATTTTGTTATTATTTTTAATTTTGCTGCTACGCAAGCTACTGTCCATTTTGGAAATTTGAACAAAACCACAGGATGAAAAAATAGGGGTGATAGTGTCGTCCTATGCAACTTTACATAATGATCACCAACATTGCATGAATAAAAATTAAGTGTATTTAAAGGAAATATTGAAACTTGAATTAATCAAAAATTTATGACATTTAGGCCTGTGTCACAAGAGCATTGTGCCAAGCTGATGTGTGAAGACCTCAGCTGTATTGATACGCATCGACGCCTGCACACATGTTGAGCTCACCTTTTGTTAGTAGTGGTAGGAGTAGAGCCGGGGATGTGTTACAATTTTGTTAGCAAAACAAATAAACAAAACAAAAATCTACAGTTTGTTTACCTGTACAAATAAGTTTCCTGTAACACAGGAGTGAAAATGTGTAATTTTCAAAAGCTAACTTCACTCTTTTTGAAGCTTTTATTCATCATTCTGCTATTTATAGTTAAAATGTTGGGAAGATATTCTGGAGCTCAAGAAACCTTGCTCAGATGGTACTTCTCCCCAATGTCACATTCAATTTTTACTGTTCTTTGACTCAAATCAAATAAATCAAAAGTATCATTGGTAGCAGTTCTTGCTAGCAGGTACTGGAACATGTCAATGTTTATTTTGTGTTTTAGTTTTTCTCATAATATTCAATTTTAATTATGCATTTTCTCACTTATACATTTTCCCCTTAAGTCCCCTGAAAAACCTATTAGTGAAGTTTTACTCTAAATAGTGGATGGGTAAGCTGCTTTAAATCTGTAAGGGAATAATTCCAGGAAGTTATTAAATTAAATGTTCAAAAACAGGGTAATGAATATAAACCACAGAAAATTTCTTTCTATACAAGAAAGTGGGACATGCTTTGTCTAGAGTTGAGTTGATTTCCCCCTCTATAAAAAGTTGTAGCATTCTGCATATTTCTGCTGTAGGTTTATCCTCAAACCTTTAAATCAATCGGAAGAAACTCATTTTTTGTTATTTTAATACCTTTTTCTTATCTATCCCTGAAATTATTTCTTAATATTTTTGTTTTCGAGAATTTTTTTTTACTTCTATGGGAAGGAGATCACTTACTTCATAGGAAGAAGCACCTGCTTGTAAATTAAATTTTGTAAAGTTTTAACGATTGCAAATTCTGATGTATTTGCTTTAGTGAAGAAGACTATTTTTCTATTTAAAGGTTATTCAAGTTTTATTTTTGTTTTCATTGTTGAAAATTGTGTAATATATTTTGAAGAATAATAGAATATATATTCAACAAAAGAAAGCAAAAAAAACAAAATTGCTATCATATTATGAAAATAGCAAACTTCCTAAACATTTAGATCTCATGGTGAAACCTCTAGACTGTCCCGGAAGTTAATGACTTGAAAGCTTTGAGTGTGTGTCAGTGTTCAGGTTGGTGCCCCTAATGTCTTAAGAGCCAGAGAGCTGTAAGCTAATTCATGGGTACTTGATGTATTTAATCCTCAGCCCTTTACCTCAATTACTTGTTGAACCCACTGATGAATATAGTTTTTAAAAACGCAAAGAAAAAATAGTGGGGCATGTGGTAATGTGGATCCCTGGCAGGCTTGTTACCTAGTGTACAAATAAGATATACTAGTATCCTGTTTACCAAAATGATATCCCTACTTTTCATTGTATTTCAGTGAGAAGCACACTCGTAAATTAAACGTTATTTTATTATGTGCTTGTGTGGTTTGCACTGGCATGGAAATTTAATTAAATTTAATTTACCAGGTGGTAATTCCATAATTTTTTTTTATTAAAGTACTGGAGATTTGTTGTTTAAATTCTTTTCATTCTGTTTTGTTTTGCCAAATATTTAATAATATGGATATCTCAACGGGAGACTCTACCATAATTTATTTAGAAAGTTGATGTTCAATATATTGATAATTTTAATTTCCAGCGTTATTGCTGTTCCTCACACTTCATTTTCTGTTGGAGACAAAATCACATTACATCTGATGAAACGAAAAAGAGGATCGTTGATTGCATTACCTGTTAATCAAAGTGAAATTTGCCCAGCTGATAAGTTGTTATCGGTATCAGAGAAACAAGTGGATACAAAATATTCAAAATTACTTTTAGCTTCGTCACAGGAGGTAAATACACATTTCATTTAAAATAACACAGGCCTGCACAACTCTTGGGTAATTTCTCTGATATTAAAGAATTGAGAAGATTGCTAGTAATATTGTAGGTATTGGAAAGTAATATAATATTTTGCTCATGGCCAAGGAAATTCATCCTACTCTCTTCTGATTTGGGTTTTGTTGCTTTGAACTACTGATCCTTAGACAAGAACCGAAAAGACTGCTTCTTATACTGTCGCTAAGAATTGTATAGTTTGATTGTATAATGTACTTGTTTGAAGTGCAACATTGATGGTGGAACTTCTCTAAATTGAAACAATTTTTAATGTGATAATTAGGTAAAGAGCAAGAGGATCAAGTAATTATTGAACAATTGCTTAACAGAATTTGGGTTGTTGGCTGCACTTATTGAAATTGCCTACTGAACAATAAAATTGATAAAATGGAACATTAGAAGTCATCAAAAGTGTTCACCATTTTTCCCACATTAGTTTATTTTGTTATGAAATATTGAGATACGGCTACAAAGGGCACATAGGGAACTTAAAACCTTTATATTGCATGAGAATTATTGCAGGAAAACGAGACTATTATTCTGTTATGAAATCATTATGTTATGAAATCATTGTTATTTGTTTTTTGTATGACATAACCGAACACAACATTTTAATCCTGTTAAAGCCCCCTCTGCAAATTTTTCAACGACATGACAATGATTGCTAATTTTTATTATCACAAGAATTGTTTGAACTGCTTGTAGGCTTGGAAGTAAGGTGCTACAAATAGCATTTTCTTCAACATACAATTTGGCTTTTGTATTTTTGAATTTTGCACTAGGTTGAAAATAGAGAGAAAATGGAAATAAACAAATGATCAATATTTGAATTCATGATAGTTGCAATCTGAAACTGGCATACCATGCCGCAATTTTTTTTTTAACACAAATGTTTTCCGTGACTGTGTAGTACATTGTTGTGCAATTTGAGAACTTCATTATTTTCAATCTATGGTTGTACTGAATTCTACAATATTTTTATAGTGACAGCGCTAAGGATAGATGATAGATTGCTAATGTCAGACATTGCTATTTTGAAGAAGAAAACTAAAGATATTGGATTTGTTTGTCCTTTAAACATTTATGCATGCTGCCGTAATATTAAAATCATATCTTGGCTTCAAATTAGGTTTCAGGTCATTTCTAAAACGTTGCTACAATAAATATGAATGGAACCTCCATTTGTAGGTTGTGTGCTTTTTGTAGCTGAATGGCAACAACACATTTCCCAAGCATATATCTCCCAACATTTTACTTAACTCCATTTACTGGGATATTCTCTTCAGTAAATAAACACTTCATCAAAATGCAAAATGAATTGACCTCATAAATTCTCCATTGGCATGAAATTCAACAAATAGTAGAGATCCTGCAGTGCTGTGAATAAAATCTGCATGCCCAACAAAGAGGAAACAACTCTAGATATCTGCAGAACAAATGTATGTGGTGGGATCTACTGTTAAATGCTTCAAATAAATTGAATGTATGGAAATCATATTGGTTAAAATGATGTTCAAAGCTGTAAAGTCGGTTCAAGTGTGATGTAGCCATATGGTTACAGTGGGCCTGAAAGGGTTAAGTGCCAAGGAACTTCTTGCATGAAATATAACACTATGAGACTATTGAATACTTGCTATGAACTGAAAAAATAAGATGTAATTAAATATTATTAGGTATCGGTTGTAAGCAGTGTACTTGAAGATGACCATTTTGTAATGACGATGGGTCTTGTACAAGAATTACCGCAAATATTAATTAAATTTTCTCAAAAATAATAAATACGTATTACCTGTGGCATTTAAGGTTATTGAAAATACTAGTTTTCAGTTACTAATCAATATGTATTAAACATCAGTACATTAAGTTTATGGAGAAGCTTCATATCCGAGTAACAGCAAGAGATATGACAATTTTCTAATTATGTGCTTTGTAACATACTTCCCGCCACATACTATTTACAATGTGAACTTGGCAATGAAAGAGAGAGGAGTGATGAAGCTATGAAATTTCAAAGGCTGCATCGTGGCTTGAGCAATACCTCCAATTATTGAGCAAAAAGCTTTTTAATTTTGCTTCTTAGTAAAAATAATTCGGTCTCCTTTCAAAATTTCTCAAGGCAGTGATACACTGAAGATGTATTTTGTGGCTTTTTTTTCCAATTTTCATTGTGCAGACCTGCGGTTATATTATATATAGATATGGAGGTGTGGATCCACATGGAGGGAAATTTCACCCCCTAAAATTTTCAGTAACTATTAATTTTAACTTGTCTCTAAACTTTCAAGCAGAAATGTTTTTGGATCATTTTTAAAATGAATAAAATGGTATCACAGCATGAGCTGAATGTAGGTGGTGACATTTTACAAAATTTGTAATAAGGCATATTTGATGAAAACCTTTTGTATTTCCTCTCCCAAAATTCGTCTTTGGATCCGCCCCTCTAACGACATAAGTAATTTTTCATCTGGTCATTGTAATTAATGAAATGTTGCTTGTTCTTTAGGTGTTTTCTATTATCGATAAAGAAATGCAGGAATTAACTGCACAGTTGCAAGAAGTAAAAGGATGTCCAGAAGCATGCTTTGTTGAACAAGCTTTAGAACTGTTGAAAGAGAGGGCAGCTATTTGTCGGGGTGAACAAGTTCTATTTCAGCAGAGTGACCCTGTTTTGTCAGTCTCAGAAATGTCAACTGGTGACAGTGAAATGGTTAGTTGATATTAAATTCTCTAACGATTCCTTTAGTAAATTTTCATCTCAAATGTTTTCATTTCAAAGAGTTTCTCTATTTTCTGTAGTTTCCTATGTGTGAATCTTTGGAAGATGGAAACAGTGTTGCACTGGATGCAAGTATTGAAAATTCGGGAGGTTTTTTTAATCACCCCCTTGTAAATGATATAAACCAGAATTTCACTGATAAATATGACATTGGTTCAGTTAATCATCAACGTTATGAAAGTGTGAGTAGTGAAGGGGTAGAAAGTGAGGATGGTGCAATCACTGTTGAAGATATTGAATTACCTCAGACAGACCAATTGGCATCTGCACTGGAAGGATCATCAACTAAAGATTTCTACTTTTACCAAGGTTTGTGGTGTGAATGTGTGTTATTTTGGTGTAAGTGTGTTTTAAAGTTCATGTAAGCGTGAACCATCTAAACTTATAAAGTAATGGTCTTACAAGAGAAGTACATCAATGGAGCTTGATTGCTTCAATTTCAAACAGGTTGTGACCATTTTCATTGGCTGGTTGCATGTAGGGATTGATCACTGGGTTAAAATAACATCAAATGACATATTGTTGCACCTACAAAGAAAAGTCAGTTGTTACGCTCTTAGTTCAATAAAAATTATGGCAGACATGCATACCATTTATTGAGTTCCTTAAAATTAAGAAGAAATGTATGTCTGGTTATGAGTAAAATTTGGTGGATTAAAACATAGTTTGATGTTAGAAGAGAAAGCTTTTGCATGTATGCAGTGTTGGGTTTTACTTCAAACCACAAAGTACGCTGATCCCAAATGAAAATTTCTAGTTCATGCTAGTTCCCTTGCAATTTTGTAACATAATTCTAGATTTCATTTATGTATGTTATTGGACAGAACTGATTAGTGAGGTGGTGCAGACTGAAGTGGCATCCTTTTTCATAAGTTAGATTTGCAAAAAATATTTTGAAAACATTTTATGATGTACATAAATACATAACCTTATGAGAAAAAAGTTTTGCTAACTTAGTTTACTTTGGGCATGTAATGCACACAATTGAAATGTCATTCAGAGAATCGAGAAAAAGTTGAGGGAATTGGAATTGCTGTGGGGAGAATGGATTTATGTTATCTTCTTTCCTTACTGCCTCGACTACAGCTTACACAGTATAGAAAAAGCATTGTAATGTTCCGAGAAAAAATGGCAAATTTGTGGCAGAAAACTCTTACTGATCAGAGGTAGCAATGAAAAAGTGGATAAATCTTGTTCCTATGAAGGTTGCCTTTTATGTTTCGGGATTTGGCAACCCTGGTGTTGCAATCTGGCAACTGACAGCTCTATCGTAAAGTTGGATTTTTGAAGTTATATGTACTCAGAACATATTGACATACGAGCGCTATTTGTGTTGTTTACAGTAACTTAAAAGATTCATCTTGGCCAAAAAATGGAATTAAATCGTGAACATTTTCGTGCGATTATTTTTGACAACTTTCGACGTGGATTAACTCAGCAACAGTGCATGGATGAACTTGATTCAATTTTTGGCGATCAAGGACCAGTGTTTATCGATGGTATGGTGAATTCAATCGTGGTCGTAGTTCACTCCAAGACGAATTTCGGGAAGGTCGTCCAAAATCAGTTGTTCCGAAAACCATTGATGCTGTGCGTGAACTGAGATTGCAAAATCATGTGACCTATCGTGAGATTGAGACAACCTTAGGCATTAGTGTGACCAGCATACATTCAATAATGAATGAACATTTGACTGTCAAAATAAATTGTTCGCGTTGGATACCACACAATTTATCAATGGCTCAAAAAAAGGCTCGTGTCGATTGGTCGAAAGAAATGCTCAAAAAATACGATCGCGGTGCTTTGAAACACTTCTATGACATCGTGACAGGTGATGAATCATAGATTTACGCGTATGAGCCCGAAAGTAAACAGCAGTCGACTGTATGGGTGTTTCAAGATGAGCAAAATCCAACAACAGTTGTTCGCGCACGAAGCACTTACAAACAGATAGTCGCCTGTTTTTTCGGAAAAACTGGACATGTTGCAACCGTACCACTAGAACAACGCAGAACAGTCAATTCTGAGTGCTACTCGATTTGTTTGCCAGCTGTCTTCCAAGAAATCAGGAAAACCAACCGCCGAAGACGGATCACTCTTCACCACGACAATGCGAGCTCTCACACATCGGCTCAAACAACTGCATTTTTGAACACCCAAAACATCGATTTGACGAGTCATCCTGACTTGGCACCGAAGGACTTCTTTTTATTCCCGTACGTAAAAAAACAAACTGAGAGGACAACGTTTTTCGACACCCGAAGGAGCGGTTGCTGCATTCAGAATGCATGTTATGGCGATACCTCAATCAGCGTGGCAAAAGTGCTTCGACAATTGGTTCAAACGCATGCAGAAGTGTATAGATCTTCATGGGGAATATTTTGAAAAACAATAAAGTGATTTTTGATGATTAATATTTATTTTTCTTCTTTAATCCTGAAATATAAAAGGCAACCCTCGTATCTAGTAAATTGCTTACTTTAACACATGTAGTCAAAATTCATGTTTTATAGGCCTTTAATACCAAAAAATCGATTGATGGCAAAACTTGTTGGTCTATCTGTAAACAATACTAGCAGCTAACTACAAGATATATTCCTCGATCAATCTGACTGATGTTACAACTCATTGAATTTGAAACAATTTTAATTTTGGGTGAACTTTAAGGTATCAATAACATTTTAAAAAATTTCCTAAAAATGGCTTTTTTTTAAACACATATTTTGACCTTGTAAGACACTTAAAGAAATGGCATAGGTTGCATTTTTGTTAAACTTCCTGAATTGTGGAAAATGTCAAAAGTTTAAAAATTCCCCATCCCCTTCCATCTATAATATTTAAGATAGAATTTTTTTCTTATAAATTGCAAAAAACAAACTTTGCAAAACTTGATGATAGAAATTTTCTTCATCTGTTCTTTAAAATGTTCAATCAAATGTTCTTTAAAAAAGGTCATGTAAATGTTTTTATAAGTGTGAGTAGTTGAGCATAATTTTTGTATCTCTTCAAAATTTGTAAATTTGAATTTCCCACTTTTTATTTGCTAGTCTTTCACAGGATATCAGGAGTCAATGTACATTGCAGTGCTGTGCAGATACTCAGCAGTTTGAAGTTTTGAGAATTCCTTTTCATTGATGGGAGAGGATTTTGGCTGTAAAAGACAAGATTTATTGTCGAATTTGTGTTGATATTAGTTTTAAAAGAATTAGTTTTTTCACCTAATATTTGATGATGAGTTTTATGTTAGTGATGTGTGAAGTGAGATGTGAAAATGGCCAGGAATTGCAGTTTTGAAATATTATGTAGTTAGATTAATAATGATTTTGATTTTTTTAAAGGTTAAGGAATGTGTTATACAGTTGGTTTAATGCAAGTTAATTGAATTGCAGCTGCTGATGGTCAGCATGTGTACCTCCATGCTCTGAATATTCGTATGCTTGTGCACTTTTATGGAGGTCTGAAGGATTGTCCTCTGATCTTGACTGGTCAAATTGTAGAAAAAGAAGCTGGTTCTATGACTGAAGAGTTACGACAGAGACTTCGTTATTTGCAACACCTTCCAATTACTTGTCAGTTTGAAGTAGTGGAATTACAATTGAGGCCTCCAATTGTGAATAGAGAGACCATAGATTATTTTCAAGGTATATAAAGTTACTTGTATTTGTGAGTAGTTCCATGGTGTAATGTTTTTGGCTTACAAATTACACCGAAACATTCTGTAGCTATGAGAGCGTCTATCCTGCTACAAATTATAAATTTCTTTCTTTGTATGGTGGTTGTTGGTGGTTAATTATTGATAGTGATTTGTTTGAAATAGATCAGCTGGAAATTCGTAAACGCCGGCGTCTCCGAAGAGCTCGTGATGAACGTAGGCGAGAGAAGCGCATAAATGAACAGAATAAACATTGGGGCAGGCTTCCTGCTCCAGACATTTCAATTAATTCACATTTTCAGTTTCCTTCATGTGGTGTGGAGGTGGAAAATATTGGGTAAGAATTTTCTTCGTTTCTTTGCCTTACTTCCCACATCAGTTATTCAGATTTTAATGCAACTTCAGAACCAAGGAAAGCTTCATTGTATATGCTAAATTCGAAGTGTTTTTATCTCAAAAGAAGTGCTAGGGATCAAAATAATAGACTCCCGAGGACATCAGGTTGTCGTTCGTGAGATGTAGACTTCTGACCAGTGCAGCATATGTGTGTCCCTCTGCTCAACAGAAACCATTGACAGCTGCAGCTCCTCAAGGACTGCAACTCCTCAAAGACAAAGCATTCGAGGAGAAAACACCTGCAGGTATTTTGCCAATAATGCATCACTGATGGATCTACTGGTGGCTTATTTGAAGTGATTATATAATAAATGAAGATTTATAGTGAAATTATTGTTTCTGCCCACAATCTGCTTCCAAAAGTGTAAAAGATAAGAATGTTTTGGTAATACAGTTTCAATGTTAACCTATGGACTATTTAAGTTGCATAAAATCTGAACCTCTGATCCTAAGTGTGTTGCATCTGATAAATCTATAAATTGTAATGTATAATAGTACATTTAAAATATTTCTAAATTCTATTGTTTGAAGATCAAATATTCCTGCACCGACACCATCCAGTTCAGGGAGCAGCCCAGCTCATTCATATGATGCATTTTCTTCAGTATCTTCAGCGTTGGAAAATGTGTCTATTGATGAAAACTCGCTTCCCGAATTTTCAACCAGCCCGGAAAGTAAAAATAATGGTTCTTCATCTGGACCTTCATTTGCACAGGTGGAGTGAAGATTAATTATTATTTGCATTTTTTGTATATTGATGGCTAAATTTTAACACCATTTATCTTTATAAAAAATATTGTGAATTTTCAATAGAGGGGGGGGGGATATTACAAAGTCTCCATTACAAACTGATAAAAATGTGACCAATTTCAATCATTTTAACAAAATTCAGTTCATTTTTGTGCTAGGTGATGTTAGAATTCGGTAGATATCTTTCAGGTGGCAGCAGGTCGATATGCTGATAACTGATTTGTTGAAGTTAATCAGGATAGATTGTGTTTCTGATGTATGCCAGATTAGAGATGAGCTTGAGATTAGATCTACTTGTCAGAAATCAAATCGTCTCTTCAATTTTTTTACCAGGTCCAGCCTCCCTATAGTTTTTGTTGTGTGATTCTCTAGCAGTTAATATGAATTTGGTCCATGAAACCTGCTTCAAAGTCGCACAAGAATACAGGGGAAACTTGGATTAAGGAACGACCGTTGGTTCCAAGAGAAGTGGGTATTTTGGAGGGCGTGATTGCTTTAAAGGGGGATCTTTATTTACAAAAAATTGTTTATTGTTATCTGACATCGGATGTTTGGGAATGTGCTTATTTTATTTTAATGAGCATATTTAAAATCTTTTAGTAAATGTTCATAAATTTTGAGAAATGAAACATTTTTGCAAAATTTTATTATGCCTATTTTGATGTAAATCCTTTTTTAGATATTTTACTATCTTTCAAATGCTTAAAATATTGTCTTTCTTTTCATTAAAAATAAACATTTAATTCCTTTTCAGTTTTAGTATTTCAATAGTGGTCTATAGGTATCGGACCTCTATTTTCTAGATTGGGCATTTTTAAATGCAGTTTTGAGTGCTTTTAAATGCAATGCCCAGCAATTCTTTAACAAGGGTCACTTTACAAAAAAATTTAATTGTTTCTAATTATACATTATGCATTACATTCTTAAGTTAAGATGATAGCAAGATTTCCTGCTTTAATTTGTTACAACATTCATGTGTAGGTCTTGGTAAATATAAAACATATCAATTATATTTTGAAAACATATTTAATTGTGTTGTTCCAAAATTTGTTAACTTTTTTTATTTAATTGCCATCGGAGAATAAGTAGCGAAGACATGAAATGGTATTTATGGGATTATTGATTTTCCATGTAGTTCATACGGTTTACAATTTTGTGACTTTTTTACAGATTCTTTTGTGCAATGTAATTGCGTGGATTCTGCTTAAATAATGTACATAAACACCTTATGATAGTGTGAAACCATACAATTGTAGTTACTTGCAGTACAAAGCAGATTGTAGGATAACTTCTAAGGAAGCACGATGGAAATTTCCATGATATCAATGATAATTGGTATCATCTATTGATTTTGCTTTTTAGAAGATTGTATGAAAAGCAAAATCAGCAGACATTGTAATTCCTATGTGATTGTGAAGAATTAATATTTAGTACACTAGCTGTGGGAAAGTATGTGATATTCTAGGTGAAAAAAATTGCATTTGTCAAACTGTATAATTAAAATGTGTTCGGTGAACAGATCCAAATGGTTTCATTATTTTATGTAGTAAGAAGACCATACCAGCAAGGCATATTGAAGAATTTGTCCTACTAAAGTAGTACAACACATTGGTCCTACTAAAGTAGTACAACACATTATATCATTGGTCTCCCAAGTTTTCACTCGAGAAAATGAATCAAAAATTATTTTCATAAAACTTAATATTTGGAAATATTTATTTGATATTTAATGCTAAAAAGGAAATTAAATTTCAACCTAGAATAAAAAATAACTCCTTGATTGCGATGTTTTTTACTTTTTCATTAATAAATTTACTTAAGGGGGGGAATTCATTTAAGTATTTGATAGAGCCGATGATTCTATGGTATACGCCAATGATATAAGGTAATGAAATATATCAAAGCGCTTTCAGATTCAAAAAGAAAGGGAACATTTTTTCATAATCGTAATAAAAATAACTTTCCGCAATATTGTTTGTTAACTGACAGTAATTACATATTTCATTAATTTAACAATTTACAACTACTATCTGGATTTACTTCCTTCAATTTTCAAGTAAACAAAAGTCCTTCCTTTAGGTCCATTTCCATATGTTTTCTTCACTATATCATCTCTTCCAAATATTCTACACCATTTACTTTCATAATACTTTCCTCAAATATACCATCATCATAACATTGCATTTCTTGCATTAAAATTTTCCACTGAGTTATTTCCACTGAAATGCTCTATTAATCATGTACGTCTTCCCTCCAGGACGTAAATTTTTACTCTTATTGCTCATTCATCTGTCTTCTTCAGTTGACTATCTTCATGACATCACTACATTGCTGATTTATGATTATATCCCAGTAGACAGTGTCTATACATATTGTCTTAATTGATAAAATATGGACAAAATATTACATCTAATTTTGACTCTTTACAAGATCTTTGAACTGCAAGGCACTTCATAAAATGTGATCGTTCATTAAGGTGGTTCTATTTCCATTCTGACAGAACAGTGATTGTTAAAGAATAGAAAGTATTTTATTTAATTTCCTCACAGAATTTTAAGATCATTGAAAAATGACAATGATATTATTGTTATTATTGTTATTATTATTATTATTATTATTATTATTATTATTATTATTATTAACATTAAAAAGGATATTATACTACTTTTCTGAGTATTTTTGGAACTTTTCATGGTCCCTTATATTCACTTTCATCAATATATTCAATTTACTTTCTTTTATTGGTGTGTATATTCTGCGTAATATACATAGTATGGAGAAAGTTATGTAATACTGCAGAAAATTGTCTTTGAGATTTCAACGGAAATACAAGTTTGGTGTCCCTTGATACTGCAAAAGTGTTATTTTATTAAAGAAAAAGCCTGTCTGTCTCAGTCTGTCTGTGAAAACCACTAGCAGCTAAACCATGGGAGGGTTTTATTTCAAAATGGATATTCCCTAATATGACTCAACTTGAAGCTTTGCAACTTTGAAAAACATTCCTTAACAACAATTCATTCATGAAAACCCTGGGATATTTTCAAAATTTTCTCAAAAAGTCTCCAAATTATTTCTTTAAATTTTTTGAAAGAATAGAGGAGAATACTCATATAAATATGGCATAGGTCCATTTTTCATTTTTAACTCTGAATTTTTGAAAATTTCAATTTTTTTGGCTTATTCCTACCATTACAAAATTGAAGATAGAGATTTTTCCTTAAAGTGAAATTCCTACGTAGTTGTTTCATTGAGATAATGTGCATTTTTTTGACAATTTTAGTAGTTTTTAATGCAATATTTCGTACAGGATGTGCTACTTAAAAAAATTACAAAAATAAGATTTTATAATTTTATTAGGTGACATAAATGCCATCTTTTTCAAAAAATGTCTCACATTATTTGTTTTTACATTAGCTGTGATTTGTTCATATTATCATATTTACAAGTACATGTGCTTAAAATGATGACGAATAAAGTTTCTTGAAAACTGAAAAGTTTTCTGTGAAAAAGAGCTCAAAACTCTACATTTTCAGAAATGCTCAAATGCCATTTTCTCAAAAACTGCTCCAAATTTGTTCTTCAACCTTTCCTACTGGATAGTGTTAATTGCACTCTTTAAGATGACATAAATTCATTTTGGTGTATGCTTTGTTTTTTTTCTTCTCTCATTCCATTAGTGTGCACTTTTGCAGCAATTTGTAAATATTATTGCATTTATAAGTGGTTTAAATGACTTCCAATTAAGTTTTTTGTGTACTCTAAAGATTTCTGTGAAAAAGAGCTTCAAATTTCGTATTTAAATATGTGAAGACAATTTTTTTTAAATGCCTCAAAATTTTGGGTTGAAAATATCTGTATAAAATATTCTTGAAGTAAAATTTCAGTTTTATTAGAAACTGCCAAATAGAGAGAGTAAAAAAAAAGCTTTGTGTGGCGATAGATTGCAGTTGGTAAGTGGATGGAGTAAGGCAGATAAGCTAGCCCATACCAAAGAAATTAGAAAACTAATACAAGAACGTCTGTGCCATTCTGTACCACCACTAGTTTGTTTTCGAACAGTCTAAAATTGTTGATTGGAACTCCCTAAGAAAATGGCCAGGAACTAAGGTAGGACACAATACTTTAGTGCCAATCATTGTGTTTAAGATAAAGGTCGGATCTGTTAATTATTGTGCTAATTGGTAAAAACCCATCTCAAGTTGCTAATGATTATAAAACATATTGATGACATCGATAATTATTTATTTACTGATATTTAATATTGTTTCTATTACTTGTTTTCTTCTAATAATTCATTATTTACTATTTTGAAATTTTACGTCATTCACTTGAAAGAAAATCAAACTTTGTGCAGTTAGAATCTGCAATTTTGTTTTTAAAAACTTTGTGTATATTTGTAACATTAAAAAAAAAAAAAAATAATAATAATAATAATAATATAATAATAGTACAAAAAAAAGATGTATTAAACCATTTTGATAAAAAAAAATACCAAAACTTATATCAACATTTTTTGGATGATATCTTTAAGGAAGAATGTTTGTGGATTTACCCAGTAGAGTATTAACATTTTTTAAGCAGCAGGATTTGGATGTAGGACAATGAAATTTTGTAGTCTGCAGAAGTTTAAATCAAAAAAATGTTTGTTATTACTGACAATTATTATAATAATTAATAATGTGAATT
The DNA here is from genome assembly GCA_038098605.1 of Gryllus longicercus. NCBI lineage: Eukaryota > Metazoa > Arthropoda > Insecta > Orthoptera > Gryllidae > Gryllus > Gryllus longicercus. The sequence continues at coordinate 452,005 of JAZDUA010000666.1, forward strand.
ATTAAATAATGTGATTTTGAATTTTTTTAATGTTCGGCTTTACCAAGGTACACTTTTCTGAAGGAAAAAACATTTTTCAATCATTTCATACATTTCATTTGAAATTTGAAACTTTGCAGAACAGTTCATGAAATTCAAATAAACAAATGTTTGGTTGTAAGAAAATTGTTAGGTAGTTAGTATTAGTTAATATGGCTAAATTAATGTTACTAATTAATAATATTCATTAAAAATTAATTTTTTAATTAAATTTAAAAAAATTCCGTGGTGGATCTAAACAATATTTGAAAAAATCCTTTCACACAAATTGTTTTCTTTATATATCGTGACTACATACAACATTGTAAAATTATATGTAGAATAAGTTTTTGAGCAAATAGTACAACTTATAAAATGAATGTTAAAGGAAATCTCTTGCAAATGTTGAAGATTCATTTGTGGAACATTACCTTCATCAAAACTTTTATTTTATTTTTTTGCCATTATTACCTCTTCCTGGAGTTTCATTCTTTACAAAATAACAATATTTTCTTATACACATATACTTCAGAAAGTATTTACAGGCCTATTATTCTGAAATCAATATTTTCGCCTCCATCTTTAATTTACATACCTACTGAAGTTTAAATCTTGATGCTACGCTGGAATTTTATTTAAATTTTAAAGGTCTTCCCACAACATGATTGGTGCAAAACTCTGAAGAATGTACTAAAAACTATGGGGAATAATATGAACCTAAAAACAAAAAAATCAGTTGCCTTTGATACAGTTTGATATATGCCCTATGACTTACCTGGATCGAGAAGACTGTGGTTATGAGGGAAATACGAAAACAGTTCAATGATGCTACATGTTTTCTTATGGACGAATTATGGGGGGGGAATGCAAAGACAAACCGAGTAAAGTTAGCATATAGTTAATTAGTGAATCGGAATAAATAAAATTAGGTAAAAAATAAAATTATGTACCACGGGCGTTAACTGTCTCTGATGATCTAGGGCCAAAGGCCCTCAGGTGTGTAGTTGCCGCTTGGTCATTAGAACACTTACAATGCCTGTGGTGCATAAATATCTATTTTCCACCCTTAAATAATTCGAGTAATTATTTGTGACATGAATATGTAGTGTGCTCTATAATGTAGAGACAATTTTTATGAGATCGATGAAACAAATAGTCTTTTAGAAAGAAAACAAACAGGAATTCTTTCTGTATGTGAATCATCAGATGACTTCCCTTGTTTACAATTGTTCTAATTTCTGTAGTATGCAGTGGACTGCATCAAAGACAGTTAATTGTGTTTAATGTTTACATGTAATGACATGTTTATTAGTGTTTAATTTTATTTTGTGACAAAAATAATACTGCTGATTAAGTGATGTGAGTTGTTGATGTTAAAGATCTTCACAATATTGAGTGTACATTATTTTAAAACTTGTTTTCTTCTGACAGATTAAAAAATCCTGTAAGAAATGTTTATCATTACTTTTTGTAACATTCAGTGACTGGATAGTACTTTTAAAAATAGTGTTGTGGATTACATTTTTTTAATGGGACAAAATATAATTTCTTAGTGTAGAAAACAATAAGTTATATTTTCAACAGATGCTTCGCAGTGGAAAAAGCAAATGGCCTTCTGTCAGTGAGAAGAAAAAGCATAAAGAGCATCACATGCTTGGACAAAAGCAGTATGCAAGTCCAGATAGTGATCCAGAATATGAAGGATATACTCCTGTGAAACAGAGCTTTGGTGATGCTATTGCTGAAGCAATGGAAAGAGCGGCAGCTATGGCTGCTGCATCTACATCAGCAAAAGATGAGATGCAAGGTAAAGTCTATGACAATGACATCTCGATTTAAAACGCTACAATGTATGTCTTATTTCCTGCTTAACCTATGTATAAAAAAATGGGGATCTGTAGTTTATTGAAAAGAAATGTAATTGACAGTTCATAATAGAATTAAAATATAACATATCTGTTTTGAATAATGTGAGAAATTGTGGACTATTGTGTAGCACAACAAGGTCTTCTAAGTTTTTATCTTTGGTACAAATTATAATTTTAATTTCAATTTTCTCAATTTTTAATTTTTTATTTTCAGATGATCCTGGAAGTTCTGGAAAGAAGAAAAAGAAACAAAAGCAGAAACTTTTGTTTGCTACTGGTATGGCATGTATCAGTAAATAATTTGTTGGCCTGTAGTTTTGTCTGCCACAGTAATCAATAGCCATGCTACTCAACCCTAACTATTCAAACACTTCATAGATGTTTTATCAAATAATTTCTTCTAATGATTTTTTTCAGAATTAATTTTATAAAGTGTTTTGCAGCAAACATTTGAAGAAACATTTCAATTCACAACTATCTTTAATTTTACTGCTGCTATAATTTGAAACAGTAAATTATAATATTTTTCCAATGGTTATAAGCTGTATTGTCAACTGCATTTGTGTTATTGGTGCAAAGAATGAGGTTGCCTATGGTGGAGTGTTACATGTTGTGAAGATGGTGTTATTGTTTTCTCTGCTGTACCATCTATTCCACATCAAAAATTTCTTAGGAGTTGCGATAATCTTCCATAAAGTCTCCCTGAAATCATTGTGAAAGTAAAAGAATTTCTTCCTTGCAGTTCAGATGATATACTACTCTTCTAACAAAATGTTTTTCATGCTGTCTGGAAATTTCAAAAATTAATTTATTTAATCTGTGATGTCAACAAAGATTAATATTTCAAGTCTTTATGTTGTTCAGCAAGTGCAAAACAATTTAATCATTCTGTTTTTGTCTACTGGGAACTAAGTACTATAAATGTTTCTTTTGTTTAGTTCAATTCAATGCTCCACATGCTGATTATGTCATTGAAGCAAGGATAAAATAAATGGACTATTTAGTTTCTTTGTTACTGGTAAATTTAGTTCTGAAATTCAACCAAATTCCTGAATGCCTTAAGTCAATAATAAGCAATATTCCTTGACATGCATATTATGTTGTGCTGATTGACGGGGAATGTTCCTGCTCTATATCTATTTAATATAATTATAAAATCAATCAATCTTAATATTGATTGAGTGATCAGGTTGTCTTAAAATCTTTCTTTTGGATGTTAAAATCAATGTTTTGTTACCACTAGTACAAAAAATAACATTTGGTCCAAGCGCTATTTCCTAGAAACGTGTCCCCCAGTTCCATGAAATCCTAAGTTGTACATGGCCACCTAAGATTGCCTACCTGGCTCGTTCTTTAGTGACATTTGTGGTAGCTAGACTGTAGAAATATGTTCTAAAAATTTAAACCACGTGGTAAATGAAGTACAGCCTGGTTCAGCGCACTCACCAGTGTTATTTACATTACATATAGGCACAGTGACTAGAGGTAACAATTCCCTCACCTTCAGGCACAAGATCTCTTGATGCCAGTGCAGAAATGTCATGCATCACCACTTGCTTGAGAACGATCATAATTTAAAAAGTTATATATTTCTGTACAATAGACAGGTGGTTTGCCAATTATGTTCCCAATTCAATTACAATCCACATTGTATGATGACAATAATTGATTCTAACTAGCCATAACAATAACAAAAAACAATAATGATAACTTGCAATAAATGCGGTTATAAGATAAAAAACCAATTGAGTAAAAACTATGAACAAAATGTACATTGGAACATGAAGTTCATTTTAATAGAAAACCAAATTTTCTCCAGCTCTGGCATTTGATACAAGGCAGTTGAAAGTCCTCTTGTGAACTATTTAAAGGTAGTTTTTAATGTTGGTGTCCTCTTCATTATTTTAATTTCTGATAGTGGCAAAATGCATTTTCAATTAGAATTATTGTCAAATGTGACTGAAAATGCAAATTTATGACCAATGCACACATTAAATTATTTATTTTTCCTAATTTTGCATTGCACATGGAAAATTTTCTTGCGCATTTCCAAAAATATTTTATGCTATGATTTGCTGAGCTATTTGTACTTTATAACATAGAAGAATGATACTGAATGGTGAGAATCAGTTGTTTTTGCTTTGAAGAGAAAAAGGTAGGTCACAAGATTAGAGGGAGTGGTGTCTTCACAGCAAGCGAAGGAACCTTGGTGCTCACCTGGCAGAACAACTTAACTTGAAGATGATAATTTACTTTTGCATTAAGAAGGGGGGAAAAAATGAATAAAATTAAAAAAGAAAAGGCAAAGTTTACCATCGGAGATTCTACAGCTTTTGCTGTAGATTTTCCAGTCCCAAAAACAATTCTAAAGGTTATGCACATTGGGTTATGCAGTGTCAATGATACACTACAAAAGTTATACAAGAGTAAAATTCAGTATGCTCAATTTACTTCAGCTATGCTGCTTCAAGCAAGAACAGTATTGGAAATGACCCAGCAATTGACAAAGTTAGTTTTAGACACTGGGTTGAGATTACATTCCTGTAATTCACATTTCAGAATTTACTTTTGTAGAATTTTTAAACAGTTTAAATTGTATGTACTGTCACCTCAATCAGGGTTTTGAGATTTTTGAGGCCGAATGCACTTTTCAGTGAACCTTTAAACTGGAACTGGAAATTACCAATGAAACCAATTAGTTTCAATCAACAAATAATCTCAGCCCCACAAATGTTGCCTGAGCAATGCAATTAACTCATTCATGTAGCTAATTAAGAGTGTCTTATATTTTCAGTTTAATAACTTGCCAGGATGATGATTAAAAACAAAAACATAAACCAGAAATATTCCTAAAGCCAAAATTCCCTTCTCAGAGCAAGAACAAGTTGGTTATTAATATTAATTTTCTCTTTTGACTATGATAAAAACAATGAAAATAACAGCAACTGGGACTGATTATCATTGGTAATCATTTAGGAAGATATAAGGTTGCTCTACTTCATTTGTCACATTAAGTTATGAATGTATTTATTGATTTATCCAAAATACATAGGCAACCATCAGACTATGAAAGAATATTCAATTTTAAGATAGAGAACCAAATTCACAGAAAGTAGTCGACTGGAGTCGTTCAAAAATTCACTTTGTAATATTATGAATTTATAAATTTGAGTATAACATAAATATTTGCGATTTGACCCACCCTCCAGGAAGGTGCAAGGAAATAACTTGGTTCTGACCACAGGTACAAAAAACATCATTCGCAAATGCTGCTTTACTAATTCCAAAAGATTAACAAATCATTTAAAAAACAAGAAACTGAAAATCAAATTCCTGACTTTAAGGAACTGATATTTACAATGGATTCTTTTTTTGCACTTTCTTTGCAAGGGAACCATATTTTAAAGACATTAAAAAAGAACTGGTTTAAACTAAAAAAAGAAAGTTTTTCTAAACTAACTGAAGTTTGAAGGTATGAAAGCTCAATTTGACAGTCCCCATTCAAGCAATTGAGATTCAAACACTGCAATTTCAATTATTCAGAAAACTTCATTTTGGAATAAAAACAATTTAGTACTTCAATTCACCAGTTCTAGTTAATGACAAACCTGTAACTATATTTAATACATGACATCCTACTATTTTGTATTTTGCAACCAGCTAAAAATTTATTAGAATTACAGCAGAATAATAACAGATTTTGCTGAAGATTCACACACAATTGTTGTACAAATGTAGTTCAGTAGTTGTGGTCATCTGCAAATAATGAAAACAAGCAATTCAGTTTACATTGTAAGTTGTTCTTTACAAAACTAGTTCTAAATGGAGTCGGGGGGGGGGGGGATGCCTAAAATAACATGTTCAGATGTGTCTTGTATTTGACATTGTGTGTTCTGCAATCAAGTATCTTTTTATCTGATTCAGGAAAGGTCCACAAATTCCCAATTTATATAATGTGTCAGAGGAAAAATGATTGCCTGTATTAACTACTTTACTGACATTGGTAATTCATAGAAAACATTTAATTCCTTAATATACTACAAATGATTTTTCATCTAAACCAGTTTTGTTGGAATTTAATACTGTCATCAACTTATTAGGTAATGAAAATATTGGGGAACTTTGCAATTCATATTTGATGTCTGATTCCTCATGCTCAAGACATGCTCAAAATGTAATTTTTTATTCGTACTTAGTTATCATTTCAACATAGCTTTTCTGCATTGTTGCTTTTGCTGAATGAATATCTTCAAATCACATTCTCTTGAAATGCCTTTTTGCAATTTCACCACTTTCCTCATGGACCATGGTCTGAAAAAGAAAACAACACTCATTTTATTTTTGTCTTTTTTTTTTTTTTTTATTCGGACTATATTACAGTTGTAAAGATAAACATCTTGCCAAAAGTACACCATCCTCTGAGAACGTGTATGTTCTTGTAACTTTTGATCCACTAGGTGTTTCCGTCTCAGTCACCAGCGAGTCCCCATCCTTAATTGTTTTGCACTGAAACATGAATAAATAAAATAAACGTTTAATAAAGTCATGTACTTTACTTATCAACTTTTACTACAGGAGACATGCCTTCAGAGCATCGCCACTAGGCATCACTTCGTTGTACTCTTCTCCCAATATAAAAGAAACTTCATGGGTGCGTAACATTGTAATGGTTTTAAAAGTCCATTTACCATCTTCACAATTAACTTCCAGTAACGGACTTGACATTTGCATCATTTTCCGGCCAATATATGGGACACCTGCACGAACGTGAATGTTTATAGTAAAATCTCAATACACTCATTAGTTCTCTCATTTTCACTTACCAACGGCCCTGAAATATGCGTCTAAGTTTTCATTTTTTTCGTGCTGATATTTTCCTTCAATTTGCACCATAATACTAATTATTTTGTTATTTAAAAAGATATATTAAAATGAATGTAACAACAGGTAGAATTATGACGTTTTACAGATGTATTTAGTAGATGCAGCTGTATCTCCGATGCAGCAGCTGTAGCATCCACGTGATTCTCGACGTTGTCCATTATGGAAATAAGATATAATAAGTAAGATAAACAGATAACAGAAACAAAGATGATGCCTGTTGGTATTGAAATACAATAGTATTAAATTTGGAATTTGTGTTTTTAATATGTATGTTACTTAACAATGTAATTGCATGAGCTTAGTATTTTGTAATTTTTGACACTGAATTGCTCAGATAACATTATATTCTCAAAGAAACGTGGTTTTAAGAGTTAATATTATATTAAATTGACAAATAAAAATCGGTATGGAATAAGCGTTCGAAGACGCTTTTTCACGTCGAGTCCTCGCCTACTTTATACTCATTCCCCTTCGATTGTCATAAGAACAGAAATTCAGATGGATGGACCAAAGAGTGTACCAAATCACCAATGGGCTGGATAAACAAAATACACCGAGAAGTTCCTCTGCCAAAATAATTTTGTGCTCTTCAGCACAAATTAACAATATTCAAATTCGTATTCCAATATCACGTAGTTCTAAAAATAAGTCGGAAAGTGGTGACGAAATCGATTGACGATCGACACATAATATGTGTATCATTTAATTAAACTTCCTTCATTAGCGTAACTTATTTTCTTGTTATGGAGGATCTATTTGAAGGCAAATGTCAGAATTAGGAAAAGGAAATACCATCTTTACCAATATCTAATTGTGCAAAGTATTTCCTGTCCTGAGACATGCTTCTTTTTGTATCGAGGTCCTCTATCGAAGATAAGATATGGTAATTTGTAAATTCTATTTTACAATGTAATGAATGCAACAAACACATTCCATTAGATATAGATGATTCTTTTCGCAGATAGGGCATGTTTTCGTTCTCTCTTTTGCTTTCCGACCGAAGGCGTAGTAACACGTCTGTAATATTAAAGTAAAGTGCATTTTACAGTTTTATTTGTAAAGAATAATAAAAAATGTCGTCTAATGTCATTGTACTATTTTGTAACTTAAATACGAAACATTTCTGAGAAGACACGTCGTGTTACAAGGATCTATTTTTTGTCTTTAGTTAGTGACTGACGCCATTTTCTGAGTGGACAAGGGTGCGATACACGAAGTCACGAAGTTCTCCAAAGGAATTTTAAAAGGATTTCGAACGAGAAGGGAAGAGTATACTCTGGTTATCGGGTACGTATGGGCAAAGTGCCTGGTTTGTGTATTTTAGGCATCTTTCATGTGTAAATTTTCTAAGAGTAGTTTCATTGTGCATGTTTTGGGTGTGGTATGATATAGCGGTCTGTCAAACCCGACTCTCAGAATTTGTTTACATTGGTTTCCCTCTTACGTGTTTGTACTCTTATATTATAATAGAATTAATAGTAATGATATTTTCATTTATTTTGTGTATGAAATGGGACAATTAACAAATATATAATTGTCGATAATACAATGGCCACGATCGATGAGCCAATTTGAGTTTTTTTTTTTAATTTTGTAAAATTTTTGCCGTATGTTACAAAGTTCTGGATTTATTGTTAACTGTTTTGTGTTGTGCTCACTACTGTTGACGTTTCATAATTACGAAGATAAGAAATGTGAACGTACTTCGGAAATCGCACTATTTTCTTGTGTTTATCACCATTTTGTCTTACTTTTGCATATTTTTTTGTTTTATACAATAATGATAATATTAACAACAATAATAATATGTATTATGAAGATATTGATATAATGTACCCGGTCAATTTAGTGACAGGTGCACTACTTGAAGATTAAATTCAGAGAAAAAACTAATTTTGAAGTTGGAGAGCTTCTTCTGACTTTGAGTGTTGAAAATGCATGAATGTTGGAATGTTTAATGAAGTATTATTTTGTTATAGGATCGTAATTGCATTCCCGTGACACCATGAGTTATCAGATGCAGCCTCAACAGGCGAGACCAAGTATGTGCAATGATTAAAAATAAAATGAATAAATTTTGTTGCTTGAAATTAGACATAGGGGTTTAATTTTTGTATGTCTTTTATAAAAGAGTTTCAAAGAATTTGTGACATGTTAAAAATTGTTTCTTCTTCAGTGTCTCATGGGAACTATCAAGGGCCCGGTGATTTGCCAATGAGTTCAGCAAAGGATTCAACTTTATTATGGCAACAAAATTCATATTTAGGAGACTCTGGAATTCATTCTGGAGCAACCACACAGGCACCATCACTAACTGGGAAGGAAGAAGACATGGAATCAGATGGACTAATGTTTGATCTTGATCAAGGCTTCACTCAAGGATTTACTCAAGATCAAGTTGATGGTATGACTATATTAATATGAACAGACGGAAATTTTTAAATCAAATATTTGTGGCTTTATTGCAATTGCTTTTTAAGTATAAGGCTATAAAAAGATTATAACTTTATTTTCTTAAAGTAATTTTGTTGTTATTTAAGATTAGGAAGAAGAAACTTCTCTTTACAGGAGAGATTTATAATTTCTTGACAAAATATTTTTATCAATCAATAATGCAAAGTGTGAGCAAATTACAAGATAAAATGTAGTGATCTTGTTGAATTTTGCAGGTTATGAATTTGATACATTTGTATGAGCTTCAAGAATACATCGTGTAATGTTTTTTAGTCATGGTTCCTCTTTTGGTTAAAGTATGACTTTTGTATTTCAACAATACGGCATCTTACATTTTCAGTGTATGATTTAATCATGGGATGATGGATTCGTGGAGCTTGCGCTGGGGCATGATGTAGAGATTGTGAAATTACAAGATGTACTTAATTATTTTACAACTTCGTCTTAACATCGTTTGTTTAAGGAATCCAAAATACAAATCTGTAAATTTACTTTAATCCTAAGCTTTAAGAAAGAATTCATGCCTTTATAATCATTGCAACATCCAGGACAGAAATGTAATTGTTGTTACAGATGGGATTTTCAGAAAACTTTTGTGTTAAAATTAGTGGTACTAATTAGATTTTATTCTCCAGAACGTTTGCTGCCTGAATTTTGTACTTCAGGTACATTTTTGTGTCAATTTTTTCAATTTCAAAGTTTGTAGATTCTGCAGATTGTTCACAATATTTAGAGTTAAAATAAAATTGATGGATCTTTCTTGCAAGCAAGGCTACATTGGATAAGTAAATAATGCAAAAGAGATGAAACAGAAATTTAAGTGATGATTATTGGTTATCAAAGACCTCTGGCAAGCAGATATTATGAATCAGGGAACAATATAATTCAATCATTCGAAACCAAAATAAGAAAGAATAGAAGAATTTGTTTTGGCAGATCAGATTCGCTTTGATAAGTAATGTATCTGCTTGAAGGTGACTTCGTCGTTCTCTAATTTTGTGTATCTGATTTAATAAAACATTTTCAGAAATGAATCAACAATTAAGTCAGACTCGATCTCAGAGAGTTCGAGCTGCTATGTTCCCAGAGACCTTGGAAGAGGGAATTGAAATTCCCTCAACCCAATTCGATCCAGCTCAACCAACTGCCGTTCAGAGGCTTGCTGAACCAAGTCAGATGCTTAAACATGCTGTTGTAAACTTGATTAACTATCAGGTGGGCACTCCCTTTTAAAACTATATTCATTATTCTAGATTTCTAGAAATAGAATTCTAGATTTTTTTAGAGGTCATTACATCACTTTTGATGGTTTCAAGTGAACATACTGTGTTGAAGTTTTAATTTGAAAATGAAATGACTACTTAAGGTCAGACATTTATTGAAAGTAATTTGTAATTTGATATTTTAGACATCTGTTGTTTCAGGCATGACCCCAGTGTAGTAATTTTTAATTACCATGTATCACATCTCTTTTCGTGCCTTCTTTGATAAAGATATTGATTACCTTTCTATATTATTAAGCAATATGAATCTAATAAAATGTTGCATAAAATTCAAACGTCTATTAATTTTTGTTACAATTGTTTAATAATGTTGGTACTGGTTTCCATCATTAAACCTAGTAAAAAAAGAAGAAAAGAAAAAGAAAAAGAACCAGCAAAGTATAATTGGTTTTTAGTTTTAACAAGTTTTTCAATTTTGTTCAGTTAAGGTAGGACACATTAATGCACATATAAAAACTTTTAAGTACCATACTTATCCAAATAATTTACTTTTTCTGGTTTTTGCCCTTTAAAAATCTGAAGTAGTGTTTTATTTTCACACATTAAGAAATGTTTATGTGTACAATTCGATTTTCTACTAATCTCTGAAGAGCTAAACCTCCAAAAAACGTAATTGAAAATCCCAAAAGATCTTATTTTATACATTTCAAAGTGAGGAATATAACTACAGGCCAATGGCCTTATAACAGTTTTTTAGACCCATGGGCAGAGAATTTTCAAGTTATGCACAATTAATGCATCAGGAAACGGATTCTGAAGCAAGTTGTATGTTATGGACTGCATATGTACTGTCTGATTTAGACAAATTTTGTGATAAAAAGTAAAAATAATAATATATAAACTCTTGTAGTGGTTTTGAAGTTGGATAAATTTTAAGAAGCCAATTTCAAGTTATAAAATATACTATCTTGGGATATTTGAGTAAATACTTTTAATCATGTTTTTACCCCAATATCAGATTTTTGTTATTCTTGGTTTGCCAAAGATTTCAAGATTGTATTTATGTGGATCTGCGTAGTGATTTTATGTGCAAGAATATGGAGTATTGTTCAAATTGTAGTGCATTTGAAATGAAGAAAATTACTCTGGAATTTGATTATAAAGAGACATAAGTGTACTAAGTCAAGTTTTTTCAAGTTTTTTTTTTTGTTCAGTGATAAAGGGCAGATATATTACATTAAATGAGAGGTATAGAAATAAGACTATTCATATTTTCTTGAGTGTATTTGTGTGAATGTTTCTCAATAATTGAAATGGTCTTCAAATGTTTACTCTGGACATTGAATTAAAAGTTGAACATTATTATTTATATAATGCATTTGTATTAATACATTTGAATAATATATGCTTATTATGCTATTATTGCTAACGTACTAACATTGTATGCTTAAATTGATCTTCAGGAGATTTTTTAAACTTAGCAAATGGCTGTATTTCCTGAACCTGAAGTGAACATTTCAGTTATTTTCCTTTATATGTGATAACCTTCTCAATGTTATGTAATTATAGGATGATGCAGATTTAGCCACTCGTGCCATCCCTGAATTGATAAAGCTCTTAAATGATGAAGATCAGGTGGTTGTATCTCAGGCTGCCATGATGGTACACCAGCTATCCAAGAAAGAAGCATCACGTCATGCAATAATGAATAGTCCTCAGGTCAGTTATTCTTGAATTTGTTTATTCCTTCTATCTTAAAATACAAATGTTGCAAGATATTGGTTGGCTATCTAAGTTATTAATTGTAATACAACCATTACATTTGTATTTTAGATGGTGGCTGCTCTTGTACGTGCCATTTCAAATAGCAATGATTTAGAATCCACCAAAGCTGCTGTTGGCACATTGCATAATTTATCGCATCATCGTCAAGGTTTATTGGCAATATTTAAAAGTGGTGGTATTCCAGCACTTGTGAAGCTTCTGAGGCATGTGTTGACTTTCTTTTTGGATTATTCTCAATGCTGTTTTTTTTTTTTTTCTTTTTTTCTTTTTTCTTGTTATATTACTTCTATGGATTTACAAATTGGGAAGCAATTATTGTATAATAAAGGATTTCTTTCAACAGTTCACCAGTAGAATCAGTACTTTTCTATGCTATCACTACTCTGCACAATCTTCTTCTCCATCAAGAAGGCTCCAAAATGGCTGTACGACTTGCTGGAGGTTTACAAAAAATGGTTGCACTTTTGCAACGCAATAATGTTAAATTCTTGGCCATTGTCACAGACTGTCTGCAGATTTTGGCTTATGGTAATCAGGAAAGCAAGCTCATCATTCTTGCATCACAGGGACCTGTTGAACTTGTTCGCATTATGCGATCTTATGATTATGAGAAGTTGTTATGGACCACTTCTCGAGTATTGAAAGGTAAGAAAAAATACGCGAAAAGCTTACTTTACTGATAACCACATTAAAAAAATGTATTTACTTTCCTGTGTGTGTGTGTGTGTGTGTGTGTGTGTCATATATACACACACACGTAGTATAGGGAAAGTTATGTAATGATGTGGAAAATAATTTTGAGATTTAAATGGTAATACACGTTATGGGGTCCCCAGATTCCGAAAAACTATTGTTTCTTCTTCTTCTTTTTTTCTTTCAAAACATCTGTGTGTGAACATCACTAGCATCTAATCATACATAGATTTTTTTCCAAATTGAAGAAACCTCTGTCCATCTGGATAGAGTTGAAACTTTTGAGATTTTTAACAAAATTCTTTAAAATTTGGGGTTTCTTTACATGAAGCCCTTTTGGACATTTTCAAAATTTTACTCAAAAATAGCTCCAAATTTTTGCTTTAAATTTCTTGTAAGAATAGAGTAAAATCACTTATAAAGGTCGCATAGGTTCTATTGTCTGATTAACTGTGAATTTTCTAAATTTCAAAATTATTCAAGAGTCTTCCTACAACTGCAAAATTGAAGATAGAGATTTTTCTTCAAATAAAATTTAGTCTCCATAGTGAATTTTCATTAAGGTCATGCACATTTTTTTGAACATTTTAGTAGTTTTTGCGCTATATTGTGAGCAATATGGTGCAATTTAAAAGAAATATAATAGCAAGATTTTCTCAAAAACTACTCTAAATTTGTGTTTAAACTTTTGGTTAGTGCTAAATGTACTCTATAAGATAACATAAATGTCATGTTGCTCTATTGTTCTTTTGTTGTTTTTTTTTCCAAAAATTTCAAAAATGTAATTTTTTTACTTGTCTCTCACGTTAATATTTATCTTAGTGGCAATATGTTCTCATCCATTGTATTTGAGTATATGTGCTTTAAATAATGGCATATAAAGTTTCTCAAAAACTCAACTATTTTCTGTGTAAAGGAGCTCAAAATTGCGCATTTTCAGAAGCTCTCAAAAGCCATTTTCTAAAAAGCAGCTCCAAATTTTTTCTTCCAACATTTTGAATGGATAGTACTAATTGCATTCTTTAATATGATGTGAAGTTCATTTCGGGATTTTTTTTGTTTTTTCACACAAATTAATTTTTTGAAAGATCTCTCATGCTGTGAATATGATCATTTCCAGCAATTTGTAAATGCTATTGTATTTGTGAGTTAAAGTACTTCAAATGAAGTTTCCTGAAAACTTAGTCGAGACAAAAGGAAATAGAAAACTATATGTGAAAGTCTGTGCCATTTTGTAGCACCACTAGTTTTTTTGTTTGGTTTAATTTTTATTTCCTTTATTTTTGCAGTGCTATCAGTTTGCTCAAGTAATAAGCCTGCTATTGTGGAAGCTGGTGGAATGCAAGCATTGGCAATGCATCTGGGTCATCCAAGTCAAAGGCTGGTTCAGAATTGCTTGTGGACTCTGAGAAATTTGTCAGATGCTGGGACAAAAGTGGTATGCAAATTGAGTAAATAATTATAGTTGATAATTGTGGGAAATGTAGATCATGGGATTTGGTTGGTGTGCATTAAAATATTAAAACATAGTTTGCCAACATTTTGGAATATTTTTATTCAATCCTTAGAGCTTACTACAAGATGTAAATATAGTTACAACCTCTCAAAAACAAGTCACAAGACTCTTTAACACAACTTCACTTGGAGAGGTTACAGTGCGAGGATCCATTCCACTCACATCCACATCAGGCCAAGGCATTATTGCCTCATAAGTGAAGTAAACCCTGAGGATGGAATAAATATATCTCAAAATGTTAGCAAACCATGCTTTTGATGTCTTAATTCACCCTGACCAAATCCCATGATCTACATTTACCATTTCTACTTCTCGGTCATGAATCTACAGTGGTAGATATTTGTTGTAACTGCCAAAAGAAGTTTGAAAACTATTTTTGAATTTATTTTTTATAACTAGTCCTCTTGGTAAAAGGTTGTGTTAATTTTCCCATAATGTGAAAACAAGGGCCTTCATAATAAAATTTTGTTTTTTTTATGGACTACCATTGTTTCCATAAATGACTGTATTCTTTTCACTGAATTAAAAAACTTAAAAAGCAAATTTGCTTCACTATCAATCAAATGTTTAAAAGGAGGCATATTATATTGTCAAATTTTCGTGTATCTGTTACAGTTTTTGGCAAATAATAATGGTTAATCTGAAGTGTGTACACACTCATTTGTAGGAAGTGTTTGGTTATATTATTTGTTACAGTTAGGTTGTAATTTGTGTGTAATGTGTACAGTTAGGTGTAATTTGGCAAACGTAACTGCCTCTTAAAATTCTGTAAAAAGATAAAAATGTGTGAAATGTGATTAATGAATGTTTTACAAATTTGAGTGTTATTTACTTGTGCTTATTTCCAATTGTGACTAAAAGCATATAGGAAAGAGGATAGAGTTTCTACTGGGTGCATGAAGATTCATGCACCATTCAGAGATGGCCCCACCATTATATGGCTAGTTCTGGAGAAGATTGTGCCTGAAGTGTGAACAAGTCGAATCTCTACCTCTTTACCGCCACGTCTGATTTCACTTCTTCAGTATTCAGTGGCGTTTTCAAATTATTGGTACTGCTATTGCACAGTGGAAAGATATTCACTGGTATCTATTTAAAAAATAACAGCAATACTGTCATTTGAGAATGTTGCTGCTGAGTATTGAATTGAAATTGGTAGTGAAGGTAAAGATGTGGAGTTATGGGGGTTATGACTTGTGACACTACTTAACAAACATCTGCTGCTGAGTTAGATGTAGAACAGTGGCTCTATCTTTGAATGGTGCAAGTATTTGTGTATATTCTCCATGCCGAGTGTGGAAAATGTTTTTGTCAGTCTTCTACATCAAACAGGTCTTCTAATTTCTCTAAGAACTTAAAGTTCAATGATTGGTTAATTTGATTACTCAAACCTTTTCTTTCCCTTTCAGTTTGAGAAGATAAACGAATAAAAAATCAAATGTAAATAAAATGTTTAGGGTGTTAGTTGCAGTGCACAAGTCTATGAGTAATATTAAAGATTAAATGTTGTGTAGATAATGTAGGGAAATGTGGTCCAAGGCAGGAAACAAAGTGGATCAGAGAAAGCTATCTTTTCTTTTGTTATTGTTAGTTGACAAAAAATAGTGGATTACTTTAACAAGGTTTAAAACTATTACTTGCGAACTTTTCTTGAACGATGATCTCGCTTCCCCCTCTCTGGCACAATAAACAGATAAAGGCAAAAGCTTGCAGCGAGCACTGATGACAACATTCCAAACACATCTTCACTGGTGCAAAGTAGAAACAATTGTCTTTTGAAGACAAGAACTTCTGTCGGTTATTTTCTCTAAAAATCTAAAGAAATGACCGAAGCAGGTACAAATCTATCGCAGGAGATACCTCGAACTCCTGATAAAGTTAGAACGCAAATTATTGAGAACATTACGAAGGCGTGACTGATTCTCCAGAGATTGGCATGCTTCATAAAATCTAGTGGCTGATTTTGTAACTAATACCCCCACTCTACCTGCATTTCTTCAATCCATCTTCGAAGAAAAGTTGCACAGAAATACCTGCAGTTCCATCAGTGTATTAGTCTTTGACAGTTTTTTGCTATGTGCTGTAGTATGTCATGGAACCTTTTGAGGCAATTAGCTTATGTGAATTTGTTTACTTTGCCATCTGCATTGTTGCTCATTTGGCATGCAAGATTTTGCTTTAAGTTGCAGAGGCTTGCCATAAGCAGTACCAGTGAATGAAATGTGCTACTGCCAAGTTTGTGTAGAGATAAAGTTAGGTGCTACAGGAAGCTACAAATGAAACCCACAGTCATGTTCTTGCCTCTCAGTGAATGTTACGACTTACAACATTGAAAAGTTGTGTAGATGGCACCAAGTGTTTGGCTGCAACCCATTGAAATGACATTTATATGTGTAGATGGTTAAGAAGTATCACATTGTTAGAGTAATTTCTCTGGGTTATCGGTGAAAATTTATTGCAAATTTTTTTTGTTTTTTTTTTCCCCCTTTAGGATGGCTTGGAAGGTTTATTGCAGAGTCTTGTTCAACTCTTGTCATCAACCGATGTGAATGTAGTGACATGTGCAGCTGGTATTTTGTCAAATTTAACTTGCAACAATCAGCGCAATAAAGTCACTGTTTGCCAAGTTGGTGGAGTGGATGCTCTTGTACGCACAATATGTAATGCTGGAGAGCGTGAGGAAATTACAGAACCTGCTGTCTGTGCTTTACGTCATCTGACATCTCGTCATGTTGAGTCAGAAATGGCACAGAATGGTGTACGCCTCAATTATGGAATGCAGGTTATTGTGAAATTACTGCAAGCACCGTCCCGTTGGCCATTGGTTAAAGCTGTAATTGGACTCATTCGCAACCTAGCTCTCTGTCCAGCAAATCATACTCCATTACGTGATAATGGAGCTATCCATCACCTTGTTCGTCTTCTCATGAGAGCTTTCCAAGATATACAGAGGGTAGGTGCTAGAAAATTCTTTTTTTTCTTAACTTGTGGATTATAAAATGGAATGTAATAAAAATAGTATATTTCATTCTTAAATTTTTTCCTCTTTTCAAAATTTTATTCCATTCATATAAACAAATTGATTAACAATGTTTTCTCCAGCAACGTTCTTCAGTGGCTAGTGGTGGAAGCCAACAACCAGGAGCATATGCAGATGGTGTTAGAATGGAAGAGATAGTGGAAGGAACTGTAGGTGCATTGCACATCTTGGCCAGAGAGTCCAATAATCGGGCTATTATCAGAAGTCAAATGGTTATCCCAATCTTTGTGCAGGTATGTTCATATCTTAAAACTCCATTTTCAAAGTAGAACTAAATTTAGTCCAATTGTGTTTGTGTGTGTGTGTGTGTTTGTGTGTGTGTGTGTGTTTGTGTGTTTGTGTGTGTGTTTGTGTGTGTGTTTGTGTGTGTGTGTGTTTGTGTGTGTGTGTGTTTGTGTGTGTGTTTGTGTGCGTTTGTGTATGTGCGTGCGCGTTTGTGTGCGCGCGTTTGTGTGTGCGCGTTTGTGTGTGTGCGTTTGTGTGCGCGCTCGCTTGTGCGCGCGCGTTTGTGCGCGCGCGTTTGTGTGTGTGCGTTTGTGTGCGCGCGTTTGTGTGTGTACGTTTGTGTGCGCGCGCGTTTGTGTGTGTGTGTTTGTGTGCGCGCGTTTGTGTGTGTGCGCGCGCGCGTTTGTGTGTGTGTGCGCGCGCGCGCGTTTGTGTGTGTGTGCGCGCGCGTTTGTGTGTGTGTGTGCGCGCGCGTTTGTGTGTGTGTGTGCGCGCGCGTTTGTGTGTGTGTGTGCGTGCGCGCGCGTTTGTGTGTGCGCGTGCGCGCGCGTTTGTGTGTGTGTGCGCGCGCGTTTGTGTGTGTGTGTGTGTGTGTGCGCGCGCGCGTTTGTGTGTGTGTGTGTGTGCGCGCGCGTTTGTGTGTGTGTGTGTGCGCGCGCGTTTGTGTGTGTGTGTGTGCGCGCGCGCGTTTGTGTGTGCGCGTGCGCGCGCGCGTTTGTGTGTGCGCGTGCGCGCGCGTTTGTGTGTGCGCGTGCGCGCGCGTTTGTGTGTGCGCGTGCGCGCGCGTTTGTGTGTGCGCGTGCGCGCGCGTTTGTGTGTGCGCGTGCGCGCGCGTTTGTGTGTGCGCGTGCGCGCGCGTTTGTGTGTGCGCGTGCGCGCGCGTTTGTGTGTGCGTGCGTGCGTTTGTGTGTGTGGGTGCGTGTGTGTGGGTGCGCGTGTGTGTGTGCGCGCGTTTGTGTGTGTGTGTGTAAATTTATTGGCTGTAACTTACTTGAGCAGTTTGCTGGCAAAAATTCAATTCTAATATTTCTTAAGTTCATTTGCTTTGAAAGTGCAGAGCACTGATCAACAAATAAAAGAATTCTTTTTCGCACTTCCATCTTCTCGTCAAGAGAATACATTTGCCTCTCAAAAAGGTCAGAAGTAATTGGTGAGTTATTGCCTTATATTGTGTGGGCAATGTGTTCACATTCTTGAAGCATCAAGGTTTCTTGGACTTTCCCTAAAACGGACAAAGTTTTTCAAGACGATCAGCAGTCGCTCCCCCCCAACATTATAGTAAGACTAAATTTACAGTTTTTGCCTTCATGGCAATTCTCACACTTAAACATGAACGTTTTGTTTGAAAGAACACACAAAAATAGGTTAGTGTCGTCTGGGTGAATTCTCCTTCAAAGTCATTGGGTTTCTCCTCTTGCCATTCCAGAACATTTTCTTCTGGCATGGCATTTCCTTCTCCACACACAACCTTATTAAACCATTTTGTAACGTTTTTGAATCAGTCAAGCCAGCCACTAGACGCAGAGAAGTTACCGATGGAAGGCTTATCCGCCATATCCAGGGCTAACAACACACCACTCACATGGATGTTCAAAGCATGTGCTTCCTGGAACCAGTTCTTCAGAATTTTGTCCAGATCTACAAAGTATGAATAGCTGGCATTCTTTCTCTTCCAAAAATGGCCACTTTCATTTGCACTTTTAATAGTTGACTTCTTATTACGTACTGATGCAAATCAATTTTCTGTATCTCGGGAACAAAAATAGCTTGTTTTTCAAAATTTGCTAATCTTGTGTTTTTTAAAATTTTATTATTTATTTTGTTTGTTTTATTTTTTAAACTTTTATTAATCTTATATTATTTATAGTTAAAATGTTGGGTAGGAATTCTTCGAGTGGGCATTGAAGGGCCATTGTATCATTCCAGATTTTTGTTTTCCACATATCTACGTAACTTGTCGGCCCCTATTCCTGGCAAGCATATTACTGACATGTCTTTCACATCATTTGCAATGTCCCGCACTGTAGAGTTTCCTATCACTAGGCACGCTTTGCTTTTTGGTTCATTTTGTTGAGTCTCCAGTTTTTCTTTTAGCTGTTTATTTTCCTTCAGTTCATTTATTTTACTTAATGCAGATTATAGGTCTAACTCGAGTTTAGTCATTCTAGCTTTCATTTCCCTATCTTTTTTGCACTGTTCACAAGACCATTTTCCGCTATTAATTTGAGTGGTTTTTACGTTGCCGCACCTTTTATGAAACCATTGCTCACACACATCACATTGCGTTCCCGACTTGAGATTTCTGCTACAAACACTACACACAATTTTAATAACGTTGTCCACTCCCATGCCAGGTCCTGGATTACGTTCAATACCGCCTATTACCAGTAGCATTGATATCACTGATGTACACAATAGCTCCATGCGTAGGGCTCCGGAAGCCGTAGCAGTACCAGGTGCTCGCGCTGGTGAAAGGTACGCGGTCCGCTGGCAGGTAGAGCGCCCGCCCAGATCCCCACTGCCGCCCTGCATTGCTCTAAGCCACAAACCATGTTGACGAGCTCCCTGAAGACACGTCCGACCCCGACAACTGCTACCCTGAGTTATGTATCCGCATGGGTGAAAAATAAATTTATGATTCCTCCACAGTTTATAATGTACTTGATGAAGTTAACAGCTGATTTGGTCAAACATATTCTCGTGACAAAATTTCGATTGTCATAATTGGAACAACAATCAATTATCTCCGCCACTCATCTTTGCCTTCCTACTAGTGAAAAATATTCTGAATCCTTGCTAGAATCATCTTCAAATATCATTTGCAATCGTTGAGCCATAACAACGCTTTGGAGGTAAATGCAAGTTGAAAACTGAGCTTAATCTGTACTTTACTCGCAGATTTTCTTCGTATAAAGTTACTCTTCAATTTACTCTCGTGTAAGCGATTTACACTTTACAGTACCGGCAGCGTTAAACGACTCTTGACAGTTCTCTCGCCACATGCTGTGATATGTCGTGTGACCTGCTCTGAAGCAATGAGCTTGCAAGAATTAGTCTACTTTCTTGCAACCAGCATTTCGCGTTGCCAGAGTGTCAGTCGCTTATACTCTGCCGATACTGTAGTAAAGTTTTGGTGAAACACTCCAAGAAGCTACTCTCAAGTAAACATGATTTACTTCAGAGCAAACTCTTACTCCTTGTTTGGAGAAACTGGCACTAAAACTAAAACTTTCTTTAAAAGTACAAAACTAAGATACCCAACATTACTATACTAGGCTTCAATACTCACCCCGAAGTTATAGCAAGGAGCACACTACACTTCTAACTGTACTATAGTGACTGAACGAGAGGAAAGGAACCTCTTTCCACCATTAATGAACTCGAATCAAGACCAGAATTTGTAGCCAACGAGATAAATCTCGTTGTAAGGGAGAACATTGTGAGAGAAAGCAAAAATATCATGAACAAAACGGCTTTCGCAGATCAGTGATGGTTGCAAAAAGTCCAAACTGTAGGGAAAATGTGATTTCAAAAGTGCAAAAGCAGAGATAATTTAACATTATTCAAAATTGGTGTAAACTTTAAGAAAATATTAATTCTGGGTACTTAAAAGCGGGATTGTTCTGTATTAGTTTGCATCAGTATGTGTGTATGTATGTATATGGCATTTTAGGGTTGGATTAATAGCAATGTTCCCAGGCCTGGGCCTGGGGGTAAGAGAGACTTGGTGGGAGTCTGTCATAGTCCCTTTACCATATCTATCTTGTTTTGGCCTGCCTGCTCTGGGTTTTGTCACATAGCTATGTAACCTGAGAGGATTTGCATTAGAAAGCTACAGTTTTATTTTTGACCTCGACCGGGAATCGAACCTGGGCTGCCTTACAGCGGCAGCACTGTCCATGAGCCACTCAAAGGGCCTTGTATCAGTATATTTCTATATTTTCTATGATATCTTTGGCTATTTGCCTGAAAGCTTGAGTTTCTGAAATATTAAACAGCATATTGCCCATGTCTGGTGCATCATCAATTTGAATTCTTAAACAATTAGCAACACTAATACAAACCATACTAAAAGTATCAAATGACAAAATTTATACTTTATAATTTTTTATTGATATAACAATATATAGTACAAAGGGAGTTGTATGTACCTTTGTTGAAATGCAGTAGTAGTTAACGACCTTAACTCTTCAGCTGTGTTATATGAATAGCTATTTCTAACCTACGGAATTGTTAAAGGAGATTCTCTTGCGTTCTTCCAGCTATTGTTCAATGAAATTGAAAATATCCAGCGTGTTGCTGCTGGGGTCCTTTGCGAGTTGGCTGCTGACAAGGAGGGTGCCGAAATGATTGAGCAAGAGGGAGCCACTGCTCCTCTCACGGAGCTGCTTCATTCACGAAATGAAGGTGTTGGTAAGTACTGTTGCTAGCATATTGTTTGCTAGAAATATCTTGTAAATGTCTTTAATTACATGTTGAATCCTATTGCAATGGCATTTGTACAAAATTGAAAACTTAAGCAACTTCTTGAAAATGTCAATATTTTTAACCCTTTGACTGCCACAGCCATGCCTAGAGTGAGTCAGCGCCGCTCTGTGCTGAGCCTGCCAGATGGGCTGAGCTAAGTGCTGTTAGCTGCTGTAACTTTGAGATTACAGAGCAAATCCATTCATAACCGTACGCAGATGCAGAAAACTTTGAAACGCTTCAACCTCTAAAAGACAAGTAACAAAAGACAAAAGAAAATATGAATTTGGTAGGACCTAACGGGATGTCAAAGACTCCAGCATTTGCAGGATTGTAAAGTAAACAGAAATAGGAAAATGTCAGAGTGACCATAAATTTCGTTTTGTGAGGCAGGCTCTAGTGGGAGAGAGGCTTCCCAATCATCCTTAAAGCTCACTCTAGTGATGCGTACTGAATTTAAGAAACCAACATGTCCTTCCTATATAGAGGATACTGAACCAAACAATAAGCATTCATATTGTACAGAAAATACCTTGAACTAACTCCTAGAAATGCGAGACCAGCAAACCAGAATGGCTTCAAAATGTCAAGTTAGTGTGCTGAACCACACGTAGATAGCGCTAAAATCATCTCAGAAATCATTTGACCTGTGCCAGAGGCATTATTAGAATGAGAATGGCCTTGTGTCTATAAATGCATAAAGGCTCCCAATGAAGCCAGACTGTGTGCTAGCATGCCCAGAGGCCATCAGGAACAGAAATCTTCTCCGGCAACACATCTTGAGCAGTCAAAGGGTTAAACACTTAGTTCTTATAACTACCATTGTGTAGAGCCAAATCTTGTGACTTCCAAACTTTATTTGTGTATCCAAATTAGACTAATAAAACTCGGAGGATATGTAATTTCAAAAACTTTATTACCATTTTGTTTTATGGAGGCGTTTCCCATGCACCTCGGATGCAATTGTATCACATACAGGTATAAAATTTCAAAATTATTACAATCGTAAGTTTGACTTTGTTGAAAACGTGTGTAACTTTGATAATACAATAAAAATAATAATTTATTATGTGGGTTTTGGCCATAGAAAAATTATGTTTTAGTGAAAACGATAAATTCAAATTTGTGAATGGATGGAACCAATGGAATAACTCATTTGTGCAACAAAAATAAAGAAAATCTTATATATTATGAATACAAACGATCTTAGCAAGAGAAACAAAGCTGTGGGACGGGGCTTTTGTAAATCTACTATCTACAAGAGTATCTGTTTCTGAATAACTCTTCCTAATTGTTAACAGGAATTTTTCCATAATGGACAATCCCCAATTGATGTTGTTCAACTTGGAGCCTTGTAACTTTGAGAACAATCTTTTAGTAATGAAAATTTTTGTTTGGAGGGGTCACTAGTGGTGCTGCCAAAGGACATACTTTCTCGGAATGTATCTAAATACTCCGCAGTATTGTATTGATTTTAAATATTATATTAAATAATTGATTTGATGTGACGTACGTTTTACAAATAGAACAAGAAATTTGTAAATTTGTTTAAAATTTCAAAATACGAAAGACATACAGACACTTCCAGTTTATTTCGAATGTGAGTAGAATTGATTCAAATGATTTTTAATAAAGTTTCTGTAATTTTCAATAGTTTTCTGTGGCAACAGAGTTGTGACAAACTATTATCCCCGAGCTTGGCCCGAATTAGCCTTTCCCACCAAAAAGCTTAGTCCGAACCCGACATTTAACCCCTTCAGCCACCTGGGTTATACAGAGAATTCACACGTATATAATAGTCATAAGACCCAAAAGACAAGTGATTTGATAGTTCATATGTTTTACAAATCCAGTTAAAAGTGCAAAAAATTATTTAAAAGTTGAAAATTTTAAAACTACATACAGACGCTTCCAGTTTATTTATCTTGATTAATAGTATTTGCAAATGGAATTTCTTCAAATGATTTTCGATAAAGTTTCTGGAATTATCAATTATATCGTGCAGTATCACAGGATTGTCACAAATAATAGTTGCCAACCAAGACTTGAACCAGCCATGAACCTGCCCTCTGAAGACTTGAGGCCTTACCGCCAATTAAACCACCTTGGCTAACCATTTACTATGTGCGATGAATACTTTTATAATAGTAATAAGTGTATGATGGTTTTAGTTCTAGCATTACGGAACCAAGTAATGAAATAAATGTGAAAATGTTTGTTTTTCGGGCGACGGAAGCAAACAGCCGAGAAGACAAGAAGAAGAGAGAATTGAAAACATTCTTGGGCGAGAAAGTCTGTGTGAAAATGTGTTTTGAGAAGAAAAAAAATTGTAAATTTCAAGCACTAAGTAAACCGAAGGATACTAACTTGTACAAAAGAAATGTGCACTAACTTTTTTAGAGACCTAATTTTGTACAACAGACTTTGTTTGAGCCAAAATCCTCTTATGTTCAATTTTGTAGTTTTAAAAATTTTTCTGAAAAAATGAACTCACTGAAATCGCTGAAAATGTGACCTTCACTGTTGTCTGAACTGTTTCGCACTATTGAAAAACAAAATTTAATCAGAAAATTAAGAGCAAATTTTTTCAAAATATCCGAGGGGTAAAGTACCCTCCAAATTTAAAATATCGGTTTCAAATTCCAGGGCTCTTGACAACAGCCAGATTGATTGCTGATTTATAAAATTTGGAGAAAATCGGAAGAACAATTTGACCATGGATGGATGGACAGACAGACATTTTGGCATCAATTGATTTTTCGGTATCAAGAACCCATAAAACATGGATTCTGGCTACACCTTGTTAGAGGACTTGTTTTCTAAATTTAGCAACAGTATTTATCCACTTCTTTGTTACCAGAGCTCGGCTAGAAGACTTTTTTTGTCGCATATTCGCCATTTTCCTGCACATGATCACATAACTTTCTCTTCTTACGAAGAATTTGTAAGCCAAGAAAGTATAAACGAACATGTTAGAAGCATTTTTTAAATTATTGCATTAGTTTCTGCGTTTACATTTATATATTTTTGAAACTTTTTGAAATCATGTTTCCGAATACGAGGTAATAAACTTCACTTCTTCTTCGTTAACTTGTTTATTTCAGCACTTATATTTACTTATATGTAGAATAGAGAAAGTATTATAATGCTGCAAAAAATTGGTGGTACAGTTTTGATGGATATGCATGTTTTGATGGATCCTGACACTAAAAAGTTTATTGTAGGTTTTTTCCCTTCAAAAACATCTGTCACTCTGTGGACAACACAAGTTCCTAAACCAATCACAGAATTTTTTCCAAAATGGATATTCTCTGAATGAAAAGCTGCAGAAAGCTATTAGGACTCAAAAAGGAACTTGTGTGTGAAATGGATATTTCTTACAACCCCAAGCTCAGGAGAGCTATAAAACCCAAGCAAGAATAACAAAATCTCTGGGGAAAGTAGCTAATGAAAAAAGCTTGGAGAGATAAGTCTCTAACATTGAACACAATCCATGGCAGACAGTGTTTGGTGGGGGGGGATTATTAAACATCTTAAACGTTCCCTGAAAAGGACTCTGCTAACCTAAAATTACTGAATAAAAAAAGTTGGTTAAATTATTGTAAACAACTCTGGTATATACCCGATACAAGGAACCAGTGGCACTAGAAGTAGTTCTTCATACACTATTCAATCAACATTCAAATGTAGAACCAACTACACAATCTTCTCATAGGAAGTAAAAATAGGAAAGCACCGGGTATGGACAACCTTATCACAGAATTGTATAAGTATCTACTAGAAGAAGAAAAACAAGACTTCCGGACTTCTTAAATCTCTGCTGACAATAAAGAAAAATTTCTGAAAGCTGGAAAACAGTCTTGGTTATCCCAATATTTAAGAGAGGCTCACAAACGGTATGTTCTGACTAAAGGGAAATAAATCTGCAGAATTCTTCTTACGAGATATACGCGAAAATAATTGCTAAACAATTAAGAAGCATAATAAATTCCATAATCCTTGAAGAGTCAACACAAAATGTGTACTCTCGAAAGCAATTAATAGAAAAGAGAAGGGAACACAATCTTCCAACATATTAAGTGTTTACAGAGTACAGCAAGGCATTCAATCATGTTTTAAGGAACAAGCCTTGGAAGATAACGGACAGAAGAGGAATTCAACATATTATTGAAGTTCTTAAGAACATATACAATGGTTCACAAATTAACATAAATAAAAATAACTGAGAGATCGTACAAGAGACAATTTATAAAAGTGTTAAAGAAGGGTGGAGTTTGTCACCCATCTTATTTAATCTCCATTTAGACAATGCTGTTAGAAAATGGAAACTGGGTCCAATTTTTTAGATATTGCAGACAACTTTAAAGAATCCAATTGTGTTAATCTGTAATATTTGCTGGAGATCAGGTACTAATTGCAAACAATGAGAATAAAATACAGAGCTCTGTTTGAATTACAACGAAAAACAGCAGAGTAAAAATTAAAAATATCAGTCGAAAAAACAATGTCCATGGCATTTCAAGGTAGCTATCCTGTAAGATGTAAACTGGTAAATTATAAAATCATTGAACACTTCTGCATTTTTAAGTTTGTAGGCTGTGATTTTCATACTGGGGAAGGTGTAAGAAAGGAAAATGGGGCATGTAATCTTATGTGGTACAATTAAAAGAACCTTAAAAAACAAGACAAGGATTGACATTCTCCTAAAATGGAAAAATATGGAAAGATTGCGTGGCTTCCTGGACTATTCTTTCCCATAAGGAAAAAAAACATAATAGAGGATATCATGATAGCAGAGACCTGTAATGTTAACAGAAGAATATTTACAGTATTAAGAAACATAGCCAGGCCTCTGAGGCCCACTAAGTGCACTGAAGGGATAATAAAATGTTCTTCAAAATTAGACCTTTAAATTATGACATTTTTAATTTTTTCCATAATTTGAGTAGTTTTCATAAAATTTTGAGTTAACTCAAGGCATTCTTTCCCCAAAACAATGAAATATGCTCAAACAGCCACCTCAATTGAGCTTTTGCCATCATTTACCATTTTTTTTTGTAGAACCAATTGATTTTTTTAAAAAAAACTGTGTAAAAATTACCCTTTTAAGCAGTCACTTGGCCTCTTGCTCAGCAGCCAAGTCCTTTTTGTAGATTGGCCTTTATTAATTGGTCGTCTATAGTGATTTTGGCCATGTGGAATAGGAAGCAAAATAGCAGTGGGGATACTGTTGATTCTGTGTCATTTTGAGACAGGATGCATTGACATGTTACCAAGACGGATGATATAAGGAGTTACTTATGTGGAAGGGGAATTAATATGTTTCAGGTAATAAAGATTATTTCAATTATTGATTCTCTCAAACAACTTGTTTGCTTTGCCCCATTCTCATGAAGTTTGCTAATCCTTGCTTCCCCTCTTTGGGAACTTGTCAATGGCCCTGAGATTCAGAGCATACCTTGTGCTTGAAATCAATGTGAAGATCATTTGCGAAGGCCTTTGAGAAGCCCTTCTCACTGAACATGAATGACGATTCTAGTCTAGTTTGCTGGTGTCTTCTGTTACTGAGGGTGGTAATGTGCAAGAGAATAAATGACAAGGCAGGTGTTTGACACAAGCTGAGAGGAGTGCGGTATTACTAGCAAACAAGTTTGATAGAAAACTGGCAAAAATTTTGAAGTGCGGAAGGACAATAATGAATCAAAGTATAAATACAAATGCACACTTTTAGGAAGGTTCAAACCTGTGCAACATTTTTGTTGGTAGGATGTAGAATTGCTAAGCAAACAATTCTTACAAGACATTTTTTGTGAAAGTTGACTGAAAATATTTGTCTGTATTTTATAGTTGAAATGATATTTTAGAAAATATATTTTATATACCTCAAACATAATTCAACCTGATGCATGCTTCCCATAACCTCATGGCTTTGATTAAGCAGCCACGTCTGTAAATGGCCACTTTTTGTCCGAACCATTGGCGACAACTACTGGACAGGTTTCATTGTGTATAAACAATTTTTTTTTCAAAAATGGCTCCTTTTGAATAAAAAAAGTGCACTAAGTTAGAAATTCAAATTTTTTAAAAATCGTTGTTTTGTATAGTTTTATTAAAAACGACAGTTTTGAGAGAATGTTTTGAGATGTCAGAATGAACAAAACATCAGCACATTGTAAACATTGTTCAGCTAGAACTCTTAATAGTTCAATTTTTAATATACTGCCATCAGGAGCTTAAATCTATCTTAAATCCTGACCCTCGAAAAACATTTCTTTTTTTTCCTTATACGTTTTTGAAAGTAAACATTTCTCTGAATTCAAAAGTGGAAATGCCTTTTACATTAAATCTTGCGTATTTTCAAAATTTTAAGATGTGTGTGTATATGTATGTTGTTGTGTTTTTTCTTTTTATTATAATCTCTTAGGATGGTAAGAAGTTGCAACATTATAATATTACATACTCATTACAACTAATATGTGAAACATTAGTGAAGAAAGAATGTTTCGTTGTAGAATCATTTATGCTGAATTTTCTTAGACCTGATTTGCTAACGATTTGATCATATGTTTGTAAACTGGTAAATAATGCATCCTAATTATTTAACTCTTATATCGGTAATTATTTTTAAAATGTGAATGCAGTAATTGCACTTCAGAACTAATAATAATAATAATAATAATAATAAATTATTATTTATTATTATTATTATTATTATCAGGGACGCTTTTGTAATAATTTAGAACAAATTTGGTGCTGTTTCAAAAAGAATTAAAATGGTTTTAATTTTCTGGTTCAGCTACTTATGCTGCAGCTGTATTATTCCGAATGTCAGAAGATAAACCTCAGGATTACAAGAAAAGATTGTCCATGGAACTGACCAATTCCTTATTCCGAGAAGACCAGAATATGTGGAATGGTGGCGATTTGGGCATGGGTCCAGATTTACAGGTATGATACATAGTTTCATTCATCATCGTTAAGCCTAGCCTCGATCAAGTTGGCTGCTCAGGTAATTATCAGTTATCCTCCTACTAACAATCTAACATGACAATTTTTTAAAAATTCCAGAATGAAGCTTCTGTGTATATTCATGAAAGCTAGTTGTGTTGATGCTTTCTGCTGCGCATAATGTTGTATATGTAGGTTGATATGATATATCGTTATAAGGTAATGTTTTATTTGGGATGTATTGTCATGTTTGCCATGGTATTTTGTCTAGTATGTATTTTGGCATAGAAGTCATGATTATTTAATTGAAATGCAAACTAGTTTTCATTTTGCTCGGTTGTTACAAAGAATTGCTCTTTTTATTGCATTGCAAGACACTTGAATACAGGTCTTCTGGTGTTAAATAATGCCTTATCGTTATTAATTTCTGAGTTATTTAGCTGAATGAATGTATTTCAAATATATGAATGGTTTTGTTTTTTGGTCTAAATGTACTGGTTCAGTGTTTTCTTTCATTCAACATTTGAAGTTTTACACATATAAAAACTTGTCACTCATGTACCAACTACCTGACTTGCATGCATCATCTGAATTGGTGCATCAGTGGGCAAGTTTGCAGGATCAAGATTCACGGAACAACTATATTCTACACATGTCATCTCTTCCACCAAATGAGAACCGTGACTGAAGTCGTCTGCCCACAAGTTGTGAGGTAACAAATAAATCAGTGGTACAGCATTGATCTGTTGCTTCAGTACTTCTATTTGCCCTTCATGTGTTTGTATTGATTTACAAGTGAAGAATTTATTTATTTATTTTTTTTTTTTTTTAGATTTCTCTGCCAACAAATTTTGTTTATTTTTGAGAGAGCAGTTATCTACCCTATGAGAAAGAAACACACACTAGATAGTTATATAAGATTAAACTTTCTTTGACTTTTTAACTTCTACTGTAAGGTTGTGTGAATCATGGTTTGGTAGCTTGAATAGACTCTTCTTTTACTGTTGTTTCCTTACCCAAACTTTTGCAATAACTTCCCACTAATAATCAACCTCGAACTGGCAACTTGACGAGGCTAAGTTTAGAAATTGACAGTAGTGTTCAGTTTTAGCGTTTCTTTAGGATGACCTGGTTTAAAAAGGTAATTTTTCCTATGCTCTTCAGAAGTGCATGCTATATCAGAGTGACTATTGTTTGTTTTGTTTTTTTCTAGATATTTATTATTGTTATTTTTAATTTCAGTGTCAGCAATATTTGGGCATGGACGCGTTAGATGTGAAAATAGTTATACTATTTTAATAGTTGTAGTTTGAGGAAGTTATTGATTTGGTATTTTGCTTGCTGTTGGTGACAGAATATGTACAATTAGTCAGCATACTTTTTATATGCTACTGCACTTGCTATAGTGTTTCACAAAGTTTTTTTCTTTTTTGCAGCATACAAATTAAATTGCAAAATAGTGCTTCCTTATTGGTGTGAGCAAAGGTTGTTCATAGTATGTCAGTTTTACATTCTAAGTATGACATTAATAAAAAAAATTAATTTCATACTGTGAAATGGCGAGGAAAGTAGACTTGCCTGCTATGATTTATTTATTATTTATTTAATTATTTTTAAATATTTTTTTTTCTCAATCACCTGCCAGTGTAATTTATAATAATATAGTATACAAATGTTGGTTAAAAAGCACATTTGATGTTTTGTCTTACCTTGTAATATACCATCTCAACATATTTTCATCATTGTTTACTGATGTACTATGAAATAACCTAAGGGGTGAACAAAATTTTATATTTTAGCACGTTCAGTTTTGTTGCATTTGCTACCCCATTGCAGGACATGCTTGGTCCTGACCAGGGCTATGATGGTATGTATGGACAGGGCCCACCTAGTGTTCATAGCAGTCATGGTGGAAGGCCTTATCAGCAACAAGGTAGGACATGAGTCATTGAGGGAAAATATTTTCTTAACTTTTATAAAAATTTATAACACTTAAAAAGTGAGCTTTAATATACTAAAATGATTAACTGTTCTGTTTTCTCCTAACAATGAAAGGGTGATGTAAGTTCAAGTCCATTATTTCCATTGTAGTCCACAGATTCAAATAATAATTGGAAATTTTTAGTTGTGTTATTTTGCTTCGAAATTTTCATTCTCAGGATTTTTTATTATGATTTTTTGTATGCTTCACCACTGCATCTTTAACACAATTGCTTCCATTTTTTCACTAAACCTTGTAGTTTGATTCTGCCTGATCGTGTTTTCAATGTTGCTTGTTGAGTGTTGTACTGGCATGTTTTAGTGTTCTGAGTGATGTAAATATTATGCACTTTGCTCATTTATATTTGAAGGTCAGTCACAATAAGATGTGCAAAAAACACATTGTGCCAGTGTATCTTAATTAAAATTTGTATTTCAATTTTCTTAATCATATAAACAATAAATATGTGTTCTTATTGTGACTAGGCTCGTATATTTTAATTCAAAATTTTCAATGTTTTATTTTTATACAAATAATATATCATCTGGTTGAAAACACGTCTTTGCGTAATATGAGGTAAGCCCTAAGGAGCAGTTTTGATGTTTTGCTAGGCAGTTCTATTATGATGGACTTTAAGAATTTAAATTAACAAGCAGTGGAATGAACCATTTCTAAACATCAAAAGAAAATATTGTAGCATGCTTTACTTATTTCTTTAATTACCTTTCTTATGAAGAGATTAACATCATAATGAGTTTTATACAATGTGATGTAGTGTAGAACACTTTTGTCATAGTTGAAAAGTTTTGAAAGTCTGTAGACAATCAAGTATCATTGAGTTTTAGTAACCCGCAAGATAGAATGAAATTTCTGTTAATTTTTGGCCAAGTTAACCTAATATGGTTTTCTAAATGTACTTTGTGCTATAATTTGGTATCTGCATTATGTGTGAAATAGCTTTTGATTTGAGTCTTTATGTAGCATTTACATAAAAAGATAATGAACAATAGGATATTATGAGGTTTTATAAAGTGTGTATTAGTAATGACATATACTTTCAAGAAAATTGGATACAATCTCTGGTGTTAGTTATCTAAATTTTATCTGCTAATTGGGAACGTTGTTTTATTGTTTTTTTGTTTTAAAATATTCTCCCTAAAAAACTTGTTAATAAATGAGGCCATTTCATGACTTTCAAAATGGAGTTACCCATTGCTGAATCTTATTTCTTTTTGAAATAAATTAAAATTCTTTACCAAATAAAACAATTTAAGAGTATTTTTGTGTATAAACAATGTTGAATCTGACTAAAAATTATCATTTTCATTTTGTGCTGTAGGTACCTAAATTACATAAAATGTGTGTTTTACTTCAATAGGTTATGACACGATACCAATAGACTCGATGCAAGGCCTGGAGATTGGATCACATCATGGCCCTGGTGGAGGTGGTGGTGGTGGTGGCGGCTCCACATATGGTCCAATGGACCCTATGGATATGGCTGGGCCTGATTCAGCAGACCTCAATTTTGACCACTTGGATGAGCTGCCACAACCACCACAGGATAACAACCAGGTTGCTGCCTGGTATGACACAGACCTGTAGTACAGACAAAAACAACTAAGCCCTGCACCTAATTGTTACCCAATTAGATCATCACAGACTTTGTTGTAATAATGCTAGTTATTTTGATTTTGTAGTGGTAGTATTGTGTCATACTACACAAAAGTTCTTTATGGTTTTTCATAATTTTATCAAGTGATTGAAAAAAATATTTAAGAATAATGTGAAAGTAGAGGAAACGAGTATGTAGAAACTCTAATGTAACTTTATGTGTATGTTCGCTGACTGGTCCATTTTGCTTTGATAACAATATCTAAGATGTACCAGGGACCACACTTTCTTAGTTGGGAATAAATATTATTTTAATGTTATTTATAATTTAAAAGAATTTGTTTTATGTTGACTGGTGTGAATGCTCCTTTTGATTTTATAATTGAAGTCCCTCTTGTGGAAATGGTTTTAGAACTTTTTACCACTACTTTTGAAAGACATAGCATTCTAAGAATTTCAGTATTAACTGCTGATCAGGATTGAACTATTTTAATGACCAGCATTCCAAGGTTGACCTTTGTG
Source organism: Gryllus longicercus (assembly GCA_038098605.1). NCBI lineage: Eukaryota > Metazoa > Arthropoda > Insecta > Orthoptera > Gryllidae > Gryllus > Gryllus longicercus. The sequence goes on from JAZDUA010000666.1 coordinate 485,243, forward strand.
CATCAGTCTTGTGTAGAGCTGCAGTGAGAATTCAACATTAAGCATATTTCGTGTGAATTGAGAATGTAGTGTTACTGAGAATATGTATATTTCATACCTCCCAGAGATTTCTCATTTCCTAAAATTGCTGTCTCCTCTGTATTCTGGATGTTGTCAGCAAGGAGTCACAATTGTCTTGTTTAAGTTCCCGCATTCTTAAATTCCTGAATGTTGGTGGAAAGTGTTCTGAATGCAATGTATAGTGTGAACTAATTCTAATCTGTGGCTAATATAGAAAAGTGATTATGAGGAAAATTTTTACATGTTCATTTAGTGAAAAAAATTAAATGATTAGCATTCTGAATATTTTGAATTTGTGTTTATCTCTTATAGAAGCGTTCTGCATGTGATTTACATTCTTGAATGTGTATGTGTGCCATGTTATAATATTATTCTGTCACTTTCCACCAATTCAGTTGAATAGATGTAGAAGTAACATCATGTTGCATGCTTAGTAAACTATAATATTAACATTATATTGCACAATTTTTGTCCTGCCTTCTGTCTGTATATTTATGAACTTGATATAAATGCTCCATGCAAAAACAACAGGGTAGAGAATGTTTCTGGACTCATTGTGTACACATTACACTTAAACATTTCATCGATGTACTCTTTTTATAGATGGATATAAAATAAAATTATTGAAGAATAATTACTTTTTCTTATTTAGTATCCTACCGAAGTTTGAATGAAATGTTGATATTAATATTGAATGTGAAAATCAAGGGAAGATGTATTGATGTACTTGAGATATGTATTTGAAGTTGATTTTTCATTTCATCTTGCATGAAGGAGAAAATAGTAGTTTGCTTCTTATGAATTTCCATTGGACTCTTATCCTCCTACCTTCTCCCAATGATTTTTAAATGTGTTTATAGTTATCTCAGAATAAATGTTACAAACTTCTATAATACATAGAAAGGTTGTAAATATCCCATTTTGGAAGTGAACACTTAACAGAAAAATTTTGTAGAATGAAGTTACATACGTAACATTTTACCTCTGATTTTTAGGGACACACTAGTCTATATATATATATAGACTATATATATATATACACATACACCCCCCCCCAACACACACACTCACTCAATACTTACGATACAAGTCGCTTGGGACGCGACCACAGTGTGTGCAGCTGACTCGCTTCCCCCCAGAAAGTGACTGCTACGCAATTCCAAGTTAAGGACGAGGTTCTGTTCTTCAGCCCTTGTATTAAGACTCAATTTACTGAAAAATACTTGTAGGGAAATTCAATAGATCGCAGCTTTCATGGGAATTTGCATTACCGATAACATCTCAATAAATGGTCCGATTTTCGTTCTGTAAACAGCATTTTTTGACTAGTTTCTTCTTTCTTGCTGTCGTGGTAGAGAAAGGTATGAAATGCTGCGTGATAAACCAGCAATTTTCGGCAGAAAACTCTCATTACAATGAAAAAGTGGATAAATCCAGATGCTAAATGGAGAAAAAAAAATCCGCTCATGCGTGGTGTAGCCAGCATCCATGTTTTGCGAGTCCTTGACACCGAAAAATCCATTGACTGCAAAACTTTGGTCCATCTGTGAACAACTCTAGTGGCTAAACCGTTCAGCAGATTTTCTCCAAAATTGATATTCCCCAATCAATCTGGCTGATGTCATGACCCTTTGAATTTGAAACCGATGTTTTAATTTTGGGGGGTACTGTACATGAAGACCCTGGGACATTTAAAAATTTTAAAAAATGTCTCCAGAATTTTTGATTACACTTTATTTTTGGATAGTGTGAAGGAAATTTATGGGCGTAGATCTGATGTTTAGTAAAAAAACCTGATTTTTCTGAAATTGAAAAAATTCTAACTTTTTTGGCGTTTTCCTACAATTACAATTATGAAGATAAACATTTTTTCCTGAATGAAATGTGTTCATGAAAAACATTTAAAAATGTCATGTTCTATTTTTTGAAAACTGTCTTTTGTTTGAAATTGTATCAAACGCATTTCTTATTGTCTTTAAACCATTTTTACTTTCCAGTATATGTATGTATAAACAGAGTAATATACTTAGTATAGGGAAAGTTGTGTAATGCTGCGGAAAATCTATTTCGAGATTTTAACAGATATACACGTTTTGGGGTCCTCTGATATGAAAAAAGTGATTATTTTCAAAACGTCCGTCCGTCTGTGAACACCACTGGTGTTTAAACCACGCATAGGATTTTTTCCAAATTGAAATCTATTGGCTCGAAACAAGGCTTTGAGATTTTGAAAAACTTTCTTTAAAATTTAACCACCTGTGACATTTTCAAAATTTTCTCAAAAACTGCTCCATTTTTTGGGTAGTGCTAAATGTACTCTTTAATATGGCATAAAGTTTATTTCAAGGTATTTTTTTGTTATTTTAAAAAATTACGCAAATGTAATTTTTTTTAAATCTCTCTCATGCCGTTAATGAGCACATTTCTGGTAATTTGTAAACTATTGTATTTGTGAGTTAATGTGCTCAAATGTCTTCAAACGAAGTTTTTCAAAAACTCAAAAATTAAATGTGAAAAAGAGCTTCAAATTTCAAATTAACAGTAGCGCTTAAGCGCCATTTTCTTAAAAACGGCTGCAAGTTTTTCAAAGAAAATGGCCATTTAGGGTTATGTTATACTCTTCTTTAATATTCTCAAAATAATATTTCCGTTTTATTTTTAGGAAACCAAAAAGGGAAATTTCAAAAAAATGTACTTTGGCGGCGACAGATAGCTGCTGGCAAGAATATGTGGCTGGCTCGTATGGCTAGCCAAGGCCAAAGGAAGTAGAAAACTGAAATGAAAAAGTCTGTGCCGTTCTGTAGCACCACTAGTTTATTAAAAACTCACACAATTTTTTGATTAAATTGGGACCTTTCAAAAACATCTTCAATTAAGGGCATGTTAAATTTTTCGAAAATGAGTATTTTTTTTAGTAATTTGGTGTTGGCAGTTGTCATTTAGCAATGGCAGGCAGTTGAATGCTCAGTGAGTTGGAGCTTTTGTTATACGTTTTAAAATTGATCTTTTAGAAATTATTTAAAACTTCTTTTTAATTGCATCCTTTAGTAGTTAAATGTGAAAATGAAATAGATGATTTTGCTTTGCATGAAGGGAATGAAGAAAAATGCAAGGAAAAACCGAGTAATATTGATAAATATAAAAATATTATATTTAATTATATTTTTCTATCCATTTTCATATTCGCTCAAGAATGGTAATTGGCAAAATTTTTATCTCATACGAATTAGAGGTCATTGTTGATTGTTGTATCCCATTGTAACGCCGCACTGATAAGGCGATAATGACTGCTGCCTTTCGTTCGCGTTAACATAAACTAATAATTTTATTTACGGCTAAAATGCGCATCGTGCATCGTTGGTATATTTGTGTAGAACGTGTATACATTTACTACGTGAATACACTGAATTCAATGGCAGAAAGCAGTTTTCGTTTAAGCATTTGATTTTTAAAAAAAATATATGTGTTTTTCACGCTGTGTAAGAAATTTTCAAACGGTAATTGAAGTGTAAGACAAATTTTATATTACAATATTGCATAGCCATTAACAATGTCGCGAGAAACTACGTATTGTTGTAGCACCACTAGTTAATGTAGAATTTACGTTGTGAAGCCCTATTCTCCAAAAATATTGCCGAAACTATTTTTTCAAATTCCTGGGGAAATTTAAAAAAGTGGGCTTATAGCGCGAGGGCGACATGCTTCCTGAATCCGTCGCCGTGTCAACCGTCGAAATCGGATGTATAGGAGCGTCGTAAAGTGAAATTTGGCAAATTAAAAACAACCCCCTCCCCGAGGCCGCGCGTCTCTGCCGCCCGGAGTAGCACTCTGTCCGCCCATTGAAGAGGGTGCTGGTCAGGCAGGCAAACAGGCGGGTGGAATTCGTCACAGTGCTTTCGCTATTTTTCGCGTTGCATTATAAATAATTATTATGTTATCTAATATTTCACATTTTGATTTGTATAATATTGTGATTACGTTTTTTTTCTTCACTTTTGGTCTTTTTATTATTATTATTATTATTATTATTATTATTATTATTATTATTGCTGGTGATATAGTGTTGTATCTATGTCTGATTACCTATATCAAATCCACGAGATTTACTGCTTTCTGTGAAGAACAAATTTCATTTCAAGAGACAATCTATATCTTCAGTAATGTAGTTGTACGAAATGGCCTCCAAAATTTCAAACTTTTGCAATTTTTGAAAATTGAGAGTTAACAGTGAAAATAGGATGTATGCTATCTTTAAAATTATATTTTACTCTATTCTTACGAGAAATTGGAAGAAATTTTTATAAACTTTGACAAAATTTTGAAAATATCACAGACTCTTCATGAAAAGTACCCCCAAAAGTTCATAGATTTTTCTCCAAATCGCAGACCGTCGAGTCAGACCAGATAGTTCATAGAATATTCATTTTGACTAAAACCCTACAAATAATTTAGGAGCTAGTAGACGAACGTTTTGAAAAGAAAGAAAAAAGTTTCCGGTACCAGAGTGCCTTGAAACGTTAATTTCTGTTAAAATCTGGAAACATATTTTCCGCAGCATATGTCCATAATACACTTCATATACTGAGAATATACGTACGTATACGAGAAAGTAAAACTTAGCTTCTGCTGTTTTATTTAGGAAAAGATCTCCACAAGGTGAATTTTAGAAAATAGACAAACGTCATTTTCAGATCAAAACTCATGCTATACGTTACAATAGCTTGTTAATCTCTGATACTAGTCTGCGAATTAAAAATTTTTGTTTGTTGCATATAGTAAAAAATGCGATTTTATATAAAGTCAATGTGCTAAATCCGAATTTTTAAAGCGTTTACTTCTATTACATTAGATTTTCTTGTGAAATCACTTTACATGTATTGTATAATTACGCGAATTTCATCACAAACCATAATACTTTTTTCTTTAAAGAAAAAATAATATTTAATATACCAGTATACAACTTGCTGAAATTAATGTGTATGGTTATTAATACATATCACTAGAGTGTTTTGCTTTATTTTGTCTTGTGTACTTCACTATTAGAACATTTTACACGAATTGCTCATTACTTGAGAAAGTCCTTATGTTCCTTGTTCTTTTATTTTTGTCTTCAGGTATTTCACGTTTTAACATCTGCATGCATACTGATGCTCCAAAGCCCCAGATACCTCCTTTTTAACTCCAGCACATCTTGTGAAATTGTTTGCCAAATATCCTAGATTTTCAGGGAAATAATTTAGGTGAGAAAACAGGAAATTAATTTTCATACTCATGTCACATACAAGTTCCTTGTATTCTTCAAGTGTGTTAGTCACAATGTTTCGGTACTTGGAATCCTTGTTATTACCAAGAAATTTTGAAACAGAAATATATTCATGCTGCTTTCTCCTTTTCATCTTGTTTTTAAAGGTTGCATCTGCCCTCAATTTTCTTATATCAGGACATTAAATATACCTTTTAATTTTGCGTCAGATAGTATTGGGAATTTCTGTCATATGTACTTAGAACAGTCTGCTTCTTTATTTAAAACCTTCACGAATTGTTTCATTAAGTCAAGCTTAATGTGCAGAGGTGGCAGCAAAATTTCAGAAGGACTCACAAGGCTTTGCCGCACAACATCCTTAGAACCGACTTCTTAACTTTTTCGAGATGGCCAGTCTTTCTTAGTCCAGTGATCAACTCGTGCCCTGCTATTCCACACGTAAAGAAAATATAGAAATAAATAAAACCAGATAGTTGACCCTGCAGTATAGTAAGAACTTTAAAATCACCACAAATTTGCATTCACTGTAGTTCTCTTGCAAAAACATCAGTTGCAAATCATTGAATAGGCAACAGGCACAGCGAAAAATGTTTCCATTATGAAGGAGAACAACCTTTTAAACTGCTTTGAAGCATCAATGAACAGTCTCCAATCACAATCACAAGTTTGGAAGTCCAAGTTTTAGCATAAGTTCTTTCAAATTATTGCATTATTTTAATTATATTTGTGTTGTCTGAATCAATAGAATCAAGTTTGTGAACAAAGATTTTTACTGGGAGTCTAGAACCCAACCACTCAGCTAACTCTATAGAGAGGGCAAGTTCCTTCACCAAGTAATTTAATTCACTTTGGTTAAAACACCCACGTTTTGCAGCAGACCATTCTGGTAGGTAGTCACTGTAACGTCTCTCAATTTCCATCACTTCTGCATCTGATTCGGGTGAAAACTGTTCAGAATTTTCTGGTCACTTAGGTATTGGTGACTCAGGCCCATGGGGGACAGCTACAATGAGTGACCGAACAACTGGATACCCAATTTGCTTTTTACTTTTAGAATTGTACTCTCACGTCACACGACCAGACGTAGCAGTCATTACTATGGTTTGACTGTCCTCTCCAAACCATAGGTATTCCAAAAGATAGCAACGGCTTTTTGCAGTTGATCCTATGAAGATTTTCAATGCATACTCTACATACACTGTGAGGAGCCCAAGATTTACGCTTGTCTCCAAGTTCAATTTAAAATAGGCAAGATACGATTTTTTTACGAAATCTGTAATATTATGCTTCTGTGTAGGCAATGTGCATTTTCTACGTATATAACAAAAGTGGTTTGGATCGCCGAGCAGTGGCTATCAACATAGGATAACGGCAAGGGTGCATGTTACCTTACTCTAACTTCCTGAGGCGCTCGCACCCGAATCAGATAGGAAACATGAGGTGCCCTCGGTGTTTACTTTAAACGCATTAAAAGAATTCTAAAAACATTTGGTTTTAAAATCCTGACATAAAACTACACATGGTAAAGTATTGCCAATGACTCTTTGGGCATACGAAAATTACGCTACAAGGGATAGATATATATATATATATATATATATATATATATATATATATATATATATATATATATATATATATATATATATATATGTATATATATAATGATAAATTTAAAAAAATATAATGATACGTGGTAGGAACTTTCTGGCTGTGAATTTGATTTCAGCACGCTAAAAATACCCCCAGAACATTCATATTTCGGAGGCAGCATTTCATCGCAGGTTATTGTAATTCTTTCTGGTATTTCTAGAAATAATAAATACGACATGATAAGTTGGAATGTTGGTGATATTTACACAAACAATTCAATTTTATTTTCGAAATCAGTTTTAAAAACTGCATTTTCAAGATAGATACATATTGATACTACTGTTACAGAGGATATGAGAAAGTTTGCTTTTGTTATAGCATCACTAATTTGATTTGGGGGAGAAAATAATATTGAGATGAGGATAGTAACGAGAGCATGAACTGAACTGAGGAATGCCGTCCCTTAAGTACTAGGGCCAGCTGCTGAGCTGCTGCTCCCCGCCGCTCCCTACCGAGCGCCCTGAGTGTGTGCCACGCGTCATGGAGGAGGGGGTCATTATATTTACCCAAATTTCACTTTACGTCGTCCGATTTGGACGGTTGAAACGTCATTGGATTCAGGAAGCATATCGCCATCGCGTTCGAAGACAGCATTTTTTAAATTCTTCCCGAAAATACGAAAAACAGTTTGAAAAATGTGTTTTGGATACTTTGTTTTTAAAAAAGGGCTTCACAGCGTAAATTCTGTATCAAAAGCAAGTCAAATGCCGTTTACAGATCGAAAATCGGTCCATTTGTTCAAATGTTTTTAGTAATGTTAGTTTTAGTGCTGCCATATGGTGACGTCAAATTGAACTAGTGTAGGTACATTTAGCCTTAACATAAAACATCCTTGAGTCTGTCTGAAGTATTTTATGCTAATAAACCTTAAAAGTAATTTGGCGTGCATATTTTCGTAATGTTTTCCAGAAATTCCTCCATTTTGTTTCCTCCTGTTTGCCCCACAAGGTTTTTTCCTTCTTGTAAACTCGCGCGTGAGCGAATCGCATCACAAACTACATTTCAGCCCCAATATGCTTTCGATGCGATCATTATGTGGTAATTATTATGAGCTGAGTTGAGTAAAATTACAAAACGTAATTGCAGTGGCGGCCGGTGCCTCAAAGGACTGGAGATTGCACCTCCATCGAATGGCGGGAATGTCACTTCCAAAACTGAAAATACAAAAATATAATAAAAATGTAAGCAATTGAAATCATTTAAAACTAAGTAAAGTAAAAGTCTGTATTGAATAATTAATTATATAATTTTATGCGTCGTGACCGAGTCAGCTATATTATACACCTCCCGCGCACATGGTTCTGGCTTTGATGTCCACTGGACACTTGTGTTCGACACGAGCACATTGCAACAAGCACTATTGCTTCGACACGTTCGGAGCCGCCTTACATTTTTATTGACTTAATTGATAAGCATTTGATTTTCTTGATTTTCTTTGCCAACGACACAAACTAATTACAAAATGCAATGAGATAAAGTAAAGGAGTTCAATCCAAGAGAGGATGCTAGCTCCTAGAAGAAATCCAGCAGCTGCACCAACAGACACTGCAAGTGAGAGAACACTGTTAATATAAGCGTCTATATGGATAGAGATAAACATTCTACAGAGATCTCAACCAATTTACAACTAGTAACTCAAATGTTTTCATCTGAAAATAAGCACTGTTTCATTGGCATACAGTTTACATCATTTTCCAAAATTATTAGTTTATTCGTACAAGCATGATGAGAATACAATTACCTAAAATGGTGAATTTTTTTAGAAATGAAATTTATTTCATTTTCTATAGAATTTTAGGCATCTCAGGATCAAAATGTAAACGAATGGTGCTACAGAATGGCACAGATTTTCTCGTACTAATTAGTTTTCTAATTTATTTTGTCGGGGCTAGCTGTTTGTTCTTGCCTCTTGCCAGCTGTCATCTATCGCCGCCCAAATTAAATTAAAAAAAGCTCGATTTTTCGCTTTCCTAATAATAGAACAAAAATATTTCTTTTCAAATCTTATAAAAGAGTAAAACCTTGTCCTATAAGGAAATTTTCGATAAAAAACGTTCGTGCCGTTTTTCAGAAAATGCCATTTAGGCGTTTCTGACAAAGAAAAATTTGAAGCTCTTTTTCACAAATCTTTTGAGGTTTTGAAAAACTTTATTGGAAGTAATTTGTAGCACTTAAACTCACAAATGCAATGAAGTATACAAATAGGTGGAAATGTGCATTTAAAAGGCCCGAGAGATATTTAAAAAAATACATTTGTCTAATTTTTTGAAAAAACAAAAGAATACAGTAAAATTAATTTTATAACAACTTAAGAAAATTGCACTATCCGTACAAAAAGTTTGAAGAAATCATGCCTGGAGCCTCTTTTGAGAAAATAGCGTTTGAGCGTTTCTGAAAATGCGGAATTTTGAGCTCAATTTCGCATAAAAACGTTTGAATTTTCGAGAAAGTTTATAAGACTTCATTTTCAGCACATGCTACATAAATGCAATAATGTGAATAAATCGCCGCTAATGTAAATATTAACGTCGCGAGAGAGATTTAAAAAAAATACAGTTGCGTTATTTTTGAAAAACAAAAGAATAGATAAATATGGTGTTAATATCATCTTATCGAGGTCATTAAGCACAACCCTATCAAAAGTTTAAAGAAAAATTTGGAGCCATTTAAAAAAAATCTTGTTTTTGTTACTTTTTAATATAGCCCAAATTGCACGTAATATTGCGCGAACACTACTAAAATTTTCAAAAAATGTACATCACTTTCATAGAAGAACTAATTACGGAGAACAAACTTTACTTGAAGGAAAAATCTCTATCTTCAATTTTGCGATTGTAGGAAGGCGCCCAAAAATGTCTATCTTTTGCTTTTTTTGAAAAAATCAGTTATCAGTGAAAATCGGACATATGCTACCTTTTTAAGTGTAAGTTCCTCGAGGATGTTGTACGTGAGGCTGCTTTTTTCTTCCAAATGCACTGTTTGGATAGTGGTGATACATCTGTTGGATGTCGATTTTGTTTTTTCAGGAGCTTCTGTGACGCTACCAAAAGTACTAGGATTCAGCAAATTTCCTCATTTTTGACCTTAATGTATTATTTTTAAGTGAATTTTAGGAAATGATTTCTTATAACAATGTGTTTATTGTTATTTTGAGGATTGGTTTCTGTGGACGAAACTACAATGAAAGTTATCCTCGTTACTACGAACATAATGTTTTTCAAACTTCCTTAGGTTCCTTGGGACTTTTTGTAGAATGTATATTTGTTCCCAATAACGGAATAAGATCGCGGTAGATTGAGTGGGGGAGCAGTTGTGGTTCTGATTCCAAAAAAAGGGTATAAAGCTATTTTATGTAGGTGATCAAAAATCAGTGTTTCGAAAACTTAATCTATCGCATTTTGCGTTGCCAGTAAAGAAGGCGTTTGCTGTTTGAAAGCGACTCGGAGACTCACCGAGCAGCTGCACAGGCCCGCGCAGCAGCCTCCGGCGCAGCTGCGACCGCGGCGGGGCGCCCAGGCGGAAGGAGAGCTGCGCGCTCTGCTCCCTGCTCATGAAATGTACAACCGCTCAAATTCGCACCGTGGCTTTTTGAATGACTGTTTTAGTGATTCCGTGCACGTTAACTACCGACGTCCTTAGTCGTAGAGTATGTTTTTGCTTGAGAGGTGGCAGTTATCTTTCCCTCCAGTATGCCGAGATCCTGCGCCGATCTACCGTCGGCTAGCGGCGTTTTCCCCAACCAAGTATCTACCACCAGCGGGCCCCATCCCAGCCCGGACAAGCTCTAAGCTCCCGACCGGTCTCCCAGCATGTGTACTTGTGTAGTACGTGTTAGTGTGTATGCAAGGGGAGAGTATATGACAAAGAGGTAGGAAAGATCGCGGGCGGTCCGTGGCCCGTTTGGTAGGGTACTCCTCCGGCATTCGCCTGGTGTTGATCGGAGAAACCACGGAAAAGTACCGATCATAGCAGTCGGCCGCTAGAATTCTCCTCCAGCCAGCGAATAATTTCGACCTTGCTGACAAACTAGTCGCCACTGTCGGGACTCAAACCTAGGACCTCCCAGTCAGAGGGACTGCAGTGACATCAGTTGATGCCCTGAGCTATCTCTCCCGGTCCGCGCCGTGGCAAATCGCCGTTTTCTTGCCGTAAATTTTGCGCTCACAACTGCAGCGAAAACAAATATAACAAGGAAACTTTTCTTAAGCCGTTAAGCCGGGAGAAAGAGGATATGAAACGCCATTATAATACAGGTGGCCATTTAATAAAGGTTATGAGAATATCGAAAGGGGACATCAGAGTAATTTTGCTATATGAAAAGAAGTAATGAACGCTTTATTTATTACCTTTCTAATTTTAAACCACAAAATGTCGGAAGCATGTTTACGTAGCGCACTTCAACATCTCGGGTTGAAAATTATATTTACTTAACCTTAGGCGAATCTGCACTCTTCCTTTTCATTCACTAACTTTTCTTTTTCCCATTCCTAGACTTGAAGCTACAATTCACATTCTGAAGAAATTCTGGAGCATGTATGAAAAACATCTATAGTTTTGTGACTACTCACCCGACGAGAGAATACTCACTCAACAGTAATTTCCATTGCTTTCATAGTGTTATGATGCAAAACCGAAATATCGCAAAATGTGCCCGTCGCATTCCTGTAAATCTACGGAATGAGTCCGGTGACAGATTGAAAGAAATTTATACCCTCTGTCTGTCAAAGCAATCGGTTACTTGAGAAAATAGCCCCAAAATGCAGATCTCCAACCTTGGATCAACCCGGTTCTCTCGTAAAGGAAAATCCATCAAATTCGTCGTCCCTGGGCCCCAGCTAGTCTCGCTCTGTCAGCGAAGTCAAGGGTTAACAGAGAGAATGAAAGTTTTTCCGTCCAACAGGAGAGTAGAGGGCGACCCGGGGCCGGAGTAGGTTCTTAAGGGATGTTATGACTAAACTGAGACCTCTTAAAAATATTGAAATATTGAACATGCGTATTAAAAATAAAAATGAAAATAAACTATAAATTTGTAATTTAAAAAAATAATATTAATGTGTTGAATATTTATGGACGAATGTGTAAGGGTTGGATACAGAGTAGTGACAACACTGCTTTCAAATGGATTTCGTCAAATGGATGAGTCGCAATGCCATTGGAGTTCCATACTTAATACGGGAATGCCATACCAAGAACTGCAATGCGTGGTGGTGAATGTTTGTTCGTCAGTTCAAAGCAAGAGCCCTGTAAAATAAACGAGTGAAGTGAAAATGCCCTAACAATATATTTAGGAAAGACAAATAACGTATCACAAAACTGTACAACTCATTCTGCACGATGTTATTGGGTCCGCAGAATTACAGCGCTTGAGATACCTTATTAAATCTATGAGTTACAAAAGTGGTATCTTTACGCACTTGCACAGAATTGATTGAAATACTACAGACAGATAGATGGACAGGCAGAGAGAGGCGAATGCCGGAGCAAAACCCTAAAAACATCCACGGACCGCGCACGGTCCTCCCTTTCTCTTCCTTGTCTTATCCTTCAGCCTTTACACACCCTTGTACTGACATGCGATACACTACCAGCAAGTCGGAAGACCAGTCGGGGGCTTGTCCTGACTGGGGCGGTGTCCCGCTAGGGGTGATACCTAGAGGGAAAATATCCCGTAAGCCGACACGTAGGCCAGCGTCAGATCGCACCATGCCGCAGGGAAGGAACACCGCCACCTCTCACGATAAAACATTCACTGCACTAACAGGACTGATGACCATTGCAGTTGCCATGCCCGAAAACATCAATCAATCCACACGTGAGTCTTCCCCCGCTGGGACGTGAGATTCCTCTCCAACTTACACATCGGAGTCCGGGTCTTCATCCTGCCAGGTATCGTTGTCATCGGGGCACTGCTTGAGTCAGGAGAGTCTCTAAGCATCGACCTAGTATTCCGCATGTAACTATAAGTGTGTGTGTGTGTGTGTGTGTGTGCGCGCGCGCGCGCGCGTGCAAAGGGAGAGAATGGACAAGGATGAGAAAGAAAAGGTCGTGCGCGGTATGTGGCCCTAAACCATCTTAGGGGCAAGTATTGGAGATGAGGGTGAATGCACTGGAAGGATAGTCTGCTACGAATAATAAAGTGTTGCCACTTCTTTATATCCAACTCCTGTACCCTTTTGTTCAGACTCATTTGGAACCCCTGTGTAGCGAAGGTCTAAGCAAGTGCATGGCCTGCTTGCTTACTGCTGCGACACCAGCAACAAAAATATCGAGGTTGACAAACTTCAACGTTCCAAACTAAATCATCGGTGTCAATAATATATCGACCAAAAACCTGTTTAAAGCTAGTGTAGTAGCCTCTAACATTAAATTCATGTGCAACAACATTTAATTTGCCCATGCATATTAAGTTATAATTAAAATTTAACTAAAAACGAAGGTAAAAATACTCCTGCCATGTGCGAAATACGAGGAAAGACGAAGGATACACCAGTGCATCAGAATCATCTCGGACGAGATATGGTTTTCTCGATGAAGGTCGTAAGAAACGGCATTGGTTTGATTCGAAGACATAAACAGACAGCAGTACCATACGTTATTATTTCATATTTTAACTTTTACCTAATTGTGATTATGTGAATTTTTCATCTACGAACAAAACATCAAAAAAGTAAAAACATCGAGGACAAAACATCGATTTTCAAAAAACATCAGCTTCCTATCTACCAGTTATTTTGCTCACTACAAAAAATTCACATTTAATACATGTACATTATTTTACAACAACTTGCCAGGTGACATTAAACGATTAAATTCGAAAAAAAAAGAAAGTCCCAAGTAAAATCTTTTCTGCTGCACAACTGTTTCTATACAATTAAAGACTATACCAAGCATTCAAAAGGAAAGTAATATTAATTTGAACAACGACATTTAATGTATTACATACAGTTTGGATTGTATAATTCTAAAGAACCTGTAACAAGTATTGTACTTCAGCTTCTAGGTCAGAGACCCCCCATCTCGATCAGGTTTTCCTCCAATTTCCCTGATCCTCGTGTAAATGCTGAGATGGCGCCTTGTTTTGCTTCTGGACATAAATGTATAAATGTAATTAACTTTTCCCCGTCACACACATTTGTAACTGTTTTGACGTAAATAAATAAATAAATAAATCACTGTCTCTTCCATTTATCGACGGTTCTTCGTCACTTTTGGAGCAACATGTATGCTTTGAACAATGGGAATGGCCGCGGCATCGCTGCGCGCCGCGGGGGCGTGCGCGCTTACCCGACGGCCGCGTCGAGCGCGAGGAGGCGCGCGTCGTAGGCGGCGTCGCGGCAGGGCGGCAGGCAGCCGCAGGCCCCGGCGCCGCGCGCGTCCAGCCGCAGGCGCGCCGCGCACGCCAGCCCCCTCGCGCCGCACTCGCGCGCGGCCCCTGCGACACGAACATAGGCGAACACATTCGCAAAAATGATCGACTCTGAGAACTCGCAATGTATAACATGAACGTGAGCAAACTAAAGGCGCATTGACAATGCAAACAAGCATGAGCATGGCGTTAACATAAAAGTTAGGACAACGTCCATAAGAGGACACATTCACAGTGCGTTCGTATAAGCATAACACGTAAGACGTTAACTTAGAAGCTTGCAAGCTTCAAGCTTCTGTGCTTATGCTTAAGTAAGACAGAAGAAATGAACCAATCACAGAATGGTAACCCAAAATCGAGAATCGAAATTTGAGCGAAGTTTGACAGAAGAAATAACGCCATATGGGCCATGGACACAGTTGATATCTCGAAATCCATTCTCACAATAGTAAACTAGAATGTCTAACGACCAATAGAAACTCTTATTTTGCTAATGTTTATGTTAGACATTGTGAATCTTCAGTCTATCACTTATGTTAATGTTTATGTCTATGCGCTATGCGCTATGTTTACGTTTGCAATGTGAATGGGCCTTAAGACTTTCTATTCATTCTAAGACGTTCTTGTTTACTATTGGTTGGATGTGAGAATCGATTTCGAGGTATCGACTATGTCCTTGGCTCACGGTACATAGCGTTAGTTCGTCTATCGACTTCCATCCTATTCCGATACTCTATTTTGAGTTAACTGCGATTGGTTTATTTCTTGTGTGTAAGCATAAGCACAGAAGCTTGAATCTTGCAACCTTTTAAGTTGTCTTACATGTTATGCTTATGCGAACGCATTGGGAATGAGTCCGCTTAAGGACGTAGTCCTAACGTTTATGCTTATGCTTGTGTTTGCATTGTGAATGGGCCTTTAGAGTTCGCGAGAGGTAGCTGGGCGCTCGGCGAACGTTAAAGGCGTCTCCTCACATTCGGAGTTCGGAGAGTTGCGAGCTCCCGCTTGCCCGATCCTGCGTGTAGCTGATATTTGATGAGTCTAGAAGTCTGACAAGCTGGTGGTAAGACGAACACCGAAGGTGCGTCGCTCGGGAAAGAGCGAACGACCCCTCCGCGCCACTCAAGATTCGGCGAGCAGCTGCTGGCTTGTCGCCGAATACCGAATGTGTGGAGCCGCCTACGTGGAGCGCAAGCGAGACACACGAGAAGGGAGACACTGCGCATATATACGCATTCTTTCGCATACTATCGCTGTTCAGAAAACATTGGGAAGCGAAATGGGAGCTAGGCATAAGTCGAAATCGCTTAGAAATGCTGTAATGCTCGTTGTAATCATCCAGAAATTTGTTTTGGCCTCTTTATTAATTCGTTTCATGACTTTTCTGGTGTACCATTGAACATAGAAATATAAAGGTAATATTATTTTGGCGAGTCAGCCATTCGTTTCATGACTTTTCTGGTGTACCATTGAACATAGAAATATAAAGGTAATATTATTTTGGCGAGTCAGCCATAAATTTCAGTATCCATGTCTGAAATTCCATTTTTTGGACACTTTAACCCCAATCTGGACGTCAGTGCTCCGTGTCATCTCCACCTCTATTCGAACCCCCTTTCTCTTCGCGTTGCCAGCTAAGACTTGTCCCGCTAGCGCTGCGCGATCTTCAGCTTCCTACACCGGCGCGTTTCTATGGCTAGCCAAACATCCGTAAACGCGGCTTGCGAGCCTTGCGCAATGGGGAACAACGCTGCGGCGGCGACCTTACTCCCGAAGGAAGCCGCGTTCATTGGTTTATGGCTCTCAAAATTCAGCTCGCTACAAAAAAAAATATACATAATACATGTACATTATTTTACAACACCTTGCCAAATGACATTAAACGATTAAATTCGATACAAAAGTTTAAGTCCCGAGTAAAATCTTTGTTTCTAAAATTTACTATTTCTGTACAGTTAGAAACTATACCGAGTATCTGAAAGGAAAGTCATATTAATTTTAACAATGGCATTTAATTTATTATATACCATTTGGATTGAATAATTCTAAAGAACCTGTAACAAGTATTATATTTCAGCTTCTGGGCCAATGACCACTATCTCGATCAGGTTTTCGTCCAGTTTCCCTGATCCTCAAGCAAATGCTGAGATGGCCCTTTGTTTTGCTTCTGGACATAAACGTAACTTCAAATCAACTTATCCTCATAGCACGTCACACACAGTTTTAACTGTTTTTGACGTAAATAAATAAATGAATAAATTGATTTATGGCAGAAGGACCTAATCACGCTTTGGGCGCCGCCAGCGCCAGGATATTCGAAGCTACGCCATTGAATATCCATCTTATTGTTGATTGACTGAAGGAATATTAAGTGTTTCTGGGCGCATCAAGTACTGTTGCTATTAGTCCCGTAGGTGTGGTTCAGTTTACATCCTGGGAGGTGGAGGTATTCCTCTCTCATTGGCACGTTACACGTCAGCATACGGATTTTTTCCGCCTCCAGTCCTCTACCCCAGCCAGGCATCGTCCCAATCGGGGCAATCTCTAAGCTCAATCTGTTCTGACGTGATCGGTAATGAAGTGCATATAAGTGTATGTATACAAGTATGTACTTGTATATGTGAAAGGAGCGAGGAGGAGACAAAAATGAATTGCGCGTAGAATGAGGCCCTGCTGTGAGATGCATCTGAAATCGTTCGGAGAAACCACGTAAAACTAACGATTATAGCAGCCGGCCGTGCCATTATCCCTTCAAACCCTGGTTGAATTCGGCTTATCGGAAATCAGTTACCGTCGCGACTCGAGCCACGGAACCTCCATGCTAGCGACGCTACCGATGCAACGGCAATGCTACCACTGAATCAACTCACCGACGAGGGGCAGGAAGTACGGCACGCAACTACAGTTGCGAAGAAC